>CM032754.1:7645439-8245439 GCA_019155195.1 Avicennia marina
TAGCCCACGCGTACCATTTAGGCTTGAATTTTTGGGCCTTTGAGTACCAGGCTTAGCTTGACTTAGTCCACGCGTACCATTTAATCTTGGATTTTTGAGCCTTCGAGTACCAAACTTGACTTAGCCCACGTGTACCAGTTAAGCTTGGATTTTTGAGCCTTTGAGTACCCCAGGCTTAAGCTGACTTAGCCCACGCGACCATTTAGGCTTAAAATTTTGGGCCCTTGAGTACCAGGCTGTAGCTTGACTAGCCCACAGTGAAACCATGTAAAGGCTGGAATTTTTAAGCTTCGAGTACCAAGCTTGGCGTAGCCCACGAGTAACCATTTAGCGTAATGTGTGAGCCTGCGAGGACCGCAGGCGGTACTTGACGTAGCCCAGGCGTACATGCAGGCTGAAGTTTTTTTGAGCCGTCGAGTACCAGCTTACGTGACGGAGCCCCACAGCGGACCAGTTTAGGCTGAAATTTTTTAAGCACGTCGAGGACAGGCTGGGCTTAGCCACGAGTAAAACCGAAGCTTGAATTGGTTGAGCCGTGGAGTACCAGGCTGAGCGGACTTAGCCCACGCGGAACAGTTAGGCTTAAATTCTTTTGAGCCTGTAAGTAAGGAGCTGAGCGTGACTTGCCCACTTTGTACCAGGGAGGCTTGAATTTTGAGCCGGTGAGGACAAGCGGACGGGACGTAGAACAAGGTACCAGTGAGGCTAAAGTGGGGGGCAGGAGACCGCTGGGCGTAGCACAAGCGACAGTGAGGCCTTGAATTGGTGAAGCCGGCGTACCAGGCGGGGCGTAGCCAACACGAGTAACCATTTAGGCTTGGATTTTGGAAGCCGGTCGAGTACCTAACCAGCGTGGACTTGAACCCGAGTACCATTTGGCTTTGAAGTTTTTTTGAGCCTTTCGAGTACCAGGCTTAGCTTGACTTAGCCCACGCGTACCATTTAGGCTTGAATTTTTGAACCTTCGAGTACCAGGCTTAGCTTGACTTAGCCCACGTGTACCATTTAGGCTTGAATTTTTGAGCCTTCGAATGATACGGTTGTGGAAGCCTTACGTACTGCAGAAGAGGATTTAGAGGCACTTTTTACCAAGGCCGCAGCATATGATGAAGCGAGATCTACCAAAGAGGTCCTTACTAAGCAACTAAAGAACGCCAAGTTTCAGCTTCAGGAGGCTTTAAACAAAGAAATTGAAGAAGCTAGGCAAGTTAAGGCTTCAGAAGCCGAGTTGAAGAGCATGGAGGAGCGACTTGTACTGTTGACCAAACGACGGGATGGACTGTCCACTTCTCCTTTTTGCAGCAGAAAGAATCTCAGAGAGAGGTGGCAGCAGAAGTTGGTGAGTTTCATGGAAAAGTTGTTACCATTTAATCTACTGAACCTTCAAACGATGTAGCTACAGAAGCCTTACATAATACAAAGGAGGATTTAGCAGCTGCCAAGGATGTGTTGGAGAGCTCGAATCCTTTCTCTTAGCTTCGTTAGGATTAGTGCTTAGTTCAAATTCGTTATTCTCTAATGAAGCACTTGTCCTTCCTAATAAAACATTTTGTTTTCTTATTTTGGCTTTCTCTATTTGGGTGTGCCTCCAGTAGTAATCAAGAAAGAACATAACCTATCACAAATTCATGACTGAACTTAGAAAGTATCCAAGCTGCCTACGTACCCAGAAAAATGGGATCAAGTCATAACGTAGTTCAAATATTTTTAAAATTTGTGAAAGTTAGGGCCGTTCACAGTTTATACTCTTGCGGGCCAGGAGTAACATACAGTTTAGGCTCGTGTGTTAAGGAGCATCTTCGGGTATTTGTAGACAGTTTCAACTCGTGTCAAGGAGTCTTTGAACATTTGTAGATAGTTTCAACTCGTGTCAAGGAGTTTTGGAACATTTGTAGACAGTTTCAACTCGTGTCAAGGAGTGTAGATTTGGATTTGGTCTGACAGTTTACGCTCATATCAAGGAGGGGTAGACTTTCGTCCTTTTTTTTTTTTTTTGGGCATCCCTGACCCGATGGGATTTTTGTCTTTAAGCATAATATTTCTTCAAAAATCTCCCATTGATTGGGCCAATTCTTACACCGTCTGGATCAACCAGTTTGTAGGCGCCATTCGTGTAAACTTCTTTGACAACATATGGGCCATCTCATTTGGAGGTGAATTTGTTTCCAGTACGGTGAGTGATGATGATAAGTCTTCTCACTGCGAGTACCAACTCTCCGACTTGAAAAGATCGGGGACGCACCCGTTTGTTGAATGCCTTGGATAGGCGGGCTTGATAGCACTCGATCTTTTGTTGTGCATCAAGCCTCTTTTCGTCAAGTGCTTCGAGTTCTTCAAGGCGCAGGCGAGCATTATCTTCCTCAGTCAGCCCTTCTTGTATGGCAATTCGTAATGACGGAATTTGCTGTTCGAGCGGGGTGACGGCCTCAGCACCGTATACCAATGCATAAGGGGTTGCTTGTGTAGGAGTCCTGTGAGTAGTCCGATAAGCCCATAAAGCTTCACCAATCCTTTCGTGCCAATCCCTTTTGGATTTTGACACTACTTTTTTCAGTAAGTTGCATAAAGTTTTGTTGAAAGCCTCTGCAAGACCGTTTGCTGGGGCATGGTACATTGAGGACTTCCTTTGCTTAAAGCCAAATTTCTAACATAGTTTGTCGATTGTGCTGTTGACAAATAGCTTTCCATTATCGGTGATGATATACCGAGGGACTCCGTATCTATAGATGATGTTGATACGGATGAAGTCAGCAACGTTTTCCTTTTTTACTTCTTTGAGCGGGACTGCCTCTGCCCATTTTGAGAAGTAGTCGGTTGCAGCGAGGATGTAAAGATGACCAGCAGACGATTTTGTTATAGGTCCAACAATATCCAATCCCCAAGCGTCAAAAGGCCACGAGGCAACTGTAGGGTGCAAGGGCTCGGGCGGTTGGTGGATGAAGCTGGCATGGTACTGGCATAGTTGACATTTTTGAGCGTATTCCATACAGTCTCTTACCATCGTCGGCCAGTAATACCCCATCCTCTTGATGCGAAAGTGAAGCTTTGGTCCTGACTGGTGGGCGCCGCAAATGCCAGAATGTGCTTCTTCCATAGCTTGCATGGCTTCATCATTGCCAAGACAGCGCAGAAGTATCCCATCGAATGAGCGTCTATACAACGTGCCACTGAAGTAGATGAAGCGAGCTGCTCGCCGTCGGATATCTACCTTTTGGCGTGGATCCTCTGGTAATTTGTCATATTTTAGGTAGTCAACGAAGGCTTGGCGCCAATCCTCTTTTTCGATTTCGAAGACCTCTAAGAAGTAATTCTCTTCGCTACCGTCTCCATCTTCGAGTATTAGTGGTACTACCCACTTTTGGCATATAGGCACACGGTATTCTGTATCAGGCAGAGACAAGGAAGAAGCAAGTTTAGCTAATGCATCGGCTTGCTTGTTTTCTTTCCTTGGTACGTGTTTTATGGTGACATCTCCAAGTCATCTCATGAGCATATTGGCGTAGTTATAGTATGGGAGTAGTTCAGGCTTCTTGACTTCATATTCCCCCAACAGCTGGTTGACCACCAACCTAGAATCCCCATAGACTTCAAGGTGTAGTTGCTTGATCTCTACGGCGATTTCAAGTCCGAGGATTAAGGCCTGATATTCAGCTGTGTTATTAGAGCACTTTTTCATAAGGGTGAACGAGTGGGGTAGGACCTGTCCTTCAGATGTTACAAACACTACTCCAGCACCGGCTCCTTCTTTATGGGAAGCTCCGTCAAAGTACATTTTCCATGGAGGAGTGATTTCGATCATCAAGGCATCCTCGTCGGGCAAGTCATCAGGAAGGTCCCACTCAGCTGGAATAGGATGATCTGCTAAGAAGTCGGCTAATGCTTGTCCCTTTACAGCTCTTTGAGGCACGTATACGATTTCAAATTGTTGGAATTGAAGATACCACCTAGCGAGTCTGTCAGAAAGAACGGGCCTTGTCATGACGTATTTCAGTGGGTTTGCCTTGGACACCAAACGGACTGTATGAGCCTGGAAGTAATGTCTTAATTTTTGGATGGCGAAGACAAGTGCCAAGCAAATCTTCTCAATTGGTGAATATTTCAGCTCATTCGGCGTCATCATCTTGCTCAGGTAGTAGAGAGCATTTTCTTTCTTTTTGTCATTTTCTTGTGCTAGCAGAGCTCCCACCGAACTTTCTTGTGCTGAAATGTATAAGATCAATGGACGGCCATGTATCGGAGCAACCAGTACCGGAGGATTTGTCAAGTAGGACTTGATACTTTCGAAAGCCTTCTTGCAAGATTCATCCCATTCGAATGGAATACCCTTTTTCATTAGGCGGCTAAACGGCTGACGTCCTACTAAATTGGAGATGAATCGTCTAATATACGCCAGTTTTCCTTGCAAACTCTTGAGTTCGTGAATGTTTCGAGGTTCTGGCATTTTTAAGATGGCATCAATCTTTGCTTGTTCGATCTCGATGCCTTGGTAGCGGACAATGAAGCCCAAAAATTTTCCAGAGGTGACTCCAAATGCACATTTTAATGGGTTCATCCTTAGCTGATACCTCCTCAATCGCTCGAAGACCTTCTTTAAGTCATGCAAATGATCTTTTCTTTTTCTGGACTTAACCACAAGGTCATCAACATAGCACTCGACGTTTTTGTGGAGCATGTCATCAAAGATCTTCTGCATGGCTCTTTGATACGTGGCTCCAGCATTTTTGAGGCCAAATGGCATTACCTTGTAGCAGTATATGCCTTTAGGTGTGCGGAAGGCCGTCAGTTCCTCATCTTTGGGGGCCATACGTATTTGATTATACCCGGATGATCCGTCCATGAAGGAAAGTGCTTCATGCCCTGTTGTGGCGTCAATTATGAGTTCTGTGATCGGTAAAGGGAAGTCATCTTTGGGGCATGCTTCGTTGAGATCCCTGAAGTCAACACAGACTCGAATTTGCCCATTCTTCTTTCTCACCGGGACAATGCTGGAGATCCATGTGGGATACTTAACTTCTCGGATGAATCCAGCTTCAATTAATTTGTTGACTTCTCCTTCAATTTGGGGGAGAAGCTCTGGTCGAAATCGACGTTGTGCTTGTTTAATGGGACGAGCTCCTTTCTTTACCGCTAAGTGATGTACAGCTACCTTTGGGTCTAAGCCAGGCATTTCTTTGTATGACCAGGCGAAGACATCTTTGAACTGCTTCAGTAGTTCCATGTACTCATTAGCCTCTTCTTTTGTAAGTAGGGTACTGATATAAATAGGACGAGGGTCGTCATCATCCCCTAAATTTATTTCTCTAAGCTCATCCACCGTGGACTTGGAACCTGCTTCCATTTGAGGTGGTGCCATCTCAGCATCCTCTTCAGTGAGTTCTCCTTCCTCCTGCAAGGTTATGTGGTTGGAAGAGCCCACACTTTCTTTATCGTCGTCTTCCTCGACTTGAGGTTTGGTGAAGACGATAGTTTGAAATCTGGCTTTCAGGACTCTGTCACACGACATAACCAAGTTCGTTTGTCGCTTCATACGGGAAGGGATTAGGCTTCGGAGTTTCTGCTCTTGTTTTGGTGTTTCAGTGATGCCCCCTTTTGGCTTCCAGCATTTCTGTTTTTTGAGTGGGCCAAGCCTCTTGAAGACTGACACCCGTGCTGGCCTTATCTCGATCCTTGAAAAGCAATCTTTTTCTGTAATGGTGTTGGTGGAAGCTTTTCTTATAGCAATGCGCACAGGACCTTTTGGCTGCTCGTACCCAATTCCTGCTCGCGGGTTTTGATTTGATGATTTCTGCGGAAGTTTTCACAGTGGCGATTGCTCCTGCGGGTTGTATCCAGCCTTAATGAGGAGTTTATATGCCTTGGGGCCAAAGCATTTCGTAGCTTTTAGCTCTTGAGCCTCCTGGTGTTCCTTTGCAGCTTCTTTGGGTGGCTGAGTAGGTGCTCTACTGTCAACTTGAGTTAAAGGTAGTGTCAAACCATTGAGGGCATCATCGATTACTGGCTCCTTGCCGATGTGTGCTTTGGCGTATGCCATATTAGTTGGGGCATCATTTCTTTTCAGGTTGCCTTGTTCCTTGTTTTCTTGAGAGTTAGAAGCTTCAGGAGTCCAGATTTTGCTTAGATAGTATTTTACATCAGCAATATAGGACTCAACCTCAGTGAATGGCTTGCAGTCTCCGAGAACTTTCTTTACGACACCATTTTGACAGTATTTGAAACATTGGTGCCAAGTTGAAGGGACTACTCCATTCTCGTGAAGCCATGGCCGGCCAAGGAGTAGGTTGTATGATGTTCTAGCATCGATAACATGGAACAGAGCTATTGATTCCATGTCATCTATGAGCAGCCTCATTCTTATGGTTCCCAAGGCCCTTTGCCCCCCTTGGTTGAATCCTTGAATCACTAAACGACTGTTTGAAAGCTCATCAGTAGGGATTCCTAACTCTCTAAGAGTTCGTAGGGGTAAAATGTTGACAGCTGAGCCACCATCGACCAGCATTCGATTGATCTTCTGTTTGTAAGCATAGCCGGTAACAAATAATGGCCTATTGTGGGGTTGAGACCCCAGCATCAGATCTTCGTCGGTGAAGACTATAGTAGCCATGCAGTCTTCTATAGGGATTTGGCTTTTCTTGTAGAAGCAGCCAGCTTCATTTGGAGAATTGTCCATTTGGTGACCTTCCTCTGTTTGGTTGCTGATGGTGATAGTGTTGGCATTTACGCTATCATCCTCCAGCGTAATTTTCCCTTGGTGGGCGAGTTCCATGATCTTTTCTTTGAATATGAAGCAATCGTGGATAGGGTGCCCGACCAAGCGGTGATATTTGCAGTATTTAGGATCATCCGTTTTCCCGACTTCTGCAGGCCGCTTCATTTCGGGTAATTCGATGAGGTTGGCCTTCAGTAAGTCGTCGAAGATCCCAGATACGTCCGTGTCCAAAAATGGGTATGTTTTGGCTTGTAATTCTTTCAGAGTTGGCTTTCTTGGCTTTTGGGCTATTTCCCTCTTTTCGTTCACCTTTTCCTTCCCTTTGGCTGAGACAGGTTTGGCACGTATTGTCATGGATTCTTTAGTGGCATTTTTCGTGGGAGGCTTACCCCCTTTCTTTACTTCTTGTTTGTCTTTTGATTTGCGGAACTCAGAAATCGGTGGTCCACCAACACCACTTGCAGCTATGCTCAGTTCCATGTCGTGAGCCCGTGTAGCTAACTCTTCAAAAGTTTTGGGCTGAATTCCTTGAAGGATGTATCACAGTCCCCAGTGCATCCCTTGTATGCACATCTCGATACCTGAGGCTTCAGAGAGTCTATCTTTGCAATTCAAACTCAAATTTCTCCATCTATTGATATAGTCAATGACTGGCTCATCTTTCCATTGACGAGTATTTGTGAGCTCGATCATGCTAACAGTTCGTCTTGTACTGTAAAAACGGTTGAGGAATTCATATTTCATTTGTTCCCAACTGTCAATGGTTCCAGGCTCGAGGTCGATGTACCAATCGAATGCATTTCCCTTTAATGAGCGGACGAATTGTTTAACTAGATGGTCCCCATATGTTCCAGCATCATTGCATGTCTCTATAAAGTGAGCCACGTGCTGTTTAGGGTTTCCCTTCCCATCAAACTGTTGGAATTTGGGGGGTTGATAGCCCATTGGCATCTTCAGGTTATCAATTCTTGCCGAATAAGGCTTGGCATATGTCAAAGTTGACTTGATGCCTCCATCGAATTTACTCTTGATGGTGCCCTCAATGAAGTCTTTCAATTGATCAATGGGGATCAAGCCATCAGCGGAGATTTGGAGTTCCCTGATTGTGGACTTCTTTTGGTCATCGACTGGTTGTCTGGCAGATGCTTCGGCTTCATGAGGTATTTCAGGCGCCTTTTCAGCCTCCCTGCTGGTTTCAGCATCGTCAATTTTATTCATCAGCCTAGAGATTCGTGAGTCTTGCTCTTCAACGTGTTTGGCAAGACCCTCGATGACCTTTGTTAGTGCGGCGATTTGGTCTTCTAGGCTTGAAGTGTTAGTTGTCATGACTGGCGCCATGTTGGGGACAGATGAAGCATTGGAACGAGGGCTTGAAGGTGCAGAGTTGTCCTTTTGGCCTTCGTTTGCAAAGAGCGGATTATCAACAGCCTCAAGGAAAGGAGTTGGCTCGGAGTATGCAAGTCTTCTTGCCACACTTCTGGTGACAGTACCGGCCGGCATTTCTTATGGTAGTCTCAGCAGCAGTTGATGTAACAGCCTTGGTGGACTTTCCTTTGTTGCTAGCCATAGTGATTTGTTTGGAACTTGAAGGGAGCTTGAAATTTGATATAGGAAGAGATGAGAGGTAGAGATGTCCCACTGGGCGTGCCAGAAATCTGTAGGACGAAATTCTTGAATTACAAGAATATTTGGAATTTGACTGAATAATTCGAATAAACTTGAATTTTTTGTGGGTTCTACTCTCTAAATTTGATCCTCTGATTCTTCCTTCAAAAATGCTCGACTTGAAATTTGATCAATCTTCAAGGAAAGGGCTTGCGCTTGATCTTCCTTGAGAGTTGTTGATTTCCCGGCAATACTGATCTTCGGGTTTAGCACCACGATCTTGAATCAAATGTTGAATTTTGGGGCCTTTGGTGAAGAACGTCTTGAATTTGGCGACGAACTCCTTGGATTTGGTGAAGAACACGATGAACTTCTTGGATTTGGCGAAGAACACGGCGGACTTCTTGAATTTGGCGAAGAACACGGCGGGCTTCTTGAATTTGGCGAAGAACGCAGCGAGCTTCTTGAATTTGGCGAAGAAATTTGGCGAAGAAAAATTTGGACTTCTTGAATTTTGCGAAGAATGCGGCGGGCTTCTTGAATTTGGCGAAGAACACGACGGACTTCTTGAATTTGGCAAAGAACACGGCGGACTTCTTAAATTTGGCGAAGAACGCAGCGGGCCTCTTGAATTTGGCGAAGAACTCGGCGAACTTCTCGAATTTGACGAACACTTTGAATGTTCTTGGGGATTCCAGAGAGAATTTGGGGAGTTCTTCAGCTGCTTCCCTTCTTCTTCTCCCTTCTCCTCTCCTTTTTGTGGGGGTTTGGTCCCTATTTATAGTTGTAGGAGAGATAGAGTGCCTGCTGACGTGGCGTGATTTTATTGGCCGTCAGAGTTTGTACTCTATCCAACAACTCAATAGAGTCTTCTTTGCTTAGACTTCTAGCTGGACTCTGCTGCTTAGAGTCTTCGTTGCTTGGACTTCTGGCAGGACTCTGCTACTTAGAGTCTTTGTTGCCTGGACTTCTGGCAGGACTCTGCTACTTAGAGTCTTTGTTGCCTGGACTTCTAGCAGGACTCTACTACTTGTCCTCATTTGATTGGCCTATAAAAATATTAATTATTCATTTATTTATTTTAAGAATTTTATTTGTTTAAATTCCCAAATAAATAAAAAATTACTTTAATTAATATTTTCTAACGCCATATTTTTTACGTGGCATTATTTGATTGGGCATTAAATTTTAATGTGTCTACACAAGTATATAAAATTAAAAAATATATCATGATTATAGTGTGCTTTTTGTTGTTGAAAAGATGAAATACGAAAAATAATGTGATGTAGAAAAAGAAATATTATACGAACAAAGATAACTAGGGAATGAATAGCATTCAATTCCAAAAGCACAAGAAACACTGTTCTCATAGATATCTGGGAAAAATATTCTCGATAAACTTGATACATGATATATATATAAAAGGTTATTTTACAATAACCATGACCCTCCTATGTAAGTAAAGAATTCAACAATTATGAAATTGGATTTCAATAGAAAAGGAGAATAAATCAAATTCTGTCTCCAATTTTTTTAACTATTTCTTTTGAAAAAAAAAATCAAATACAATAGTTTCTTCTATAGCATCTGTGTCAATTTTACATGCATCCTTCTCTCACCATATCAAATATGAGACCAGTGCCATCTCTAAACAAGAACAATATCAAACTAAAAAAAAGTCCTGAGAAAAAAATTAATGCGTTTTCTAATATAGAAAACACGTCAACAGCCTATGGAAATCCTATCCTTAAAAAGGAGAATCCTAGTTAAAAAATGAAACAAATCCGATCATGACAAGGGGTTTCTTTTTTCCCTTTTTTTGAGTAATAATTAATCTCGAGATCATTCCTAAATTATTGGCGCGATCATCCTGCTGATCTTCCTTACTCTCGATCGACTTCACAAAATGCCAAATTTTTCTATAATCAATCGTTTCTTAGTGCAATATAATTAATCCTCTTTAGAGCTACAAGAAGCTACGAATCACTCGCGACTTTGTGCAATTCAATTTACCTTAATTCTTATTATTCCACATAAAACCTTCCCACAAGAGAAAAAAATTCGTCCTCCAGTTCTAGGGAAGACCAATTAGGGTGCACAGAAAAAATTTCATGACTACGTTAATTACGCATATGCAACAACAAATAAACACCTCAACCATAGAACCATATTCTTCGATCTCTGTATCTCATACATAAGTCTTTTTTCTAGTGATTATTTATCCCTTAGCATAAGACCAGGCAGTTTACTCTAATCATCTATGCCTTTTCTCTCCATGATTCAAACATCTTTATAATAACTCCTTGAAAATGTAGTCCAAGTACATAAATCCAAATTCCCACCACCACGTTAGAGTTTTGTTGTCGCATCACAATGATCAATAGGCAAAATACAAACGTGCTGTGACATCAATTCAAAATGTGGTCTCTCCTTTATGTAGTCCACGCCATTATAAATCGGCAGAGTTTATTCATTGCTGGAGCAATTAGAAAAAATTGATGTAGGAAAGTTCTTTAGGGACAGCTCCAGCACTGTGACAATGAAGATCAAGAGATGTTTTTCTTTCCCATCTTTAATAGGCACAAGACCTTCTTTTTCTACATTAAAAATTGTTTTTCACCGTCATCCTCATCACCTCTTTCATCTTTCATGGGTTGATCGACCTCATGTGAGTCCTTGTCATCCACAATCAACTTTATTTAAACCCATACAAGTAGTAAGAGAAGCTTCCCTATTATCACTGGCTGTCTTCATAGGCTTAGGGTACTCAACTTGTTTATGAAGAATCGAAGATGATCTTAACTTCGCCATCTTTTGTAAATTAATAAACATTTTCTCTCCAGCAATGTGGCTCATATATCATACTTTCATAAGTATCTTAACAAAAATTTGACAAGTATCCATGTTCACTACCTTATGTACTATTTCATTGGAGTATTAGCCAGAATTAATAGCAACATTACAGCAATGTTTTTCAACAATTAATTTTGACTTGTCAAAAATTTGTTTCCGAAATTATGTTAAGAAACTACTAATATAAAAACCAAATTAACAATTTACGTAAAATTAAACCCAACCTTTAATTTGGAAGAGTTCACACTCTTAGTTTTGGTGTTGACTAGCATTCAAGCGAGGGTCATTCCCTCGTCTGGCTTACCTCGTTGACTTTATCCCTGGTCAAATCCAAGTGCTCCAATATGGCCACCGTTGAGTTTTCGATTTGTTCAAAACGAGTGTTATTCACAAACTCTATGTGTTTAGTTTTTGGAAGAAAGTTTAAAAATCAAACTGCAAAACAAATGATTTAGTTTTGTTTTCAACCATTGATTTAATTCAAGAATAGGAGACACTCACTGTAATGCCACTTGAAGTGGAAGCAGGTGTGGACATAAAAGATGTTGCACAAACAAATCTCAAAAGATAAGGAGAGAATAAATTAAGTTTAAACCTCATAGTGTAAGAAACACAATTCTTGTTGAAACTGAAAGAAAATCTCTCAATAAACTCAACAAATAACTTGTCTATATGAACATTAATTGGTCAACATATAATCAAATATTCATCTTTTTAAGGAATTGAATCTCAATAAATTATCAGGAAACAAATAAAGTCCTATACATGAAGGAAAACAATATTGAACTTGTCAATAATTCCATCTAAATTATATAAAATTTATAATATCTAATATAGAAAACATATAAAAAATTTATGAAAATCTTATCACGCGAATGGGGAAGAATCCCAATTGAAATTTAAAATAAATTGTATCAATATACGAATTTTTTTTGGCAATTTGTCTCATGATCGATCTTGAGTTTTTGGCGCAATCAATCTCAAGGATGATAGCGATCAGCATCGTAGTGATTGTTAGCATTATGTGTTGGCAACACGTGGGTGGCATGTCATCCTCATAATTATGTCAAGAATTCAAAATTATTATGCTTCCTATTTTGGATAAAATTTTCCTATTTTGGAAGATATCTGCAAGTACTGTCACTATAGCATACATCACAACAAATACAAATAAGAATCAAACTAAGGTAAGAAAGTCAACACTAATGTCACAATACCAATAGAATCGGGTAGGATAAATGGAAGAGAGGGCATATGATGTTGTAACTATTTGAAGCATCTTATTTTTAAGGAAATGTGTTGAAAATGCTTCCTATAGATGTTGTAAGCTAAGAAGGCGTGCTAAGCTTTTGGGTTCCACGTGAGAGCCTTTTGGGAGCCTCTTCAAGAGTCTTGTGTGAACTTACATTTTATAAATCACCCGTCCACTACATATTTTGTTTTGTTTTGAGTTAGGAACAAGGCACGTGCTTTTGTTTTTTTTCCTCTGTAGAGTACGTTCAGCACAACATAGTATTAAAATTTAGAGAGAGATAAATCAATATACTAAACCAGTAAATTTATTGTCAACCAATTAGAAACTTGGGAGTATGGAATAGTGAACTGTTCAAATGGGGTTTGGAGAGTTTTAGTACAAAACTCCCTCTGTGTTAGTAGATCAATTTAAAGGCGAGCCATCGGAGTGGTAGTTTCAAATTGTGCTAACATATTGTCTAACTCTCTTATTATTGTTTGGCTCCTTTACTATTGTTCATGCAAGTGTGTGTGACTAGTAACATTATTCGAGCACCATTTGATCGACTTACCATCCGCTATGTAGTATTAGTATTGCAGTATCAGTACAACATAATTTTATCACAATGGTGCAGCTACACCGTCGTCTGGCTCTATACAAACCTTCAGTAATGCTTAATTTCTTCATGATTTATCTTTCCTTAGTTCAATCCATCTTCCTAGAGCTGCAAGAATCGCATTTCGGAGGGATCATCAATTCAGCTTATTCCTTCACATCAAAGCTTTTCAAAGCTGATAAAGTTATGCCTGATCGATTTTGTGGGATTCTTGTTTTGTGTTTTTGATTCTTAGGACAAGAATTAAGTGAATGATCGTACGTACGCATTACAGCTGGATGTGACCGAAGAAGACAACAAATGCTCAGTAACGAATGCCTTTTCTGTTGTCATAAGAAGGTGACAATTGGTAATTTATCCACAAGGAATCCTGGAACAAATGCTCCTAGTAACAACATGACCTAAAAGACGTATGAGGCATGGTTGATTGCAACTTCACATAGTGTGTGTATGTGTGTGATGTGGCATATTTATGGTTCTATATATATCTTCATACTGCGAAGGACGAAAACATCCTTCCTCATGCGAAACTGGATCGTATGTGTCAAAACATGTCTTCACACCTAGTAGAAAGGGATGTGAGTCATCACCATGTCAGCAATGAAAGGGATGACTGCAGACTTGCGATCTGGCGTAGTTAGTTTCTTTCAGTTTTTCAGTAGAGTAGTTAGGTTGTTTAGGGAAGTTAAGCAAGTTAATTTTGTACCCAATTAAGTAAAGTATCTATAGCTTTAACTGCTACGGTTAGACTCATTAAGTAGGTGGAGAAGATCTGTGAAACAGTAACTCTTCAATGCAGTATCGATCAGCTCCCTGTATGCTTTCTGGGGTTGAGTTGCTTTTGTTCAATTCCTTGACATTCTGATGCAATTCAACATGGCATTAGAACCATAAAGATTACACATAAGTTGGATAAAAGATTAAATGAAAAAATTTAAATGTCTTGAGTTTTTAATATGTTCAAATTATTATAATTGCACACACATTGAGTGTCCAAAATCACTAGTACTATATTATTGTTTCAATAAAAATTTGTGATTGCACAAAGTGAATTTCAACAACCACCTTTATGTCAAATTCTTTATTCTTTCTATCGTTTTCTTTCTCTCCTTTCGTCTAATTTACAATTTATATTCATGTTTTCACTCAAATTTTTTTTATTTTTTATTCTCTTTTGATCTTCTCAATTTTCTTATATTAATTAATCATTATTTTACACTATGTAAAATTACATAATTTCTTTATTATAATTTTTGTATTTTATATTTTGAACTTACTTGTATTTATGTTTCTATCTCAACTTTCCTTTTTCAAATCCTTTTGATATATATATATATATATGTATATATTTATTATTTAATATTATATATTTTATTTTTATTAATTAAAATATAATGATTTTATAATATAAAAATAAATTTGCCCATGCAATTTTTACTAGTTTGTAATAAAGACACCATGGTCAACCCCGGCAGCCCTCTCCCTGCCGCACGGGAAATAGACAAAGATGGATGAATTGGATCGTGGCTACTGCACGTCAAAACTATTCTCAACAACAAATTCTTACGAGTCCAAGTAAATAATAATGTAAGGAGGATTTGGCTGTTCCTAATTTTTTGCTACAGCCCAATTACATTAAAAGATTTCAATATATTTGAAGCCCATAAGACTAACACATGGCTTAAAGCGTCAACACATATTGGGCCACCTAAGCCCATATGTGCAGGCAAATGTAGTAGGCCCAGTCCATCAGGTCCTATAAGTAGCCCAAGGGTCGAATCACGGCTGACGCCTCAATGGATCATAAAGCATGACTTTCCTGTAAGAGTGCATAATGGCCTTAGAGCAATCTAGCGCCATTTTTGCAGTTGTTATTTCTTCATCATCTCACCTAATGATATTCTTGTTCACAGATATTTAACGTTTTGAAATCATTTCCTGAAAGGAGAAATATAACGTATATAAACAAATGTATTTTGTGTGTACATTTATGAAATAGGTAAAAATAATAATTACAAATTTACTTCATTTGTTTTTGTGTTTATATGTATATAACAATATACAATAATTAAATTTTGTTAGAATATATAAATATGGGAGTTAATTTTTTAGCATTAAAACATAAAACAGATAAGTGCATATATATAGTTAATTACTTTACCCGGTATTCCAATTACTTGACAGACAACTACTCTGTCTGTGACCACCCATTACAGTAGCCAGATTGGATCAACGAGGTCACAAGAGGTCGCACGTGATATAATTGCACACTCAATGCTACTTTAAATCATGATATGAGTGTCCTGATTTAAAATACTCGGTGCAAGCATTTACATGAAATGAGCAGGTGCATTTCACTATGATAATTTGGAGAAGATACACTTGATTTCAATTCCTTAAATCATATGACCTGTCGTAAAGGATTCCATTCGATTGAAAATACAAAACGGGAATTCTAATAATAAACAAAATATACCAATTAAATAACTTACAATGATGAAGGGCTATTATTTATCATTTTAAAAAGACAAAAACTACTCACCTTCAGAACAATATATTTTTTAAATATCAATTAACCTTGGGCATCCTCTGATCGGTTACTCTTGGAAAAAAGCCCTGATGCAAGTTCTCAGAGCACCACTCTTAGCCACATACCATTTCTGCAAGTTGCCAACTTTCCAGCAAGGCTCACTAATCATTGCTGGTGGCCCCAAATTCAACCCCATTAATGGAATTCCGACCCGGGAAACTGCCCATCGATATTCTTTACAAAGTTTGGATGTTTCTTACAGAAACTGCTTGGTTTTCCCAGAATTAAGGGATGGGCCAGATAGCAGTACTGTTGCATCTATCCGCCTTTAGAAGATGCACAACTCCTCATATTTACAAGCACGGGCAGCTGAATAATCAGCAAAGATATGGGCCCTGCACAGGACAAGCAAAAGAAGTATGCAATGTGTGTTCTTTTAGTGCTCGTAGATAAATGCAATGAGCATTCTTTTAGCGATCATACATATTAACAAGTACAGAACACATAGCAATTGGTCAAATGATTAGATCAATAGACTTGCGCACAGCACAACAAAATCCAAGAATGATGAGAAAATGTTGAAAAATTATTAGCCAGATATCATAGAGGATACGCAGTATAAACCAAAGAAAGCAGTATCACCTTTAGCATATCTTCCATCACCTGTTCTGCACCACTCTGTAGTTCAGGATAAGGTCTTCAGGTTTCTTCCACATATATGCTCGGACAGTGGCTAAGCTCATATCTGGAGATAATACCTGGAAAATCATGAAATATGTCTCAGAAAGCAAACAGATTGTACACAATACCAATATTCAGACTTTACAAAACATAACCCAAGAGTGTTTTAGTTACATGACAATGCTATGATTCAGAAAGGTTCGATGATAACAATGAACACTGAGAGAAAATATTCAAAGGAGAAAGCAGTTTTTTAATTAGACTAAGTGCCAAACTCTTAATTCTGGATCCAAGAGATCCTTATTATGGACAAGAAAGAAAGTGGAGAAGCTTCTCTAAAGTCCTGTCGCTTGTCCAATAGTAGCCGGTGAAAAGAAAAATAACCTGTGTTTGGAAAACGAGAGAAACAGGGTGATCGAATCTGCGATTTTTTTCCTTTCATTCTTTTCACATTTCAAGACCTCAGAATATAAAGTTCACTGAGGAGTTCACAAGTACATAAAAGAACAGTGAAGAATAGAATGGCCTTCCACTGTTGAGCACTTACTAATAACAATATAGTCCAAGCTTTCTTTTCTTTATATTTAGGAATGTTTAACCCCCCACTAAACCATAAAGGAAAACAGGAAAGATAACTTGCTGGGTATGAGTGGCTTTATCACAGAAAACGTCCAATAGATTAAGCAAACTTGCCTGGTTATTGCAAAGGATCTCTATACAAGGCTTTAGCTTTGGCCAAGGTTTCAGTCCAGAACGAAGAGAACCATCTCCAACTACAAGATGTGGAATCTGACCTCCAGGCACATTTGGAGCCAACGTTCCATCGGAGTTCAAACTATCCATTGGCTTATCAAGAACCATCTTTTCTACCACATAATTGACAACCTATAAAAGCAAAAGGTAGGGCCACCATAAATTGATGAGCTACATGAAACAATTTCTTGTTGATATGATGTTTCAAATAAACAATTCAGCATACTTACCCCTCTCTCCTTGTGTACTTACTCACCAAGTCCAACTTAAATTAACTCCCACAATTAATCCAAGAATCAATTTCAAATAGCTATTTTCAGAGTCTAGATCATTTCATAAGCATTTTTAAGGTTGTTTTTCTTCTTCAACCACCTCCTTTGGGCAATATGTCATCTTACGCTTGGAGACTTGATCCAGAAAGAATATTCAGAAGCAAGCAGTCAAAAACCTTAAAAGGGTGGAATCAAAACTTTGTATAGAGGGTGAGTGGTAATTTTCATCTGCCAGAACTTTGATTCCATGAAAAAGGGAATATTGACATCACCAGAATTCATAAGATCTATTACTATAAATATAAATATAATAAAATTTGAGTGAAATTGAGTTGAATTCCAGGAAATATAGCCAAATTTTATAATTATAAAAATTATCATCAGCATAAAACCTAGATATTTTATTGTCAGCATTGAGACACTAATCCAGCAGTGTATTATGGCCCAAAACTCAATGTCACTTTTCATTTCAAAAAATAAACAAGCGAGCAACTAACCAGCTCAACAGGTGTACATGTTATTTCTAGAAAACCAGTATTAAGATACCCAATGAAAATTCTTTATGTATTAAGTGAGGAGCAGTGAGTTTTCCTTGTGTAAGAATGTGAGCAACTAACCAGCTCAACAGGTCTATATGTTATTTCTAGAAGACTAGTATTAAGATACATAGTGGAAATTCTTACTTTATGAATTCTCAAAATGCGAGGAGCACTGAGTTTTCCTTGTGTAAGAATCTGCACAGTGGATCCTTCACATGGGTGCAAATAGAAGCTACATCTGCAATAGACAAAATTGACATGGAAATAACACATTAAAAAGAGTAACAGCCCTAATACAAGGGGTAAATGACAAAACCAAATGAATTATGCATGTGTGCGTGTGTGAGAGAGAGGAGGGGGGGGACCAGGCTAGAAAATGATTAGTGCAAACAAAATCAGAATAAAAAAGGGAGAAGATAATTATGAAGGGAATTCAACGGAATTCAGTTAGAAAACAATAGATAGGAAAGCAGATAAGAATCAATCCAATTCATGAAAGCTCTATCGATTGTTACTAAGCCAAAGAAACTGGATTCATTGAGCAAGGTCACAAGCATGTAAAGCATATGCTAGGTCAAAATCCTATTTTTGGTTCAAGTGCATTAACATGGGTATTTTAAGACTACACAAAATTGGCTGAGTAGCTATCCATTACAGAATAGGTCGAAGTTAGAAAAGTTAAAACGGCCTTTCCAAACCTCCCTAAGGCATGGCTCATCAAGTAATCAGCTGATTAAAACCAAAACAAGGAAAACCTTCTCATAGTGTATTGTCTAAATGAAGATGGGGAAAAATCAAGAAGCAGCTTATAACCAAAGGCTGTGCAAATTCTGACTTCTTAATCATTTTACGGCTGATTCTGAGCTTGTCTAGGAAAAAAATAACATGAAACAAGTCCATAGCAGCAAGCTCAAGACAATGCAAGACACAGATAAATTCAAGAGAATTTGGCATGAAAATTACTTGGTATTTTCCCTTGGGGGCAGGCGATTGTTCAGCACACAATCAAGAACCCACCATGGGAAGTCTTTCTCATCTTCAGTTCCATCTAGTTCAGTAATTCTCTTTCTCCAAGGTCCTCCATGGGAGCCTTCCGTAACAATGGAAGGAGGGAACGCCCCAGAAAAATCAAATGGTGGATATACGGCAGAATCATTTTCCTGATTACCATCACCTTCAACTCGAGATAAAGTCATGGCTCTCATAGAAATTTCCTTTCCCACTGGAATTTCTCCATTTGCTGAAGTTTGAGATCCAATTCTCCGCTTTCTTTTGATTAACCAGTGAGCCAATAGCCCTTTGAGGGTTTCTCTAGCCAAATTAACCTACATTTTTATAACAGTCAATCACACTGTATTTGTGATGAACAAAAGAATGAAAAATAAAAAAGGATAAAACCTTAGGAAAAGCCTTTTTTACGTATTGTATTTAATTTATCATCATAACTAAAACAAAAGCTGCACAAAAATGTTTTATTTGCAAAACGAAATGATCCTAACTAAGCAGATGTGCAAACAAACCATATGCAGTAATCAGTGGGGATTAATAGACCATGGTAACATTCAATTACAAGTGTAAAGATATTTAAACGAAGTATCCATAAGCACAAATGATTTACCTGATTGAAATAATTATACTTATGACAAATATGTAAATATACATAACAAACTATAGACTAAAAGACAAGCCATTGAGATCAGATATTGTACAGATGCAGCAAGTGAAGATATGTAAATAGCAAATACCTTGTCATCCTCTGGTTTCCCCAGAATACTTAGATCAGCGGAGTACATCTCAGCAGAAAAGCATTGCGGAGTGTCTAAGTGAACGGACAAACTCCCAAGCCTTGTATCTACCGTGAACCATGCTGGAATACTCACCTGCATAAACCAAATCAGTTGGAGGATGCAGATGAAAATATCCAACATAAGACAGTGATACGTACCATCTCAAACAATTCTTCTTTCTTCTTCTCAAATGAAATCTGTGAACATGAAGCACACAAGGTCACAAAGAAAAGAAAGTATAGAGAAATCCTATAGTAATATACAAAATGGTATCATGTTATCAGCAGACTAATCCCATCATATCTGCCAAGAAAGCCTTACACTTATATAAGTTATTAAATACAAAACAAAAAACTGACCTCCCCATAGTTTTCAACAACTACACCTCTTGTAATTTCCCATAACTTCACTGTGCGAGCAGTATCCTTGAAAATGTAAAGACAAGCAATCAGGTACAAGAAACTGCCAATAAATTTACAGAATTTACAAGAAAGGGGTAGAGTTATAGGGAAACAGTAAAGACAAGTAGTGGATGGACTAATAAAGGAATCAGTGTCAGAGTTACCTTGGTCAGGACATGTCTCCTATTGTTTAGAATCTCATGCTGCACTATAGCCGAAGCTCCGTGAATGCTAGAAGATGGTCCTCTATAAACAGGAACCTGAAAGAATTTAAATAGTAAATTGCTGCTTTACTAAATCATCCTACTAAACATCACAAGAGGCACCACAGAATGGTCACATAAAATATCCATCAACAAAAGAAGGGCTTGTAACAAATTTTAATAGTGTAGCTTCTAAGTTTGATTGAAATTCAGAAACAGGGACACATAACGACAAGGAAGACATTCAGGAATATGTGACTCTTTGGTCAATAGAAATCATAGAAACTCTATTAATGCACTCACTAATGTACCCAAATTTCCTTGACCTGTGGATCTTTATTTGTTGAAGTTCAACAAAGAATGACTTCTACTTCACGATCACAAGTATTCCAAAAAGATTAAAATAAGGAAAAGATCTTGGTATCCATCATTTGCAGATTGTTTAGAAAGATCTTTCATGATTTATCTTAAATCAAAAGCAACTATAAGCTGTGCCCTATCTCAGAAATTTCCATCTGAAATATATTTTAATCCAATATTAAAAAGAGAAGCCGCAAAAAGGCTACGTGATTTGCTCCAGCTTAATTTTGCATCATACAATAAATGAAATATGGTTGTGTATGTGCTCTAAAGAAGGATAGGGTATTTAATTTCATTATGTGGATCAAAACCCTTCAACCAAAAATGGCAGGCAAATTTTTGATCAGGAGATCTATTCAACTGAATTTTCATACATTTAATGACCCATAGTGGAAAACTCTACATTGGAGGCATAAAATATGGAACACATGACTCACAGGTGTAGAACCTTCAAGTGAAAGCCTTGCCCTTGAAAACGACAAATTGCCAGCTAAAAACGAACCACCTCTTTCAAATACTTTCAGGGGATTATGTGCTTCAGCTGGCCATCTATGTACAGTAGAATCTGTTGTGGCAACCCAGATACCATCATCATGCAATGCCAACTGCAATATAGGATGTTCTTTTGAACAAAGCAATACACTTTCTCTAGTTGCTAAGTCTGTCAAATACAACTAAAAGAAGAAAAAAGGGGTCAGTCAAAAGCTGGGGATAAGTGGCAAAAATGTAGATGCTGCAAACATCCACATCATTCAAGTTGTAGAGCTGCACTCACAGAAAGATCTCTTCCACCACTATAAACATGACTAAATGTTGGAGTGCTGGCAAGTGCCCATACAGAATCTGTATGCACAGCATAGGAATGAATGCATCGCTGCTGAGCAAGATCCCACAACCTATCAATATGTCAGCAAAATTAATCAAAATTGCAAATTATATATCAAAATTTATTGATGGAATTGTGATTCCCATATCAAAATCAAAAATGTATGGACAAGAGGACTCAATGCTCTTACGCAAAAAATAATTCATGATGAAGCATTTGGCAACTTAATGTTTGAATTTCACAAATATTAATTTTTTATATAAATTATCATAACTAAAAATATTTCCATGCTGAGAAAGCAGCATATAATTTATCTGTAATCACAAACTCCAAACTTATTAGAGCTAGTCCCTCTCCAAAAGAACATGGTTTCAGAAATTGCTATTGGAATTCAGTCGTAAAATGTCACTAAGTAGAAAATTTTGGAACAGCCAGATGTTATTGGGTCACAACGTGGGTTTAGAATACTTCATCGCATCATGACTGCTTCCATGGTAATAGGTATGTGCAAACAGGGGCATACCTAATCATGGAATCAGAGGACCCAGATAAGCAATATCTGCAAAAATGGAACCATTTGTCATACTTCACAAAAAAAAAGAGAGAAAGAAAAGATAAGAGAGAATTATAAAAACAGCATTGAGGAAAAGTTCTAATCCAGGGGAAGTGGAGGGGAAAAAAGCTCATAAACCAAGTAGACACAGCTTGCCTCAGTGGGGCACGTGTGCATCAAAAGATATTAGTGGAATGTAGGGTGTCTTTTTCCCCATTAGTCCTCTCTCTCTCTCTCTCTCTCTCTCTCTCTCTCTCTCTCTCTCTCTCTCTCTCTCTCTCTCTCTCTCTCTCACACACACACACACACACACACATCTCTTCGGCGGGGAGGCATGGGTAGGGGATATGTGGTGTTCATGCAAGACTTATATGAGGTCAAAGAAAAGAAACTTTCAAGGAATCACATAAAATAATCAACAAGCAAAAATATGTAACTAGCACTTACAATAATACAAAGAAAAATCAAATCAGACAAGCACGTCTAGAAAATACCCATGGGTTTTCACAAAGTTTGGCGGAAATATCATCAAAATATCTTTACAAACAGAAACAATCATTAACTTTGGCATGTTGGGCTTAAGCACGAATTGTTATGTTACAGCTGATTAACTCAACCAAAGCATCCATATCCATCCAGACTGGACCTTATTAAAAATTACTATTTTTAGCATAAGCATCTAACTTCTGCCGACATAAATGTCTGTCTGTAGTGAAAATGTGAACTCCAAAGTCAGTAGAGGTCCCTTGAAAAGATAAGCTTAATGAAAACCCATTCTACAAACCTGCCAGTAGAATCCAGCAGTAGTGCTCTAATATTATCCGTGTGTCCCTTAAGCTTCATGGTTTTAGAACCAGTTCTTGGGTCCCAAACACGCACAACCTACGATAAATTCACCATGAAAAATTTAAACAGTTAAAAATTTTTGGACAAGTGAATCAATAAATTGGGACATGCATGAGAGATTAACAGCAGGAAAAAAAAATTTACTACAGATCGTTTAGCAAGAGATAAACCAAAGATATGGATCAAAAATTAGCCAAACAACCAGAACCTACTTTCTCAGTTCCACCAGAAACAAGAAGTGTTCCACAGTCATTTGTGGCTAATGCATAAACAGACTCTTTATGGCCCTTTGCAGAAATAGGAACATAGCCTTGACCTTGAGTGGCATGCACAGAAATGTTATTGCTTGAGCTAACAGGCCGAAGACTTGTATTTGGCGAAGGCCCCACAGTATTAGCAGTAGTTGAACAATCATCTACATTTGTGTCATTTGATTTGGAAACTGGAGCAAGTGCAGCTTCAAGATCCCATATGAAAACCTCCCCACCAAGGCCACCAGAGGCAATGACATTACTCTGTGGAACATTAATACAGGATCATAAATTGATGTGAGGGAAGAAGTGACTGTACCTATATGTCTTCTAATTACGCACATGATTAACAAGCAGGAACATAAAAATGTATCAGTGTACATGGAAGAAAGATTACATTTTTCTCAGCTGCAGCAAGGCAAGTGACATAGTCAGAGTGTTGTCGGAATGTCCTGACACATGTTCCATCAGACAAGCAATTCCATACCTAATATTATCAGAAAAATACAAGGGAAAAATCAATATAAGAGCAAACATAGATACATATCAAGGATAATTGTGAAGCACACAAACCTTAACAGTAGCATCAGAAGAGCAAGAGACTAATTTGTTACCACCTGTAAGAACAGCATCATTAACCTGCCCAAACAACAAAGATGTCTAAGATGCACATAATGTACAGAACAGAACTATAGAGACATGAATATATGAGATTAAATTGTCAAGTAAAAGCAAAATCCAAACACAGAAGATCATTACTATGACCATTTTCGAATAAAAGCCCATTCTACTAGTCAGATCTCCCAATCTTGGTAAGCAATAACTCCTTGAGCACCAATCCAGTAATGAACTATACAAATTTATACCAAGTTCACCATGCCACTCATAAAAACCTACCAAAAACCTTACATCATACATCAGCTTGCCCTACAGGACTTAAGTTTCTTTGATGGCCAATGATTAGGTAACATAACTATCAAAGAAAGAAATATATATATATATATATATATATATATAACTGACTTTACCAAAGGGAAGAGCAACTCATACCCAATCAACATGAGACTCGAATGTAGTGGAGAAAGTAGCATGATCTTCAGATAATGCCCATCTCTTCAGCGTGCCATCACGGCTGCCAGTGAAGAGATAATCACATCCATCTTGTCCCGTTGATTTCAATACAGCCAAGCAATTTATGCCAGCACAATGCTGCAAATAGACAATATAATTGATAGAAGTGCCACAAATAATTGATATCCCTTAGGAATGCAGAGTGAAGATAAGTGTTTTATATATTTTGGCAATTATATGCCCAATTGAGTATTCTTTTTTGGCATAAAAAACGTAAATTCTATATGCGTGAATGTTTTTGTTTCCTAATGCAAACCACATGTGTTGTAAACAAGATGATGTATATGATCACCAACTTTGTCCTAACAATCCACACAACTGGTTAAAAATCAGAGTTGCTTGAAAATGCATGTTGGCTAGAAAGAAAGATCACATTTCATCTCAAATGCACCATTTAACAAAACTTTCCCTTTAAATAAAGATCTCTTTGAAATCAAGACAAGCATTTCACATATAGGCAGTAATTTTTTCCCTTGTGAGAAGCAGAGCTAAGGAACGATTAATGCCAGCCAATAAACTCCAAAGTCATCCCTAAGCCAATGCAAGATACATGAATGCAGCATTTTAATATAGTTCACTAAATGTTGGTCAAAAACAGCAAATAAGTTGTGTAGCTTTAGCTTTCATAGTCAATCCAGCTTCACAAATTATTGAGTCTATTATCATTGAACAATCAAGAAAAACAAATTTGTTCCTTGGTGGTGCTCTTCAGTTTAGAGTGCACCAAGTGGCAAGAACTTAAGTGCCATGCTTATAATGTACTCTATGACAGTCAAACAGCACCATGGAACCAAATTTAGTAAACCAACTTTCAATCTCCTCGTTGATGAAAATTAATTAGTGAAAATTTATTTTGAAATAAAATAAAGCAACACCTTTGTATCGTCTGCATCATTTAATATATATGTCAATCTCTTTTCCTTGCGATTACGAACTGAATTAGGCGTGTTTCCTGCACTGCCAACACGGTGCATTGTGACAAGCCCTGCACAATAACAGATAGCAAACCTCCGTTAGGGATTTATCCATCATATATGTTTAAAGTATCTCTCCGATTCAGTTGACCTTCACCAATTGTCATTCCACAATGCATTCTTATTTTAACATAACTTTAAATCCTTTGATTCAAGATATTATTATCTCCATATCTCCAATCCAGTAACTCATCATAAAACCTCCATCTGCGCTGATTGATCGCTTTTTTCCCTATGTTCATTTTTCTTTCTTTTTTTCTTTTTGAATGTCAAAATAAAATGCTACGGCTTCTATAGTAATAATCTACAATCAAAAAGATCTTTATCTAAAGTAGATGGTGTAACTGACACAGCTTCTTAAATATTACTTCAACAGGCAGAAGTCAACTAAAAATGCTAAGATCCCACACTTTTAAATATCCAAAAACATTCCAATTTGATAGGAACACAAATTATGTAATGTGGACAGATGGCGTAATTACTACATCAGTTGAGAGCATTGAGATGCAGGGCATTATGCCCACAGCATGGCAGGCGTCTCATTAAAGAAAAAGCCCATTAACTATTCTACAAAATTTTTTAGCAAGCAAAAATCGAAAGTTATATCATAATTCTAGAAATGGATATCTTGAGATAAGGTTTCAACCATGGTTTTCAGTAGCAGCATAATCTCTTAAAGAACATTCTTAACACCAATTACCATTATAAAATAAAAAGTACAATAACACGTGTAAAAGTCAAAAAGCACTGGAGCTACAAAGTTATTTATCCCTTGCAACCTTCACTTGTCTAGACCTGAACTTCAAAAGGCTATATTTACGCAACTATGAATGCTTTAAGTGCATCTAATTGGGCTTTCAAATGAAAAATTGAAGACCGGAACCGATTCCAAGGAAAAAAAACAGAAATATCAATTGTTCAATAATTTTCATAATTGGCGAGTTTTTGGACATTTTACATAATGTAATTTCCTGGGTTGAAAACGAGACACCTATGTCAAAATGGAAATTAATCAACACCTGCAATAACCGAGGCGGAAGCAAGATCCAAGCGTGATAGAAATGGAAAGAAAAAATTACACACACTAAATCGCATTAAATGACTCCATCAAAGTTACCGAAGCACGTGCCAAACGAGGTTTAAGAAGCATAAAACGAGAAAGTTTGAATCTAGAAATAAAATTGCAGTACTGCAACTCAACACTGATAAGAACTGGGATGCATAGAAAATACATCACGGTTCCACAAACAGAGTAGTCTGCATAATTCCCTTGGAGCGCAGGCACAGCGAAAAAACAATATCAACCAAATGAAGTGACAAACTGAGTGATCGCAACTGAACGTGACAGCGCGAGTAGCATAAAAGCAAACAACATATTAAAAAATATAATAAGAATTCGAAATGATGGGAAAATTGCCTTCGCTGTTAGCTCCGATGGCGGAATTCCAGACTAGTTAAGTAGTCCGCCCGGTCGATTCGCCTGCTGGGAAGCTGGAGATGGAAAAGAGACGGATTCAACAAGCGGAATTGAAAATTAAACAGTTGAATCCAAAAGTTGTCAGTCGGGGGAAAGGGACGGCCGCGAAGGAGGTAGGGCGGAGGAGGAGCGAGACGGGGAAGACGAGTGTGGGAGGAGTGAAGGTCCGCCCTGTTCGTTTCTGCACCCAAAAGGAGATGGGCGAATTTCGCAGAGCCCTCGCACGGTCACCAGTTTCGTTATTATTAACGTTGTCGACGGTAATAAAATCTTAAATATATTGATATTAAAAAAGAATTGGTTAATCAATCCTCCTAATTTAATTAATTTATTTGATACCATATGCCCGTAAGTAATTTTATTTTAGAAATTCATGATATTTGGATTTGAGAGGAAAGCTAATTTAGTTGGATTTGGGATGTTTGGAGCCATGAGATAAGGTTGATCATTTACTCTTTTTTGTGCCGTTCGACATTCTAGAAGATAAGCACTAATATTTGTAAAGATATATCCACCTAATTGTGTGTGTGTGTGTGTGTGTGTATTCAAATCCCACGTTTCTTTCCTCCAGCATTTCGGTTGGAATTGTTTGGTTGAAATTTATCTGGACTTTGAGGGTGATTAGAGGGAATAGAAAATTTTATATGAATTAATAACAATTTTAAATAATAAAAACTATTAATTAATTAAAAGTTCAGTATAACATAATTAAAGTACACAAAAAATTATCTAAACATGTGTGTGATTAATTCTATCATTAATGTGAACATGGTCTGATTTGATTACAATTTATTTAAAGCAAAACAATTCAAAATTTAATGCGAATGAATTAGTTAGAAGTGTGTTTAATTATGTGATCTAATCATAATAATGAGTAATGATATATTGTATTTCTTTATTAATTATTAAAAATGAAAATCTAACCACTTATCTCCAGGTGATGATCTTGTTAAGATAGTCACACTTATTCAATGAAGTCAAACGTATTCATAGTTTACTTAGAATTATATATATTTCCTCTATGGATTTTGAATTATTACTTTGATATATTTTAATTTCTAATATTTTATTTAAATTTAATCAGTCCGCTTTAAAGAAGACACACCATTTTGTGCAATGATAAGATAATTAATTATTGATACACTTATAAAGGAACCTGGGAATTGCAAATTTTAGTTATCATGACAGCACTTTCTTGATTTAAAACGACAATCGGACGGCCTGTATATTGATTCTGATAACATGGGCTATTGTACTCTCTGGATCGATTGGGCTATTCTACTCCATGGATCGATTGGTGTCTGAACTGACGTGGAACATTTTCCCAACTACAAATGGTGTAAAAATAAACATATTGTAATACAAATTTTTTATTTAATTTTACTTTATAATTTTAATTTCTTACATATATACATAAATATTTAAAATTTAATTATTATATATATTTACAATTAAAATACTTATATATTTATATATAGACTCATAGTTTATAAATATTCATATCCTAAAAATCTTATATGGTATTATATTATTCAATAACCAGTGCATTGTATATGTATTCAAATTAACACAAATTCAAATCTTTATATGTATATAGACTCATAGTTTATATATATTTATACCCTTAAAAGCAGCGTATTGTATATGTATTCAAATTAACACAAATTCAAATCTTTATCCCATTAAAATTTTTTGGTCAAATATAATTTTCATACATAATAAAATTCCCATTATTTTCACCCTCTATAAACAAAAGCAAGTCGATGCTTTCATCCTTTCAAGTGCGTAAAAATCCAAAATGTTATGTATATGTGTACTATTTATTATTACTAAAGGAGCTGCTATATTTGGTATTTTGAAATACTTTATGTAATAAATTTAATTACAACCACTCTCTTTTATTTTTAATGTAAGAAAAAAGGGGTTTATTGATTAAATCATATTCTTTCTTCTGTGAAAGAATATACGAAAATGAAACTAATGCATTTTTAACTTTTTATTTATTTCTCTTTAATCTCTCTCTCTCTCTCTGTGCGCCCCCCCCCCCCCCCCCATTAAGTTGTTATATCTTTTTAATTTTAAGTAAATCCACTTGTGGTTTTATTAAAAAAATAGTTTGTAATAGGTAATTAATCATCAATTTGTTTCTCAAATTTAATAAAAAATTTAAAACTACATAACTGAATTATACTAATTAATATAAAATACATTGAATTCATATAATTTTATTTATTTATAAAATAACATATTTTTTTGAATTAATAAAATAACATGTTTTCAGACTCACGTAAGTGTGGCCGATAAAAAAAAAAAAGGTGGTCATAACACAGATCATTTGCATGTAAAACTTCACGTAGCCCACTAAGTATTTGGACTATTTTTGGGCTTCTAACTAACGTACTTTTTTTTTTTGGGAAGTTCTAACTAATGTCCTAACCATTGAGATTGCGAGGCTCTTAGAATTAATGCTAAGAATGGTTTTAGAATTAATTGAATTGAATTTGCCTTCAAGTACATAACATGCTGAGCTGAAATTCAACGTTTAAATTCAAATTCTATGGCTATGTTTGTTTCAAATTTCCATCTCACAATGTACACTACAATTATTTTATTTTTAAAAATTTCTTTCTATTTCTATTATTTTGTGGCTATGTTTGGTTCCCAATTAGGATTAGGGAGGAAATTTTTTGTGATTTGAATAAGGATAAAAATTATGGTTAGTTTGTAAGATTTGAGTGGGTAGGAAAACTATTTTGATATATATTTAATATGTAATAATAATTAAATAGAAAATAAATGTGAAAAGAAAAATTATAGAGATAGCTGTTAATTTAAGTGTAAAAATGTATAAAAAGTGAAAATTATTAATTAGTTATAAAAAAGAAGAGAAAAAATTGAATTTAAATTTAAAACAAAAATTTTATGGTAATGTGCTTGGCTTGTAATATTTTTAAATGGTGATGAAAAATGTTTAAAAAGGAAAAAAAACATAGCCTATGAATTTTCGCTTAAAAATTTAGAATTACATTAGTGAAGCTCAAATTTATAAAAATTCAATAAGTTGAATAAATATTTTCCTGCTTATAAAATTCTGGGCCATGAAAACATGAGTGAAAGTTTTAGACTTCAAGGCGCAAGCTCATATAAGAACATCTTATACAAAATATATTTTAAATTTATAGGATGGTTTAAAATATTTATCTTAGCATTAATGATGAATTGACACTATAAGATAAAAATTAAAATATTAATAAAAACCTTGACAAACTTCGAAGATTTAGACTTTATTTATTCCCGTACAGAAGGCCAAAATAGAATAAAAAATCACTCTTAAACCAACTAAAGTTTGAGTGAATCTGATCATGTCTTCAACATATAAGTAATGATTTGAAAGTTTAATAACTCAAGTAGATCATCACAATATAGAAGGAAGTGCCGCTGAAATAGATAACTTCAACCTATCCGAGTTAGATCATATCTTTGACATTTAAAGAATGATAGCACAATACAAAAATAAATTCCTTTGAAATAGACAACTATAACTTAGTGTTTCAACACAAAGTTGCTAAATCCCTGCGACATAATCTGCACAAAGATCTTGTCCAAATATTTGGTTGCAGCTAACTTTCACAAATATTGGAGATGGATTAGGTGCATAAACAGTGCAAAGACATGACAAGGTCTAAGTGCTCACAGAGTTAATGAGTTAAGAGAGAGAAAACATGTGCATGCTTACTTATAAAACACTCGAATTGATGTTTTTTAAGACAAATTGTACACTTTGTATCAACGTAAAGATATAAAGATGATATGAAAGGACAATTTGCTTAGACATTTAACAAAGGGTTAAACTACTAACGCATGCTAATTAATTGAAATTAAACGTGTGCTTGATTTAAACGAAATGTAAGGAAAACCAAGGTCTCCTTTTTTTTAGTTTGATGTACTCATAAATACTTTCGTAAGTGGATTGGCCCTCCAAACATAGGAGTTGAACTTCAGATTGCATAACACATTGCATGCACTTTTTTTTTCTCTTCTATTGTTATGTGCGAAATGTGTTAAAACATCAAAATGAAAATTGCTCTGTGAAATTCCAACATCAACTAGTTAGGTTTAATTTAGTATCGCAACACATATTCTAGCTGTTCCTATAGTTTAATAAATCTACTATAGGTTATGTTTTGTTACATGTTTTTATGTTTACAATATGCAAGTATTTGGATTTTGAGTTTGAAACATTTTCTCATGATTCTCTTGAATTTGTTTAGTAATTCTAAATTTTGTGATTCACATTCAATCAAATTAAATCTTGGCATATCCGATTCCAACGTTCTAATTATAGTTACCCTACCACAGCGCCTATCCAATTCACATTTGTTGGCATCATTGATCACATTAATCCTCTTGAAAGTCAAATTTTCATGTCTTTCAAATCAATCAAAAATACAATATTTACAAAACCTCCATGTCTATCATGGAAATGGCACAAATGCACCACTCTTCTAAAAGCTGTTGGGTTTAAGATTAAATTGTTTGATTTATGCTAACGTGTTGGGAACACTTTTACACAATACAATAGAAATATAAATTATGCACAAAAATTGGTAATACCGTTTGAAGTCACTACTGCTATATCTGAGAGATATTACTCAATAAAATGTTCTACTAAACAAATATAAGAGATAATTAAAAAAATCCCTCAACCTCACTACTCTAATCTCATAATTTCCGAATAGTTGACAATACACTACCAAACAATTTATGTTTAAACTTCTTCTAAAATCAACTTTCTATTACAGTGAGTATTCTCACAGATTTTGTTTTCCCCATTTTTACCCTCTTGTGTACAACTCATTAAGTTACTCAATTACAAAGAATATGACATTTTGCACAAGAGAGAACTTAAGCACTATGCACACGCTAGACACTCTAAGTTGTTCTCCTGACTATTCTACTTTTCTCTTTCTATCTTTATTTGGGTATTGGTAGCTCTATTTATAGATTATCATGTGAAAGTCCTTCTACAAAAAGCTTCTTCTTTAATGTTAATCCAATTCTTAAAAATTTGTTCTATTATCTCGAGTCAATTGTCAACAAACTTTCATAACACAGTTGAATTCTTATCCAAACAAATCTTCACTTTATCTAATCTTATTTGGTCTCTTTTAATAAGATCTCCTAATCTCAACAATCTCTCTTTGATCACATCCATATAGATAGACTTTCTTCTGTTATGAGGTTTTTACAACTGTCTAAAGAATTTAAATCTAAAGTGTTTAGATAAGTTTAGACTCTCCTTCATACTTATCTTTTAGGTTTCCAAGACTTATATGATGTCTAGACCACCCGCAGCTCGTGTTCTTTGAACATTAATAGTTCAAACATAATTAAACTCCTTCTTATAGTTGTTAAGTCGAGTTAGGACCCTTTAACAAGTTAGAATTCTCCTCAATTTAGCTATATTGTGTACAATGTGTCAACACCACAGTCAACATACTAACAAAATTAAATACCATATTCCTTGGTTTGGAGGCAAGGCATAGAACAGGACTGACTGAGACAATAATTTTGATTTTTTCTCTTTCAATTTCTTTACCTGCCAACCAAACAATATAGAAAATCACTATATCCAAACGATATATAGAAATCCCAAAAAAAAGCTATCCCAATATCTTTCCGTTTCCTTGTTGCTTAAATGGAATAATAGACATCAATCTCTACTGATGAACATGCACTAAAACTAAGAGGGTGTTTGGTTAAGCTTATTTTTTATAGCTTATAAAATTTTGTAGCTTATAAGATATCTTTAGAGTTTAAAAGTTCATAAATTTTATTTTAAAAATAAGTTACTAAAGTGTTTGGTAAAATCAACTTATAAGATTTTATTGAAATTTATAATTATTATTGATTATAATTTTTTGATGTAATAATAAAGAAAATAAATTAAATAATAGTAATAGAATATAATTTAAAAATATTTATATTATTTTTAAAATATAAATTGAAGTAACTTGTAAGATGTTTGAAAATAAATTAAGAATATCTAACTTATTTTTAAAAAATTTATAAATTCTAAACATCTTATTTTAAAAACTTATAAACTTATTTTAAATAACTTATAAAATTACGTAATTCATAAGATATTTTTATAATTTATAAGTTCATACATCTTTTTATTAAAATAAATTAATAAAATATTTGAAAAAAAATAATAAAGTCGTCTCCGAAATCGCCCACATAAATTGGCACCATATTTGACTTGAATCTTGTGAAGATGCTAGATTCCAGCTTCATGTCAAATACAGTGAAGATGCTGGATTCCAGCTTTATGTCAAATACAATATCAATTATTTAATTCCCACATGGAAGCTTTCTGAGTTTTTTTTGCAAGATTGGATCAACCAAATCAATTGCAGATTATTACCACCATTAATTGTACGTACTTTAACAGTGATTACACCAAAATTTGGACCTATACCAGAAGCTGAAGTTATGTTTAACAATTGATATATTTTAGCGGGGTAGGAAAAGATTGAAATGGCCGTCACCAATCAGCAAATTGATTTGTGAAAACCTCACTTGAGTTAAGAATCTTTCACAGCTAACTAACATTAATATAATATACAAACCCTAATTGACCATGTCAACTTTAATAATGGACAATTATTTTGGAATCTGAGTTGGGTTGTGTAGATTTATTTGGCCTTTTTCATTTTTGTTTTCTTAAAAAAAAATGAGAAGGTCAATGTTTGTGCCAACTTGCTGTTGGAAATCAAATATATTTAATGGTCAGCAAATGGCAACTTTATTTGCCGTGAGAGATTCATGCAAAATAACTTAAAAAACTTATTTGGAAGAATATATAGTGGTCATATAATCAGAAAAAATAGAATTACTATGTATTTAAATAATGCTAATGTTATTTTATCCCAAAAAATACGGAATTGATGATCTAGATATTAGCATATTTTTACAACAAGAAATTAAATCAAACAAAAATTTAAATTTAAATTTTTTTTTTACTTTGAGAAAAATAATGAATAAATAAATAAATAACATAAAATTAGTGAAATAGTTAGGAAAAGAATAAAAATTAAAATAATTTTTCTTCCAAAAATAAATTTTTCTTGCATAAAGTATAATTTTTTTAAATTTTTTTCAATGAAATAATTAAAATCATTTTTCTTAAATTTTTCTTCTCCTTTCCTCTCTAAATTTCAAAAACCAATCATAGTGTCAGGGACACCCAATGAATGTCAACATTTAATCCTTACTTGTTGGATTCACACTCGTTCGGAAGCTTGTGGAAGTGGGTAAATTTTTTTTTTTAAACTATCATTGAAATGGCATTGGCAATTTTATAGGGAAATAAAATTATTCAAAGTGAGTGCATGTAGAGTAAAGAATGGCATATAATTAAATCAAACATTGTCCTAATCCTTCATTCTCTCTGATTGAGGAATCCACTAACCATCAATTTAGTGACCATAAAATACTTAGCAAACAAGAATATTTGAATTTTCACGCACATCTTTGTTTTTTATCATCATATTTTATGATAATCTTTTAAATATATCTTCCTATCCATTCATAATAATATCAATAAATCACGAGTGTCATTATCATTACTAAATCTGTGTATTTATTTAATAATTATATATAACAAATCAACATAATAAGCCGCCACGCATCCTTTCAACGGCGCATGTCGCTTTGGCCTATTCCCTAACTGGCCACTTCACTCACGACTTTAACCGGAACATTCAAAAAACAGGATGAACTAAAATAGCAGGGCAAAAGTGTAAATTTCCTTGCCGAGGTTGCGGGTGGGGGCAGGGCGGTCGTTTTCCTTGCTCTTTTTCTCGCTGGTCCTCCGAATGGTCATTCGCTTCGTATACGGACGTTCATTTCGTACCTGCACAAATTTTTGGGCCCCAAAACTTCAATGAATCATGGAAAGGTGAAAGAAAAATTGGTTTTCTGTTCGTGTATGTAACGATGGTGTAATTATGCTGCGTTAAATGGTTTCTCAAACGCTAATGATCTTAGTTCCCAGGCAGCAGCTTTTCCCCGTGTTTCTCCGTCGTCCGCTCTGTTTTTATTCTGAGCGTTTTTTTTTTCATTTGTTTTAACTGTTTACCACATGTTCCTTATTTTTGCCTTTTTTTTTTTTTTGCGTTTTTCTATCCCTTTGGAATACAGTTTTTTGTCGACTGGTGGCACCTTGGATTCTTAATATGAGCAGATGAATGGATTTTTTTTTTCTAGGTTTCAAGTTTGTGTAAGTTCAGACAGAAAAAAGTCACAGTTTATGATGAGATTCTAATTTTGAGACATTTTTGCAGTCTTTATTTTAGATATGCTGTAGTAAATTGGACTCTGATTAGTTTGCTTTTGTGGTTTTGTGTTTCGGAGCTTTGGCTGATATTTCATGGCGATGCTACTTGATGCTGGTCAAAGCTAGATTTAAAATGACGAGGTTTTCTTCCATTATTGGTTTTCCTTTAAAGACTCCTGGTTTATTGGTTGTGGGCTTGCTTTTGTATTCAATTCAAAGTCAATTGGCAGCTGCTAAGTGCTCTCTTTGGTGAAAGTAATTCGTGAATTAGATACCACAGCTATCCAGTTTTTATCTTTTTATTTTTTTTCCTTCTTATGAATTAATTTCAAGTAGATATTGCTTATGATTTCTATTATTTTCAGACATGATTAAGAAGCGGGTTTTACCAACTTGAAATCTCTGATTGCAGCTTTCATTTTCATGTGATTACTGTTTCACTATTTGCATGAATTGGCATCTTCATATAAATTATTTTCTTTTGTATTATTTAGGGGGTTTTTTTGCTCGGCCAAAGATATTCTCTTGATGGTGGTTTTGTTGTATGCTATTTTTGGGCTTGTCACATGCAAGCAATGTGCCCTATATGAAGGGCAAAGTCGGCCAAAATTTGATATATTTAAGCCCGACAGGGGAATCTCTGATGCAAACTCTCCTGATGTACTTGATAACTATGTTAGTTCAGAATGGGTGTCAAGACATTCGGTTCAGCAGCAACACAGCCTGGAAAATATATGTCCAGATTCGAGTTCATTCTGCTTCATGTTGACATTGAGTGAGTTTTTGCTCAATGGAAACGCTGATGACTCAGATGCCTCAGATGCTTCTGGGGTTCAGTCCGAAGTTCTTTCATCCGGATTCACACAATCAGGAAGTAACCTGACCTCATCAACAGAGCATGGTCTCTTTTGGTTATTGGGTGGGAGAGTCATCTCGTGTTCTTTGTATCAGCCAGATGATTTTTGTGAACATCCTCCCACTGATGTCAACACCAAGAATGGCCTCCAAACTGATGTTTCTTCATGTAGAGGAACATTATTTAACCGTCAGACTTACAATTCAAAAGCAGGGTTGAATGCAGACACAGGCAAACCAGGCTTTCTAGATGGCTCTTCTGCACCTGCTGTGGAAATAAAACCTTCTGTACTGGATTGGGGACAGAAGAATATGTACCATCCTTCCTTAACCTTTTTAACAGTGAAGAATGTAGGCATTGATGGTGTTTTGAGCATATATGATCCTTATAGTAGCAACCCACAGTTTTATCCATGCAACTTTAGTGAAATTTTGTTGGCTCCTGGGGAAGTTGCATCAATGTGTTTCGTCTTTTCCCCTACAAACCTAGGTATGTCCTCAGCTCAACTAGTTTTACAGACTAGTTTTGGTGGGTTCCTGATTCAGGCTAAGGGCTTTGCTGTCGAATCGCCTTATTTAATAAATTCTCTAGCCAGTTTTGATATTTCATCTAGCGGAAGGTGGAGAAAGAACTTGTCTTTGTTTAATCCTTTCAATGAAGGCTTCTGTGTGGAAGAGGTAACTACATGGCTATCAATTTCCCAAGGACATCCTTGCCAATCATCACAAGCTATTTGCAACATCCGTAGTATGGAAGACCCCAGTGAGTACAGCGAGTTAAGCAATAGTAAAGAGTGGTTTGATGTTGACATTGCTGAAGGTGGTCTAACCAAAATTGCTATAAGACCTCATAAGAATTGGGAGGTTGGTCCTCAAAAGACAGAGGCCATTATGGAATTAGATATTTCAGATCATTTTGAGGGAAAAATTACTGGTGCTTTCTGCTTGCAGTTGGTGGGATCTTCAGAGAACAAAACTGAAACGGTGATGGTACCCCTTGAAGCAGAGTTGAGTCCTCGTTTAGCTTCAGACAAAAACCTTGTTTCAGTATCTCTAGAAGCCTTATTTCCATGCAAGACGAGGGATTCTGTTGTTCTTGCACTCTCAGTGAGAAATAATGCCCCACATGTATTAAGTGTTGTCAAGGTCAGCAAAGTTGGAGAAAGTTTAGAAAATTTTGAAGTGAAGTCCATAGAAGGAGTCATTCTTTTTCCTAGGTCTGTCACAAATGTAGCTATTCTCAGTTATGCTCATCGGGACACTCTCGAAGTAAGCATGAACTGTAAAATACTCGTGCAGATAAATGATACTAGAAATTCTCACATAGAAATTCCTTGCATAGATGTAGTTAGTGTTTGCTCAGGACATAAATTAGATTCCACTGTTGGATATGCCCCGGGGATCAATAGTGTGGATTATAGCATGGGTAGGGGAAGATCTTTCAGCAGCAGCATGCAGCCACCTTCTGAAATCAAGGTATGATTTTAATGAAGACTATACAACACCTCATGAACTATGAATTGACTGGTAAATAAGTGATTAGGAACACTAGATTTTGCATTTCAGAATTTTCTCTCTGTTATTTTTTACTCTTTTGACATTTTCATTGGAAAGCATTGTTGACAATCAAATTGAGTCAAAAATTATATCAAGGTTTAAAAGAAGTTTATATGCTTTTTAGTTTTTTTTTTAATAGCTGCAAACTATATATAGTTACTTCAGTGCTCATAAAATCCAATAATTTGGGATTCTTGAAACTTTGAAACTAAATTTACCAAGTGAACCCATATTTTCCCTAGTATTACCAGGTAGAGGGTTGCAATGCTGATGTATTTCTTCAAACCATGATCGTTTTTCATATTAGGAAAGAATGGTATCTATGCTAGGAAATTTTGTAGCTCTGGTTTTAGTCTTCATTTGGAGCAAGTAAAGGGCACATTCCACTAGCAATCTGTCATCTTCTGCCAGTACAGGTTAAATAATTAGAACTCCTTAGTGTTGTGCATATGGAGTTACTAGTGAGTGTGATGACCAACAAAATGTTGTCATTTAGCATCACTTGCCAGTATGTGATGTATGTCATAGTTATGCTATATGTAGTTTTAATTGGTATCCTGAAGCATATCTTGTTGCATTGTTTATTTATCTTTTAATTCATTCTAAGTTTGGTAAAATTGTTCTTTCTATAGCAATATGACTGTCTTATCCTCATCTGAAGGCAATGGATACAAGAGAAACAGGTGAATTGGTTCTTATGAACTGCAAATCTCAAGCTTCAGCGAGTTTCATACTTGTTCTTGAAGAAAATGAAGTACTTCTTCCCATGGTTCAGATTGGAAATTGTTGTTCCCAGTGGATAGCTGTCAAAAACCCAATCCAAGAACCAATTATGGCACAGCTTATTCTAAATTTTGGTGAATTCACCAATAAATTCAGGGCACCTGAGATGCATTTGCAACCCTCTTCGACTAGTATTTTGGTGGGTAGTAAACCAGTTACTCCAACAAGTTATGGTTTCTCGATAGCAAAAGGTGCTACAACTGAAGCTTTTATTCATCCTTATGATAGTGTCTCTTTTGGTCCAATCTTGTTTCAACCTTCCATTCGCTGGGAATGGCAAACTTCAGCTCTCATTAGGAATAATCTCTCCGGTGTGGAGTGGTTGTCTCTGCGAGGATTTGGTGGCTTGCTTTTCATGGTGTTGTTCGAGGGGTCTAATCCTGTGCAAAGTTTAGAATTTAAGCTGAACCTGCCATCTCTACCAAATTTTCCTCCTCCAGAAATTGTACGGTCTGTGGAGGGCAAGATTCCATCCTGCACTCTTCCCTTGGTGAAAGAGGTCTATGCCAAGAATCTGGGGGATTTTCCTCTGGAGGTCATTCGAATTTATGTTTCAGGGTCAGAATGTGGTAGGGACAGGTTTCTGGCATGTAATTGTAAAGGTTTTTCTCTGCCACCCGGAGAGATTGTAACGCTTCAAATATTGTACCAAAGTGATTTCATGGCAGCCACCATACAGGGGGACCTTGAATTGGCTCTGGCAACTGGTATTCTTGTGATGCCTATGAAAGCAAGTTTACCGATATACTTGCTTGACTTGTGCAAGAGATCATTGTTCAGGATGTGGCTGAAGAAAGCTATGGTTGTGATCCCTTTTGCTGCTTCATTGTTATTTTTGCTAGTTCATCTCTTGTTTCCCCATGTAACAGCCTTCACATATGATGACTTCAAGACTGGGAAAAATTCTTCCTCTGTGAGCAGTACCATAAATTCACTGGGTAAGCTTTTAAGTGGGAAAAGCAGTGGTGCCATACCCCCCAAAATGGATAGATTTGTAAGATCAAACGTAGGAGAGGAAGAGTCACCGTTGTTATCTGCCAGAAGATGTCGTGATGGTCATACCCCTGGCCAGGGACATGTAAATCCTTCTGGACGTCAAAAGCTACAGAAAATGTTGACTGATGAACTACCAGAAACTAGGTTGCCATTATCTGTGCTGTCAAACTCTTCTCTAGTTGAGAACTCTGATGCACAAGATGCATTAAATTCACAAGAGCCCAGGCTTAGAATTGGAAAAGATAAAGGAAGAAAGCGGAGGAAGAAAAAGAGTTCTGTTTTGGGAGTAGCTGGACATTTTGAAGGTTCAAGCAGTCAGAGTGGCAATTCTACCCCATCATCACCTTTATCACCTGCTGCATCTGTAACACCAAGAGGACCATGTCCAGTACGTCCTGACATGGAACAGGAACAGTCTATAGAAGTTAGAAACTCATTCGCTCAGGCACCAGACGAGAAAGGTGAGAAAAGAGAATGCTCCGAACCTTCCTCTAAGGTCAATCTCTTGGATGATGAGATTTCTTCCAGGCACGTGAACAGTAGGTGCTGCTCTGCTCAAGTGAAGCCTAGTGCAACTGGGAAATTGGCTGGTAGGGCTGTTCTATTGCCTTCTGCAACATCTCCTACTACTGGTAGGGCAATCTCAACCTGGACTTGCCATCCTGGCTTCTTGACTTCAACATCTACAATAGCTCCTCAAGTGCGAGCTCCTGGAACCAAACTTAATAATCCAACAACTGGTGCATTTGGGGAAAAGGTGGGCAATGAGGAAAAGTTTACTTATGACATCTGGGGGTGTCATCTCTTTGATCTTCCTTTGAATTCCCAATCAAGACAGGCCTCATGTATGTCACCCTGTGCAATTGACAACAATTCTGAGAGCTTCTTTGTTAGGGAACCACAAACCCTCATGTCAAACTCTCTTCTAAAATCTGTGAGTTCGGATTCAAAGGGTAATAAATAACTAATTTCTCCATAAAATCTTCATGATTCACCCATTTTTCTGATTTTTGTTTGATTATTTGTCTATTGCCAATTGAAGTTGCATGTTAAAAGGTAGTAACATCAACAGTTAAGACCAATAAATAAAATTGCAATGCAGAATTGTTGGTTTCGTAATTTTTTGGTTGCTTAACCATTGCAGTCATTGGGAGCCGTAGCTAGCTGGCGAACCAATCTGAAAACTCGAAAGACAGTGGTTAGAACTGCACATCAGTGCGTTTCCCTTAAGATTTTGGGAGCTTCTGTAGACAAATGGTTTTGGATGTGCGTTGATGGGCTTCACGTCACCTCCAAAAAACACTGATTAAATAATCTGCTATTAACTAGTTTCTTGAGAGAAATTGGACATATTAATAATTCCTTTTTCAACAATGGATCGGAAAGCATATTGAAATTTGGGTCAATAAACCTCAATTAGTAACATTTCTCACTCAAAATGTCATTAAAGTGTACGTTTTGCTTTATGCTTGACATTAGCAACTTCTGACATTTGTTCTTTGCAGATCTCAATCAGACATGTCCACTTCTTTCTTTCTTAATGGGAGGTTCATCCCAGACCTCAACTAGCTTTGCTACTACTCCTCTCTGAACTGAGAGGTCCCTAGGAAGCATCTTGTTCCCTTGTTTCATGTCAGATGGTGCATGTGAATTCTTCTAACCTTGTTGTACAAGTGTTTCCAGAGTTCTTAATTGCAATAACGTTTTAGCTATTATTCAAGTTTGTGCATTGCATCGTTCGTGTGATTGATGGGATCTCTGTTTTGAGAAATATGCTCTTTTATGGATTTATTTGGGCTTACCGAAGTTTTTATCCAGCGATACATATGTTTGGAGGCAGTTTTATTAATCGTTAGTTGGTTGGATGTTGCTGATGGCTCACAGTCGGCAGGCCGAGAATAGAAATTGTGAATATGATGGCACACAGTTTATCTGCTAGTTATGAGCTTACCGTGTAATTCGGATTTATTAAATGGCTAATTCTTCTCTACTCTCTTAGAAATTACTCTTTAGCAATGCAGAAGGATTATAACATAAAAAAAAATATTATGTTGAACACAACCTTTCGCATAATAATTTTTGCAGGAAACAGGTTCTAGGAATGCATTTAATGCTGAACATTCGCAGAGCTGAGCCCAGGTGCGTTGAGTCCTTGATTACTTTGTTAATACTCTTGTCCCGACAGCATATGAAATTGTTAGGATTCTGTAACTTTCATGATATCATTGCAGGCTGCTAGAAAGGATAGCTGTGTCAGGCCAAGTTGGGAGAGTTGTTGGGACGGGTGAAGATAAGACAGGCTTCAACTCTTCTTAGGACAACTTCTACAGGAGAGAGGAATGAATTACAGGCCTCAGAACTAGCCGGCAATCAAGGCCGAACAGCAGTTTTTCCGCTAATTAGCCATCGTCTTATCTTTCACCTGGAGAGCTGGCAGAGACAATTTGCAGATCCGAAAGGGACATAACCATGGTGACAACATCATATATTTTTCTTTTTCAAGTGGATGCTGTCTCTTATCCTAATTGTGATTTCTGGACTGTCGTGTATTATACTTTGGAGGGCTGCTGTGCGGTCCGAGATAAGCTACATGGATTGTAGTTTCTATTCCCACTTATTTAAGATTTTACTCAAGAGATTAACAGCATCATGCACTCTATTACGTCAAATTTGGTGACTTTTTTTCTGGGGAAAACCAGTTGATTAATTTCCAGTAGATTGCTTTTTTTTTCCCCCAAATAAGAAGTTGGAGGAGAATTCAATTTGCTATCAAATCCACAACAATTTGATTTTTTTTTTTTTATTCAAGGAAAAATGATCAGTGACTCATGCATGTGTTTCAAAATTAGAAAGTACAGTAAACAGTATTTAGTGGAATCAAAAGTATCTGTTCAGGTTTTCAAGTGTCTTTCGGGTGATTTTTTTTTTTTTTAAAATTCTATATGTGTAAAAGTAAGAATCAAAAAATGAAAAAATTCAAAAACTTTAATGATTGAAGTAGTTGTATGTCTGAAAACAAAAACATCAAACATAGAATTTGTTACTACGGAGGAAACAAATAGGCAGTGGTGCTTTTGCCTTTGTGGCTTTAAGTCTGAAGTTCTGCGACTTTTGCCTCTGAGTAAAGAGTGCTCCTTTGTTCTCTAATCATTGGTTGATGTTAATGAATATCACTAAAAAGGCCATAAATAGATAATCTAAGAATTCAAGAACTCAATTTTATCATTTTTGAAAATGACTGCACCCAGGGAACCCCCATTGTTATGTCTTGAGTTATTTTCAATGTGAAAATATGTGGGACATTCCTCGTGTATTTTTCAATTAAAACTAGTTATCGATGCAAACTTGATGCATATACATTTTAATATAAAATATAATATTTTCTTCATACGTAAAATTCTATTTTATTATATACATATGTCGAAATATATTGCATGAGTATTTCATATTATAATTTATCATTTAAGAAAAATTACGTATTCTATGTGTGCAGAATTTTTTCTGATTTATGAATGGTAGCAAAATATAAAACTGAGTTACTAAGATTAAAATTATGGCAATAAAATATAAATTTATTATATTTTTAAAAATTTCAAAAAATAAGTTATTAAAATTAAAATTGTATTAGACAATTTGTATAAAATGAAAAAAAAAATTGAGTTGACTTAATAATAAATAAAAATAAGAAGAAAATATAAACAAGTGGAAAAGAAATAAAAATAAAGGAGGATGACATTTTACTTCTTTTACACTGAGAATCAAAAGTGGTTAGTATCCACCCCTTACACTTATATACAGAACAGATACAAATAAAATTAATTTAAAATTAAAAGTAGATGAGAAAATAATAAAAAAAAAGATTAAAAAAATAGGTCATTGAACGATATAAATAAAATATAAGAGAAAAATATATAATTATATTAAAAGATAAGAGAGTAGGAAAAACTCTATTTAAATAAGAGTATTGAAGTGATTTAATATTGCTTAAACAAAATACAAAATCATGTCTTTATACAATGTTCAATATAAGGCACAACTTTCGGTTTCTGGAAATGTTCTCTAAAACTATAAGAAAAAAATAAATAAACATTCTCATCAAAATTCATATATTGCAACATCGATATGAATTTTTATTTGTAAGCAATATGATTGTTTGGTGGAAACAAAAAAAAATGGAAAAACACATGGCACCATGCATCATCGCCTTCCACCAAAACAAAAACGTTACAATTTGGGGATTAAGAGTAATTCAGGGGACATCTTTGAAAATCCATTCATTATTAAAGCTTGTTGTCATTTTACAAATGCGTTTGGATGAATTTATAAATTTTTCAAAATATTTTATAAGATGTTTAAGAAATTATAAATTCTATAAAGTGTTTGGTAAATTTTTTAATGAAAATACTTATAAGTTCTTATTATAAGATGTTTGAAAATTATAAGCTATTTTGTCATTTATATTATATATTAAAAGTTTGGAACCTATATGGTTATACAAAATAAATTTACAAATATATCTCTCTTTTCATACTATATATATTAAGAGTTTTGGCCCTATATGATTATACTAAGTACATTTACACATACGTTCCTTCTCAAGTTAACAATGACAAAGTTATCATTTTTTTTCATTTTTTTCCTTTTTTCTTTTTCTTTTTGCCTTTGTTAATTATGATATTTTTTGCATAAGTATAAAATTAATGTTCAAATAAACATATACATACTATATCTATTCCATACTATATATTATGAGTTTGAGCCCTATATGGTTACACTAAATAAATTCATATATATGTTTGTTTTCGATTTAATAATGACAAAGTTATTATTTTAGAATATTTTTTATTTTTATTTTTAAATTATGATATTATTTGCATAAGTATAGAATAAATGTTTAAATAAGCAAATATATACTATAAAAATTAAATATTTTAAAATTTTATATCATATAAATTTAACCTATTTGTAATATATATATATATTAAATGTCTAATCCCTACATGGTTATACGAAGTAAATTTGTGTATATACTCGTCTTCAATTTAATAATAACAAAGATATCCTTTTTTATTATTATTTTTCTTTTTATTTTTATTTCTTTTTCTAATTATATATATTTTGTATAATTATACAATATATTAACATAAACTAATACATACTAAAAATAAAATAAGTTAAATAACTATTTATTAATTTTATGTTAAATAAATTTAATTTCACTCATAGAATGTTACAAAATTACTAATATATATTAAGGATTTGTTCACTTCTAATTAGGTTTTGGCTTGATAAATTAATTAATTTAGTCCAATCAAATGTTCACTTTAAATGATAAAGGCTCGTGACCAAACTCAAGCTTATTAATAATTTGTCGAAACTTTGGATAAATAATTCAATTAAGCAAGTATGATAAAATAATCCAACTATATTGACCAATTTAATATGCTCATTATTAAGTTTTATTTTAATCCATATTTGTGAACATGATATTAAACTATCCTAGGATTTGATTCATCACTGAAAATAATTCTTAAAGTCTTAATCTTATAAAGCAAAATGAACAAGCCCAAAAAACAGTATAAATATCTTTAATTACATTATAATAATTTATTATATCATTATTACACCAAAAAAAATTATAATCGACTATAATTATAAATTTTAACAAAATATTATAATATGAAATCTTATTAGTTCTATTCAAACACTTTTTCATCTTATTCTTAAATTAAAATGCATAAACTTACAAGGTGGCGTTTTGTTCGCATCTAGGAATTGAAATGGGATTTGGAATCATTCCCCCTAGGTTTGGAATTAAATCTTTTATTCCAATACATTTGTTTGGTTTAATACTTGATATGTGTATCATTGCTATAATTAATATTATATAGTTAATATTAGCGTTGGCTCTTTTGATATAGGATATGAAAATTTTTCAAGAATTAATTTTAAAATAAATATTTGAAAATAAACCCTACATGTGTAAATTATTTATAAATTCTATAGTTATATTAATTATAATATATTATAAACTTGTTAAAAATTTTAATATTGAAAAATATATTTGAAACTAAAATAGTGTTTGAAATTAAAAAAATATAGAATAAATATTTAAAAGAGAAAAATATTAGAAACACTAAATGCTATATATTAATAGAATAAGAAGAAAAGGGAAAAAGTTCATTACTCTGAAGCCTTCATATGTAACACAATAATATAAATAGTATTGATGAAAAACCTTAAAAAATTAATGAGAGGGATAAATAGAAGTGAAATGGAGTAATAAAAAAAATAAAAATGATATTAAAATATATTATAAGATAGAAAAGGATTAAAAAAAATTAAAATAAAATACTGTTAGTTTAATAAGAGTTAAATGAAGGATACACAAAAAATAAAAGAAAAAAGGACAAAAGGAAGAATAGAAATTAAAAGTTTTTTTAAAATAAGTCCAATTTAGCAATTTTATATTTGCTAAGCAAACAACACTCTCAATTTTAATTACATTGTATATACTTGTGTCTATATATGTCACATATTTAGATTAGTATCGTTTATATAGTAATTAAATTTGGGTTTTACTTAAAACTGACTAACTTACTAGGGATTAGAAATTCCTAAATTTTTTGATGTGATTTTCAAATTTTGATTCTCATAACATTAATCCGAAGGGAATTATTAAATATTTTAATATAATTCCCAAATTTTGATTTCCAAACAAGAATTATGAAAACTATTCTAATTTTTAATTCTAAAACCTTCTTGCCAGAGGTCACTCCCTCTAAAGTTACTGAATCACACAAAGGTAAACACGAACTCACGTGCTTAAAGGTAAGATTTTTATGCGTAACGCATGTCAAGCACAATAAACGGCAGTTATGTCTCATTTTACTTGAATTTGATTGGGGATGATCAAAGTCTTGGGTGGATTTGATCTTTTCTGCTCCTTTTCCAAGAATATAATCAAGAATTCGATTATTCATTTCGTTTTTGAATTCTTTCCCTTGCAACCATTTCTGTGTTGTGTTCTACCTTTTCAAGAAACGAAATACATCTCTTCAACTCTCATAGTACTTGATTGACCGGCTAATTGGATTTTCGATAGGGGAAGAAGATGGAGTTGCAGGAAGGCAATCAAGACCTTCAGAGAAAACGGTAGAGGATCGGCTCAGTCTGCCGGAGAAAGAAAATTGGCCTTATTGCAAGACGCACTCCAGTTCTCTCATACAGAAATCAAAATACTGGATTAAGTTTAGATATATTCAGCGCAAATTTCATTTGGGCTTTATTTATTTATTTTCATTCTCCTTGAAACTGGTAGATTGAAAATCTAAAGAAGAAGCTGAGACATGAAGAGAATATCCACAGAGCTCTTTTACTAGACCTTGAGGCACTCTACCTCGTCTTGTACCCTCTCTCTCTCTCAAATTGTAAGCACTATCGCCATCGTGTTCATCATTGTATTTTCCATTTAGCAGCGAATGGACGTGTTGGCATAGGCAAGATTAAGTGCCCTATATTATGTATGTGGAAATTCCCCAGTAAATCCCTCAGCTGAGATATCCAATAGAATTCATGCCGTTTCTTACTTTTAACTATGTGTACATTTGCATCATTGGGTTTTCGGAGTAAATTGTTGTTGACGTTGCAGACGCTGGAGGTTTTAACTGAGGTGGCTTTGTTGGAAGAGAAAGGTTTGGGTTTTAGGTTGTGAATTATACACAAGGTCTATATCATGAACCTGTTTGCATATCCTCCGGGGATAGAGTTTTCAACAACTTTGCATTCCAAGAAGAGGCAATACTCAAGATCTTTTGTCACAAAGTGAACTCAATTCTGAATCATTTGTCTAGAATGTTGCCATCTGGCTGCCACTCTGATGGCGTGAGGCATAGTTATGAGAAGTCAACAAATAATATACAACCTCAAGATTAATAATAGGCTTTGGGATATAGGAATGGTTTGGAAGAGAGCAAATGTTTGTCAGCGTACGGGAACTCATGTAAAGAGGCATCAATGGATGCCTGAATCAATAACCAAGACTGAATCCCATGGAGATGCATGTAAGGCTGTGTTTTCGCTGCTGGAAGAAAGATGCTGTTCTACCATGCAAGCCAGTTTGATCATGAAAGTAAAAGAGGCACCCATATGATCACACTTTGCTGCAGTGCAGAACTGTAGAGCAAGCACGGTAGAGTGCTTCTGGTTCCTCTGATGATAGTGTTTAGGATGTTGAGACTGAGGCAAGTAAAAATATCTGATGATATCTTGACGTGTCTGATCAGAATCTTCGTAAGATTCAAGTACACCAAGAGGGAATAATGAGGAATCAGACTTCCAAGATCCTTATTTCAACGCTTGTGCATTCAAGAAGAGAGACATTGGCTACTACAAATATCTTTTACGCAATAGATGCCTGCTTTGTAGACTCAGGTAAATTCTTACAAATATCTTGCGGTCGACGACAGCATTTGTTTTAATTTGTAGATGTGTTTTTATTGAGAATTGTGTAAAATAAAAAATAAAAAATAAAAATATGTAATGGTTATAACGTTTTTTTTTTTTACGTTCAAAATGTGAAAACAAACAAATATTTTTGTCTTACTAACAAATCCGGCTTCTCCTTGACAATCGGCCCTCTCTACAATAATTAATATTTGATTTATTATCAAGTTACATTTATTTCTCGCATTGTTTATTATTCAGTAAAAGTGAAAATATGCACATCTACTTTTGTTTTGTTATTAATTTTTTATGGTTATAAATTGTTTGGCAATAAGTAAATGAACAGTCATGCACAACGGCAGTAAATTTAGCCAATGGGCTTAGATACACAAGTTTTTTCTTTCTTTTTTTTTCCATATTGGATCAACAATAGAACGACACATATATTCAATTCATACATGTATCTAATATCTGTATGTGTGTGGGATGTGTGTGTTATAAACGTGAATCGACCATGAAATTGTTTATATTTTGAACGACGTTTATATATATATATATAAAGAAGGTAATAATAATACTAGGATGATAAAATTTTCGACAAATGAAATGGTGAAACTTGCCTAGTTTTATCTTGATATAGTGTTAAATTTGTATGCAAATAGTTGCCATATTCTTTGTCATCAGATAATTTTACTTTTAATATTTTGTAAAATATTAAAAATTATTACATTTTTGTGTATCTCCCATCATTAATTAGGTTTCTTTACATGTATTAGAGTGTAATCCGTGCTATGCACAGATCAATTATATATACTTTCTATTGTTAGAGTGTAAATTTTTAAATAAATTATTTTTACTCATAATAAAAATTATTAATAGTTTAAATGTGTACAGAATTGAAATCCATAGAGATATACCAATATTTTTTTCAAACTATTAAAATATAAACATTACCTTTTCCATTATATATAGATATATAGATTGCCCATATTTATTGTAGAAGATATATAAATGAGGGAATATAAATTGTACATTTATTACACTTTTAGGACATATATAAAGTTGTGTATAAGATAACTTCTTGAAAGTATCTCTTTTGAATGTTTCTATAAATGTTAAGTTTCAAGTTACTATTTACCTTATTGTCAATGAAGAGGAAGTCGAATTAGACTGTATTTCTATCAAAACTCACCATAACAATTATAATGAAAAAGGTAACTCTAAGGCTTATTGAGTTTAAAATAATTATTCACCTTTCAAATTACAATTATAGACCAATGCTTCCATCATCAAATTATAACCTAATCGTTATGCTAGTGTATTTTGTTTCATTTTGTGTGTTTTAACTCTCAATAGTTTCACATTTATTTATGCATATTTGACTTTTCAAAAAATTATCCCAATCAAATAATGTGTCATTTAGAATTTCTAAAGACAAATAAATAAAATTAATTTCTAATGATGAATACAATGATTTTAATTTATTTAAGAAAATTTTTGTGATGTATGTTTTTAATTGGAATTCACTATAATATTTTCTAATTTTTATTTTCTTTATTAAATTAGATTAAAAATTTACTTATTTGCCTTTAATGTTACTATATGTGAATCTAATATTTTCCTCAATCAACTATATTAAATTATAACATGATTGTTTTTCTATTGTACCTTGTTTCTTTCAAAGTGTTTTAACTTTTAAATACTTTCACATTTATTGATGCATGTTTATCTTTTCATAAAAAATTACCTTAATCAAATAATGTGTCGTTTAGAATCTCAAAAACTATAAAATAAAGAATTTTAATTTCTATTGAAAATCCAATGATTTTAACTTATTTAAAATATATAAATTTTATAAATTTAAGATTTTTGTCATAATTAGTTTTGTTATATATGGATGCATAGATTGTAGTTTTTGAAAAATTAAACAACTCATATTAAATTTGCATATTAAAGATAAATTTAGTTAAAATTTGGACTTATATAGTTTCATTTTCATTTTTTTAAAAAGTTGTAGCATTTATGAATTTTTTAAATTGATATTTTTTTAAAATTTAAGAGTACTATCAAAATTATTTTTATTACATATGCATAGATAGATCTAATTCTGGAAAAAAAATAATGACTCATATTTATTAGAAATAAATTTATTTAAAAAATTGAACTTATATATTATATTTCATTTTTTAAGAAAAAATATTTGGTATTTTTTTAATTTTTAATTTTTTATTCATTGAAATAATAGTCACCTTAATTGTTTTTCTGCATTAATTTTTTTTTGATATATATATTTTTCAAATTGAAATTTATTGTAATCGCACTTTATTGTAATATTTCCTAATTTTTATTTGAAACATTATGCATAATAAATTTAAGTTATAATTAATATGAACCTTTATTTCAATTAACAAGTCTTTATGCATTGTCAATCAAAAAGCTTAAAAATATACAAATATTATGAAAATTAAACTTTGGTACAACAATTTAATTGAAAGGCTTAAAAGAAAATTAATTAAGAAAATATATCTAAAAAATAAAAAAGGAATGAGTGAAAGACTAGTAAAAGATAAAGAACATAATATAAGACAAAAAAAATAATGAGAACATGCAACACAGTATGTAAGTTTCTATTTCATATATGAATGATTAAGAATTAAATAATTTGTCTAAGTAATATATATATTTGAAAAGTTAAAATATACTCATATTTAGTTTATGATTGATTCAGAAAAATATCAATTGTTATTGTACTTTTCTTTATTACTTTTATACAAAGAGTTAATTTTCAAATATTTTAAATTATAGCATTGATTAAGTTAGTAATATTTTTATAATTCACTTAATAAAATATTTTAAAAATAAAGAATGACTCGAAATAAAATTTAAAGCCTGCTACACTAAGATATATTTGATAAATTGAATTATAATTTTAGGATTGTAAATCCTATCAAAATAATTAGGAATTACATAATTTGTATGAATAATAGATATATTTGAAAAGTTCAAAATAAGCTCATATTTAGTTTATGATAGATTTAAGAAAAATATCAATTATTATTGGATTTCTCTTTATTACGTTTCCATAAATACTTACTTTTAAAATTTTTTTAATAATAGCATTGACTAAATCAATAATATGTTTTATATTTTAAATAATAAAATATTTTTAAAAAATAAAAAAATAATTCAACAAAAATTTAAAAGCCCATTATGCTAAAACATATTTAATAATTTGAGTTTAATTTTAAAATAGTAATTTCTATCCACTATTATTTGGATGCAAATTATAATTGTTTCTGCTCTCTCTCTCTCTCTCTACACACACACACACACACATATTTATTATATTGATTAGACAATATTTTTAGCATTAAAAGCTATTAAAATGTGTTTATTACTAAATTCATACAACATTTCATTATTAATAGAACATTGAAAAACATTAAATGTATCATTAATAGTCCAGCTAATAAAATTTCTTTAACTTAATAAAAAAAAAAACTCAAAAATTCCAGATATAGATGGATATGGATATAGATATGCATTATCCAATAAAAATATTTTTAAGAAAATCAAAATTTTCCAAAACTTTGAGATTTGAGAATTTGATCAAAATTGCATGAATTGTTTAAAGGACACCCTTGCTATTATATATTATATATGATTTCTTCAAAGGTTTATCCTCTCATAGCTTAATCTTATAGGTCCTGCGATGTTCTAATGTAACTCAAGACATATACAGCAAAGTAAAAGTCTCTACTCATGGTAAGGCGGGGTGCATATATATAGTGGCTAGAGTTTACATTTGTGCGGACTGTTCGGACATGGCAATAAACTCTTATCAGTAATACTTCCCTCCTGTCCAAAGTCTATCAAAACCCATGCATACAAGCACAAAAACAAAAACTTATTTCTGGGAAACAAAATCAAACCTTCTAGATGAAGTTAGAAGCATTTGTTCATCTAAGTGGTGCTCTGAAGGGAATTCCTTTTCTGCTCTTGCGAATGTTGTCTCCCTCAATGTCAGAACCCCTTTTCTCATGCTAATTAAGCAAAAGAAAAACACAAATTAATTAAGCCCTTGTTGATTAAATATTTCAAGTTAAATCAAATGCAGAGAAAGATATCAAAAAAGGAAATTAAGACAACATTGAAGAATGGTACCAAATTAAAATACCTTGCAGGCAATAGAACAGTAGAGAAAGTTGGATTCCCTGACTTCCCTTTTGCAAGACTGAGACTTGGGATTTTGACTCGCGTCATCAGCAGCCCCACTGGCGTTTGGATTGAGGTACACAATATTCTTTCCATTGATCTTATATTATATGGTTGAATATAAGAAGTATCCCACAACTTTTTCATCTCATCAATATCAATTGCTGCCCTCCGTGAAGCTTTACAAACCTGCAGGTAATTGCATTAGAAATATCATCAATTTGCATGCACATACAATCATCGAGATTTTCAAGAAACAACATAACAATATTTAAGAAAATAATAATTAAAATAACAATTTGATATTAATTTTCTTCTCACCTGCAAGAACAGATGGTCTTGGTGGAGTTGGGCTTCGTTCTTCCAACACACTTCGCATTTGAGTTTGCCCATGCAGGAGCTGCAAAATACAGTGTTGTACTTGCTAGTATGTACCTCACATTTTTCATCGTAGAAAGGGGTTTGCAGCAATGGCCCCATCCATTCTGAGGATGGCCGGCTGGGGATCATCATCGTCGAAACTTCACCCATTGGTCACCAGATAACGACACAACCACAGCCAATGTCTGTTTTCCTTTCTCTCAATATGAATGAATGAATGCAAAAGAAGTATTAAAGAGGGTTTAATTTGGAACAGACAGAGAGAGTTATAACCACAGCCCCACATATATAGATTTTGATACGTCTATTTGGCAACCTTTTTTTTTCTTTCCTTGAGTCATAAATATTTGGAAACTTAATACTCAAGTATCTGGTTTTTTGATTTTTTAATTGGTTATTTCCATATACATTCTGTTGTCATGATTTTGAAGGTTTTTGATCACTTTATGGTAGTTTCAACTTAGTCCCAACTAGTGTTTGAAAACAACCCATATTGACCATAGCAAAGACACGGTTTTCATTGGCCAAAAATTGATTAGTGATTATCTTCATTAATGATGATTTTTCACCTAAAAGGGAAATTAGTGATGCCCACCTGCTTTGGTTATATACTCGCAGTAGAAGACGCTGGAACACATAAAATACCAATCCGAATAATTTGTATTTCACTCTTATAAAATGTAATATATACATGCATACATACATAAATATACGTATAACAAAAAAATTTATTTTACTCCGTATACAGATTTTAAATTTAACAAGAAAACTGGTACAACTCAATAATATATATTGCACCAGCCATGTAAATATATACTTAATTTTGACAATTTATTTTTTATCAATTTAATTTATTCGCAAAGCAGAATCTTATATGTAATATCATTATTAATTATTTCATACGCTGAAATATGAATTTCAGTATCCATATTTCTAACTGGGAGGGATACTTTGAGCAACACACAAAAGGGTACGTGTACGTATCTCTATAACTGATTTGAGAATTAATTAAATACATCATTCATATGAACTCCATCTACTTTCTGCTTCTTTTTCTCTGATTGTTTTCTGTGACGCCACTTTTTGCAAACATCAGGAATCAAACAAGAACCACATATTCTGCACAGCAATTCTGGCCACCATTCAATTCCAAGAAAGCATGATACTTATTTTGCATGCATTTGGCTAAAAATGCATGCTCTCAGCTAACTCGTTCTGTCCATGTTTTGTATATATATGAACTAACCATAGAAGCATATGAAACCACATTTTTTAATATCTACCATTAACTGCCTCAGCCATATTAAAATTTATAATTAGAGGTTTTGTGTTTAACTAATATGAATGTTGGTGCCTATATAATTCACTTACAAATGTGTGTGTGCGAGCATGTGCTTGAATTGTTCGATATAATAATTGTGAATATTTTTATCCAACACATTGAAGTTAAAATGTGAAAATAATATTCTTCAGACACTATAATAATGTTAGACTAAGCAATTTAAGCGTCTGTATGTGTGTATATAAATATTCGTTGGTATGCCTTCTTAGCCCCTAGGCATAGTTGATCACAGTCAAATTTTGATTGTCAATTGATTCAGTACACATTTCAAGTGTATGCAAAGTCAAATGTGAACATTTTTGTAGCACTTACGCAATCATATGTATATCCATTCCTTCCTGTTTGAAAATTCTAGGGCGGTGCATATATAGACATTGTAGTGCAAAACCAAGAGTCTAATGATACACGTGTCTCCTTCATCTTACTGGTGGTTGCATTGACATTTTGCGTAAGCCAATCATGCGTGTGTACTTGGAAAGAATAATCCCATCTGGAATGTGGAGAATAATTTATGCACACTTCCAAATCCTCATGAAACGTTATTATTGATGGCTAACAGTTCTACGTAAAGATGTCCCTTTTTTATCTTCTGGCAGTAGCCCTGAAATTAGTTGCATTGATAAATGATTTTTGGACTTGTTACCCACCTCGCTCTTCCCTTGTTTAAAGTTCTGAAGTAGACATTGAACAGCTCTTGATTTGTCCACCGGAGAAACATTCAGATTTTCCCTCAAAGTTAAACCAAAAATTTCATTTATATAACGACTAATCATACTCGGAGAAACTAGAGAAGATACAAGATTTGTCCGCGTCAGCATTGTTAGTCCAACATGTCAGGAGAAGGAAGGGGAAAGAATGTCCAGTAACCATCTCAGCTGCAATCAAACACAAAACTAAACTATGGCTTTACAGTGGAAAAATAGCTGCCCGTACGTCCTTAGTTGAACTCCAGTCTAATGCACTGAAACCAGCGGCGGTCCCGACCAATGCCAGCAATTTCAACCAGATGCCTTCTTGAAACCTTTAACATCAGACCAACACATCTTGGAGAGGGCAAATTTTATGTAAAGCAGCATGATTGTTTTATAGTTTCACAAAGATCATCGACACTCGACACAATATCGGGGCTCTGAGGTCTGGCGCTGTACACAAGTGTTTCAGTAAACTTTTGCAAGAGAGCGGCTGGAAACACCGTGCAACAACTTGACAAATCCAAGGAAACTGAGCTTTCCATCGGTGTGTCTGATCCAGTCGTGGAGAACAGCATGAACCGGAACAGAAGGGCCAAGGCCAAGTTCCTGACACAAAAATACCCAAAGGATGTAAGATTATGTTTACTTTTCAGTGAACTTGATTTTCTCAAAAAAGGGGCAAGAATTAAGTCCTACTGAAGCTAATTCCTCAATCATGATAGTTCTGTTCCCATCCTTCTCAAAGAGTTCATATGCACAACGAGCGTGTTGTTCCCATCTATCAAGAGCCTCCAACTGATAAACACTTAATGCGGCAGCACAAAATTCTTCGAAATCCATCCTTCTATACTGAAGCGCATTAAGCTATCATAATGAATAGCAATCAGTTAGCACAAGATTACAAGACAGCAAATAATGGTTGATCAGGAGTCAGAAGCATACCGAAGCAAGAAAATCATAAACGCGAGCCTCATTCATGGCATCTGTTTCATTTTTCTTCAAGGCCTGGTGAATAACAGAATCTCAGACCAAGTTTTAATTCAAACAAAGAGTAAAAAAAATCTGCAAACTACCAACCATTTTTATATTATCTAAACTTATACAACCATTTTTGCTTGGTTCTAATAGTGCAAATTGCTCCCTCAGGTAAAAAAGTTCATCTGCTGTCAGTGTTTTCGACAAAGCCTGCATAAGTCAATGCAAGGAAATTAAGTCAAAAAGGTAAAAACAGGGAAAATAACAGTTTAAAAAGGACAGGAGCAATCTGCGATTATCAAGTAATAAGGGGATGTTTTCACCCAGCAAGCCCATGAAGGAGGAACCTACAAGTGACACTCCAGGCAATCTGCTAGGCTAGCAATGGAATCATTGATGTCCATCTACACTTTACAATTGATCAATCTAAAATATTCACTGCACCCAAATTGAAGCAAGTAAATATTCACTCTCTCCAACGCTCCTTTCACAATCCAGTGTCCTTAGATGACATCCACCAGACACTTTCTCAAGCCTACAGTAACCCCCAAATCAACATTTGTACCAATTCATCACACCCCAAGCCTAGTGAGACAGAATAAGCTGCACTAGCTACTAATTCAAGCTAGTCGTTGCTTTGCAAAAAAATGGATAGTTCAAATTGCCAGAGAGCCCATTCCAGACAGCTTAGCACGTATAATTTCTCTCCAGCCACCCATGAGAACATATAAAGATGTAGAAAATCATAAAATAATCCAGTATTTTTTGAGTGGAAAGGAGAAATTCTGATTTAGCAAATATGACCACAGCAGATTCAAGTTTGACCAGAGTTAAAACCAGTAAGTACTGATGAATGCACGCACACATCAAAACAAAGAACAATAACAGTACTCACCCGTAAAGCAGCTTTCCGGAGGGGAGACGAACGCATATAAGCTTTCATAAGTTTAAATATTAATATATCCAGTGGCACATTTACATCATTTGTATTTCTGATCCATGGATGACCTGGTGCAGGAAAACTATAAGTTGATTTGAAAAATAAAATATCAGCTTTCCTTTTGCTTATTACCAATTGTACACTCACACAGGGCTTGAGTTGCAGTCAATCTTTTTCTAGGATCTTTATATAGCAGCTGTTTGACAAAATCTTTTGCCTCAGAAGATATAGTTGGCCAAGGTTGCTCATCATAAGTTGGATCAGCTTTTACAACAGCACGAAAGATGCCAGATTCAGTTCGAGCCCAAAATGGGCGGCTTCCACATAACAATATGTATGCTATCACGCCAATGCTCCAAACATCAGCCTCAATGCTGTAAGCCCTATGTAAAACTTCAGGTGCTACATAATAAGCACTTCCAACAATGTCATTGAGCCTTTCATCTGTGAAGAATTAAACAAATGTCATTCTACTGATTTCAATAGCTATCTTGAGCAAAGAAAATTAGCAACAGATATAGGACACACCTGGTTTTACAAAATCTGATAATCCAAAATCTATGGCCTTCAATGTTGAGTTTTCTTCTTTGGATGTAAACAGGAAATTCTGAATCAATAACAAACAACAGTTAAAACAGAAATAGAACAATAGTAGCCAATCCAACAAATGAAAATTGCATGTAATTCTAGATAAGGCATAAACTGGACAATGAATCATTTAAAAAAAAAGCACACACACAACAGCAGCAAATTCTCTCTCCAACTACTTTCTCACACTCTGTAATAAATGATAATTAGTACACCTCACTTTTCATGACGCCAAAGAACATGATTAACACTTTTATTAGAAGTAGACAATTACAGAACTTTTAAACCTTAAGATATGCCCTAGAAGGTCATACCTCAGGTTTAAGATCCCGATGGACAACCCCCTGGAGATGACAGAATGCAACAACGTTCAGTATTTGTATGATCACAGTCTTTGCATCATCTTCTGTATACTTCCCACCCCTGTAACAGACAGACCGATTAATTTGCCACCAATGCTGGAAGATTGGTTGCATTGGCATCCAAGGCTCAACAAATCAAAAAAATACATAATTGATTTATTTGCTTTCATCATAAAATAAATAATTCAAATAAAAAATCAAAGATATACCTGGAAAGTATTCTATCCAAAAGTTCACCTCCTTCACATAACCTGAAAAATTAGTTACATGAACTGTTTTAACAAGGTCATTTGAAATAATTAACAGACGGTCAATCAAATCAAAACCATGATGAATTCTGTACTTTTAACAGCCAAGGAGGTTGTGTGCAGTGAATTACTAAGAGAGTAATTTAAGAATAACATAAAGAAAACAAAACTTACTCCATGACTATGTAGACATTGTCATGATCTTCATACGCATCATAAAATTGTATTAGATTGTTATGACCTGTCAAAGCTCTCAATATTTTCACCTCCTTTCTTACATCTTCAATAGCTATAGCAGTGGTCATCTTGCGTGAAAATAAAAACAGAATTAGAAATAACATAGTGAAGAAATATCTACACCAAAGTATGTTGCAAGGCTTGAATAAAAAGCATCATGACATGTATCTTACATCTAGTATAAACCAATCAGAACACTAGTCATTTCAAGACTCAAATTCAAAATTACTAGTAAAATGATATCACTGCTATTATCAACCTCTACCATGATAGTTTCCCATAAATAGTTCAGACATTGACGAGATACCTCATAACTGGGGTTGCAGCGGTGGATGAATGATTTGTAAATGCTAGTTCTACACACACTACTAATTGATGATAAATCACCAGTTTTAGCCTTTGATAACATATATAAGTTGGACCTGAACTACTTTAAACACCTCAAAATGCACCAGAGATCCTCCTTAAACCAAAAGCCTAAAGATTCCTTTCAATCTTCTTTTGCCACCTATATGTATTTTAAATAGGAAAAAAAAACCCCTTCACAATGGCTCAGCTTCTACACAGTTGGGCACCAGATGCAATAAGGTACTTAAAGGCTTGTAGCCTTCACCAAAACCAGTTTGTGAAATTTGAATATGAGAGGAAGTTGAGGCCAAAAGATATATCCTCAGATCTGTCAGCAATTAAAAAGATCTAAACCTTCCCACGTCTTATATCTCACCAATCACCAGCCCGAACTACAGAATATGAAGAAGGAATAGGAGAACACCCAACCAACCACCAAAGACGACATCAGAGCCAGCACCAAGCCTAATCCCAAACTCCATATCCTCAATTTCAGATCACACTCCAAAAGTAATTTATAGTTAATCAATCCACACAAAATTATCAGCAATTTTCCAGTTGATTGAAACATAATCCATTTAAATGAAAATTTCTTGGTTCTTGCAGATAGAAGCTCCCAGCACCTTAATTGAAAAATATAAAATGTACACACAAAAAAAAATCAACTACTTTATGCATAGATCAGATCTCCTCAACTGAAAAAAAAAAAAAAAAATCCTATATCAAAATCCCATCAAGATCAAAAAGTCAAATTGCCAATGAAACAAGAGACCGCAAGAAAAAACCAAAAGAAGAAAAGATGAGAACATTCCACACCTTAGCTTTAGGTATGACCTTGACCGCAACTTCCTTCCCTGCAAGCTCCCCCTTCTTGAACTTTGCCCTACAAGTATACCCAAAATGGCCTCGGCCCACCTCTTCCCCCAGCTCATACTTACTATACAAATTCTTTGAAAATCCAAAACTCTTATCCAAGCCCCTTTCCTCCACCTCCTTCCCCTCAGGTATCGCCGCCTCGTTTGGCTTCACCGAACCGTGCCGCCGCGCCAGCACCGCCCTTATGTGCTTAGCTGGAGACGGCGGCGGAAACGGACGCTTGAAGAACCTCCTTGGTGTCCCGCTCGTCGGCGCCGGAGATCTCGCCGGGGACTTCTTAGAGAACAGATAATGCGCCGGGCTAGGGCTGTAGAACGGGAAAAACGGAGACTTCTTACCTACCTCGTGATTTTCCTCCTTTTTCTCCTTTCCCTCAAAATTACCCGAATTTTTCGCATTGTCTCCACTGATCTTCGGCTCAACGCGGTTGCCATTACCCTGGGTAGGAACGGCGCCGGCCTTAATTTTGTCTGATGGATCAAAATTGGGTTCTGGAGAGGGTTTGGGTTTGGAAGTACAGATTCCCATCTCGGTTTTCCACCAAAAAATCCAACTATTTACCCTCTGTCAATGCTTCTCCTCCTCGCAGAGCTCAAAATCCAGTCTCAATATTCTGAAAAAATAAAATTCAAAGATTTGAATATATTTTCCTTACAGGAATTTCCACTTTAAATGTATCTGCTGCGAGTAAGTAAGGGGGGAGTAAACGGATCTGTGCGAGAAGCAGATAGAAGGTAAACGACGAAGGGTGACTTGATCAAGAAAACAAAAATGAAAGAAGTGAAAAAAAGAAATTGATCTATGTTTAAAGAAAAAGGTTGGAAATATAATTAAAGCTAATGAATGTAGGACAGACTGGTCCAGATTGTACAGATGAAGGCCATGTGGCAGGGCCATGGTGGTGGCATTGATTTTGATTAACTGAAACATTAGGCTTTGTTTGGGTACAAAAAATACTGGAGCGCGAAAATTTTACTAACAGTTAAAACTAAGAGGAAAAGAGATAAAAATGATTATTTTGTTGGGTAATGCACCTTGGAGGGTAAATTTTGACGAGAAAAATCGATGTCAATTTGCACCCAAACATAGCCTATATATATTTGGTGATGTGGAAGGAATGTCTAGATCAAATTAAGGAAAATTTGTGTTGTCATAGTGTTGAATATGTGTTTTTAAGTTTCTTTTTTAAAAATTTTGTGAAAATTTATAAAATGCAGAGATTGAAACATGTATATTTTTAGGAGAAAACTACACCAAACATAGCCTTGGCCTCTTTTCATTGTTTCTCCGGCGGCACTCAGAATACAAATAACTAAAATATATGACATAAAATAATCATAATAGCAATCTTGAGTAATTTTATATGTTCAAAAACACGTGTTTGGCTGCTGTGCCAAAAAAATATTGTTACTAAAAGACGAAGAGGGTGTTCGGCATAGCTTATAAGTTGCTTTGAATATTTTATAAAATATTTGAGAGTTTCTAAATTTTTTAAAAATATTTGATAAATTTTAAAATAAAAAATCTTATAAATTCTCAAAATAAGATTTTTGAAATTTATAAGTTTCTTAAAAATAAATTAATTTTTTTCAACTTATTTTCAAACATCTTATAAATTACTCTATTGTATATATTAAAAATGATATAAATATGTTTAATTACATGATATTAGTAATATATGATATATTTTTACCATTAATATACAAAAAAATTATTATTAACTGTAATTATAACTTTAAAAAAAATTATAAAATAATTTTACCAAACACTTTATTAATTTATTTTTAAAATAAAATATATAAACTTTCTAATTTTAAAAATATTTTATAATTTATGTGATATCATGAAAAAAAAAAAAAAAAAAAGCTTAGCCAAACAACCAGTCAGTTACACAAGACAGCGAAGAGAGGGGGGCAGATAAGTCGGAGTTCTAATTTATAAATATGACAGAGGTTTTGTCTGATGCATTTAGACAAAAACAAAAAGGAAGGAAGAATAGATGATTCCCTTTTGTCTTTCTCGGCAGTCCCCAAGGAATCAACAAAATTCAAAGATCTGCATACTGCTTTTTTGTATGAACGTTGAACAGCTACGTGACGTAAAATCAAGCCATTTCTTTACACTTTTCTCAATTTGTTTAATTTTCTCTCGGTCAATATTTGAAAACCAGATGCTAATTTGGTGGGGTATTTCTTTTTGAATTCCACCAGGGATTAAAATTTTAAAAGTACAACAGTTGCGAAACCCATGAGTTACTTTTGTCTGGACACCAACTATAGTAGAGAAGAAATTTAGTATAAAATTTAAAAATAATGTAAAAATGATATATTTAAAAGTGTAGATTTTTATGAAAGAAAAATTATTATGTTTTGAAATTAGCCTTATCATCTAACGTGTAGTGACAATGTAAGCTCCATACATATCATGTTCTTGATATCATTAAACAAGTGAAAATGAAAGTCTATTCCTTAAGACAAAACATTAAACCTAAAATAACGAGTTTAGAATTGAGTTTTTGATCAAGGCTAGAGCAAATCAATTTGTTACTAGTGACCGTTGTTATGTTGGGGACAAAGGTGCATGGATAGTTTGATCCATTAATTCAAGGTGTAGATTTGCAACCATCTCAATAGGGTTGCAAGACAAATATGACTGAGTGCGTAATTAAATAGAGTTTTGTTGGCAACTTGTGTTTAACAATTATAGGATTCATTTTAATTTGAAGTTGAGTAATAAAATAAATATTTGAACTTCAACTTAATTAGATTTAAAATATTTTCAAATTTAAATAAATTTAGGTCTAGTAGCCCTAATAATCCTAGTGGCTATGTTTGGAAGCCCTCTTTCAACTTTATACTATTTATCAAATTTTATATCATCAAGTATACCAATCAATAAAAAATTTCATTCAAATTCTAATTTTAATTTTTTCTCTTTTACTTATATAACTAACTAATCATTTTTTAATTATTATATTTATTTACAATCAAATCAATACTTGTACATATACAAACACACAATTATATTTATATATATTTAATTATTATCTTCATATAATATCACATTATATTTAACTATTATGATATATTTATATATATATATATATAAATACATAAAATTAAATAAATATTATTATTTATCTTATTAAAATCTTATTTTCAAATATATTATACATTATAACATAACTCTCAGCTATAATCATCTCACATTAAAACCCCTCTTCCAAACATAGTCAATAGCAATCTAATTCTTCAACTAAAACAAGCCTTTCTCTTAATTAATAAAAATTACAAGTCATGCAAAAATGTGGTCAGAATTAAATGTAGGGCAGTGTAGAGACAATAAAGGACAGTTTGACGCTGTACTCAGTTGATGTAACCGACATATTACATCAGCCGCAAAATGTGTTAATCTTACTCTGATATAATCATATAGTTTGAAAACAAACATTAAAAAAATAAAAATGGGTTTTATTATTCTCCGTGGATTAGGTAAAGTTTGAGATGTAGACTAGCAAGGAATATTCCGAGAACTCGGAGTTTCTGTTCTGCATGTCTGGTTGAAGACGACGATAACATCTACATTTGATTGAGCCCATTCATATATTTATACAGTACAGTCAAAATTAATTTTTTGAGGAAAAAAAAATTGATTTAACACTTCATTGCCATGCTATGAATACCGTCAACAGACGGAAAGACGAATTGCTAATTAAAAGCGAATCAATGGTAAAAATGGGGATTCATATGGCTTTTGTTAATTTATTTGTTGGTAACATTATTATTATTGTGATGCTATGATAAAGTTTTAGGTGGACAAAGAGTCTGCCATAAAATTGATGATATTTTGACTTTTAGTAAAAAGATGAATTTGAATAGGATTTTTATAAAAATATCCTTGTATGTGAGGAGATTTAAAGAATTTGAATAAATTTGAAATAAGGTTGGAGAAGTTTGGATCAAAGAATAACTCTTATTGGATAAGTATCAAATAATTTAAGTTTATTTTGAACTGCTACAATATTGGGAACCGAATTTTGAGGTAATTGACATTAATTCAAAAGAGATCTCTAAGTTAAGGCATTTAAGTTTCTCAACCTTAAATACTAAACATCAACTCGAGAAGTTAGAGCTTGCACTTCCAAAGAATTTAGTCATGTGAGAGTTATGAGATTTTGAAAGTTATATTTATTTATATCGATGACTTTGTGCTAAATTTTGTAAATCTATTTTTTTGAGTGAGAGACTTTTTATGATAGAAAGTTTGGCCTGAGGCTAATTTAGGGAAAGCTCAAAAGATGCGTATTGAACTTTTGAAGCATCCAATTTGTCATAAACTTAGAAATTAAGGTATTGAGTTTGTAATTGAGAATTAATCTTTATATTTCCAAATTGTTGAAATTAGTAGAAGATTTTGCCGAGCAAAGTGCTTGCAAATGTAGGAGAATTGCTTTGAACTGCATTATCATATTAGTATTTAATTTCATTATTTGTTAGTGTGTGTGTGAGTTTGCATTCAAACATTTCTTAACGTTGTATAGAATCATTGTTGCAATCACAATTATTATAACCACAATTGCAATGACACTGAAGTTACTAGGGACGAGTTGCTATCCCCTTATCAATTTGTATGTGATAAGTTGATGATGATCTTAAGAAGTAGGTATGGAGTTTAAAAGATGAAAATCAAATTTAATTGACACTAATCATAAGTTTAATATTGAGAATAAAAGACTTGAGACTGTGTGTCATAAAACTAAGATTAAAGTAAATGAAGCTGATGTTGCACTCAATAAATATAAACTGTAGAAATGCTAAATTAGAATATGTATTGTCCATAAAAAAATCTACCAAAGATAAAACTAGATTGAGATTTTTGAAGTAACCTGAAAAGAGCCATGTTGAGAAGAAAAAAATAAAGTTTGTAAAAGAAACTAATTTTATTATTGCCTGTGTTGTTGCAATATTGAACAGAATATCAAACAAAAAGAAGCATAAGTTGAAACTAACATGCTATTATTGTACTAAAATTGAGTATTCTATATTGAGATGCTTTACATTATAGAAGCATACCATGCAAAGAAGATGTGTTTGTATGAATGTGGTAATTAAAGATGGCAATAGTATTACAAGTGAAGATGAACACAAAAAGGTAATGTTTGATAAAAAAATTTCATCAATTGTTCTTAACAAAATTGCAATGATAACTAAATCTAGAAAAAGGAAGAAGTGGAGAGAAAGATTATTTTGTGGTTTTTGAAAAAAATTGGGACATCTAAATAGAAGGCGCTTTCCACTATTGAAGTATGTGTTTTAAAAAGGAGATATTACACCTAGTGTTGCCTGCCAATAGGCATAACAACATAGGTCAAATTAGATAAATGTGGGTCAAGAAAATTGAATTTAGATGTTTTTTCATTTCACGCATTCCAAAAAAAGTTGTTCAAATGAAGTATGCCATGTTGATAATTAAGATAATCCTTCAAATTAAAAAGCTAATCATGCACACATGTCAATTTTGAAGAATGTCAAAAAAGCTATATTAGAAGGAGGAGCAAATAAAATTTTGTATGTCAAATGTCGCAACAATGACCTTCGTATAACTCAAAATTATTAGGATCTAATAGTGGTTGGAAATCATATTGAAATAGAAGACAAACAAAAAAATAGTAGCACAACACTATACACAACAATGCATATACATTTTGTAGCAAGTATTGACTGTGTTGATACCATTCCATGTGGTAATACTCCAGTTGATGTAGCTAGCCCTTCTCATTCATGGGGTATGTTAGACGTTCTCTTTGCATTTGATTACCCTTTGGCAATTATGTAGTACAAATGAAGAGAGAAGTTTCAGAGTGATGGGAGGCATGTTTGTCTAACATTAGGAAATTGTTTTATTGTTGATGATATTACTCAGTGAGTTGTTAAAATTTTATTATTGATATTAGTAGTTGTTTAGAATATTGGATTAGTTGTGCCACAAATGTGACAAAGGCGGGATTATTAACTATAAAGTTATTGTTGACAATTTCATTGTTATTGTAATCATAGCTATTGTAATAAAGTTTTAGTTAATTTATGATGAATTTGTGATGTTTAAACTCTTAGTAGATGGATGAATTCTAATAAGACTTTTACAAGGAAATCTTTAGATGTTTGGAGACTTGAATAATGTGATAAAAGTTGAAAGTAGCCTTGGAGAAGTTTGTATGAAGGAAGAATTACGCATCAAAAAGTTAAATTTATCCTTACGTGTTTCAACTTCACACCCAATAGAGTTTGAATTTGCCTATTAATTAAGTTTTGAGGCAGTTGAGCTAATTCAAATAAGCCTAGATTTTGAGTATGTTATTCCTTAATTTCATATTAGCATACGAACATAATTATCAACACCTATTTGGATCAAACAATCCCCCACAAAGCCCATAAAAGTTGAACAGCTTACCATGAATCAGCGTATTAAGTTTTGGATAGTTATGATAAGTGGACAAATGCCCTAATAAAATAATATTTATGCATCACATTCATTATGTATCAGGTGCACTATTTTCAAAAATTCAGTAATTTTTATAGTGGTAAGGATGGTTGAAAATTAGATTAACTTACTTGGAAGTGGCAAACCTCATCAATTCTGTATTGAAATCCTTTTGTCTTTTTACTATCAATTTTCCCTCCACAACGGCTTCAACCACTCCACCACCCCACCACGTTTCCATATTAATAAAGAAAAGGGCTTTCAACTAATAATAATAATAATAATAATACCCATTATTAGGTTGCTATCTTGTCTTGCAATTTGATGTCCGTAGTTTTGAAGTGAGGCGACTTTTTTGGATTTTGCTTCGTGATGACAATCAATACAATAATTTAAGGCTAATTTGTCGTGACGTGTGGTATAATTTATTACTAAATGTTGTAATATACTATATTCCCGGGAAATTTAAAGTCAAAATGATGGGACCCCTGGCTGCCCCAAAGCAAAAGTTCCAAATATTATATAAGAGGGAAGTCCAGTGACGATGTTACACGGACCAAACCAAACAGACAAGAAGCATGCAAAGCTGTCTGCATGTGGCACCCGAAATAACCAACCACAACAGTAGTTAGAGTTAGGCCCAAAAGCCTCGCCCATCGTTTCTGTCTCTTCAGACCCATACTTCCAGTTGTTTGGTGGTAAACTTTTATTGTAATTTTTTATGTAGGATTTAATGATTGGATTAAAGTCCGTTAAAATTATCTCAAAGAATTTTTTTAGTATATTTATTATATAAAATTAATTATCCATTATTTTATTGAATTTATATCGAACTTCACATTTATTAAAAGCTTTTCTCTACTATAGAAAGCATATGTAATGAATATATGAACATTGTATCTGCCACCTTCATTCCCAGCTTGAATGAATTTTGAAAACTTGAGATTGCAATTCGATAATAACTCCACACATACCGTACATTTGATTTTAGAAGGCATATGACGAAAAGATTTTCACTATTGATGTGATATGTTGTTGAAATAAAATATTGGCAATGTGTGTGTATAGTTTAATGAATAAAGGAAATTTTTTAAAAGGGGGAGGGCCAATTCTTTTAAAAATTATACATTAAGTTAACAAATTAAATAACATGAACTAAAACATATATCGCAAATAAGTGTCGTCACTATTCCATGTAGAGTGAGAGACTACTACAACAGTTTCATTCTAAAATCAATAAGAAAAGGTTTCTCGAACTGACTCATATAACCATTAATTTCTTTAAGCAACATACTGTCTAATAATTGGACTTAATCTACAACACTAAGTACAATATCTGAGCAAGCTTCTCAAATTGCTCTAGGCGTTTGAAATTGTAGTGAACATCGAAATGAATTTTTAATTATTTTTTAATTTTTAGAATACGTATCAGAATATGCAAACTTCTTCCTACACATTTACATCTAAGTAAAGAATTTTAAAACTCGTTGCAATTAAGGTTAGTGTCTTCGTACATGGGCGGCGACGTAGCCAAACAAGCTAAGAAGTACAAACAGCAAACCTACAATTTTCAATTATAAATCTCAATTAATTTTATTTTTATACAAAATAAACATTAAAAATTATATAACCAAAATTTACTTCAAATCATTTTTAATAAAATAATTCATAAAAGCATTTTTCTTCATTTTTAATAGTTTCATAAGAAAATAAATTAATAAAGAATTTAATTTTTTATTATTAGTTTAAGATCAATCTTTAATGAGTAAGAAAGAATAATTCTATATTTCATTAATTTTTGTAGTTCGAGTGAACTGAAATATCCAAATATATCAATCATTATTTGTTTATCTAAAACTTTCAAAAAAAATGTATGCCCGTTAAATTAACAAAATAACTAGATAAATAATTGTAACTTAGAGAAAATTAATCCAAAAATTGAAGGACTGATTTATACACATGAACTCACATAATGACATTTTATTTTACACCTGGACACATGTATTTCGTTACGTGCACAAAATTGTGTCTTGCAACGCCGAATATTATTATTTAACAGCTTAATCATATTTTTAAACTTACTTGACACAAATATTTATATATTGAAAAAAATAAATATGAACGCCAAAAAATAATTGTGTCCTCTTCTTCCATTAGTGATCTTTATGAAACTATAAACACCAAAAAATAATGCAATTCAATAAATTTCAAAAAATAATCTCAAGTTTTCTTGGTAGATTGGAAGAAATTCACGATATTTAAGGCCGCTGTTGTCATGGAACATTCCAAATTTTAACATTTGATTCATATTTATTGTGCTAATCTCATAATTAACATCACGGAAAACCAGATAAAGTGACGGCTTTTCTCCCCCAAGCTTCTAAATTTACAAATTTTGTTTTCAAATAAAGAACCAAATATTGGAAAAGTATATACTATATTCACAAATTCTTTAAATTTAATACAAATTATATTTAATCAAAAATTTTCATGTTTTTTTAATTTCACAAACTAAGAATCGTGTCGTAGTAAGCTTTGAGTGTCACAATCGATAAACACGTTTCTATGCCCATTGCATGAAAATTCACTTCCACGTCGTGTTAAACGGCAACGAGAGTGAATGATTGCGTATACCCACCCTACAGGAAGGGACATGGGACAAATGTTAAAACCAAAGAGGATGGGATTCAAGACACAGAAACTACTCGTGCCCCACCCTCCACATTAATTAACTAGTATTTATATATATATATATATATATATATATAATTTTAAATTTGATTAATTTAAAAACTAGTTCACAAAATTAGTTATTTGATCAAAGAAAAATTCTTATAAAAACAAATTTTCACATAACTAACAATTTTCCTTAGAATAAAAAATTTTAAAATATGAAAAACAAAATTAATTATAATAAACAAAAAATATAAATATTTTCGTATTAATTGATACAAAAAATGCAGACTCATTTTCACTACATTAAACTAGTTTATCAATTATCATAAATATAAAATAATATTTTTATTACAATATTATTAATAAATTAATTTTTAAATTTATTCCAACGAGGTACTCGCAGGAAATTGGGGAGGGCAATGCGGTGGGAGCACAGAAAGCGAAATTGGAGAAAGGAACAAGAGTAGCAAAAAAATTTTAACCACAGAGCCAGAGGAGAAAGTCACATGTCGTCACGCCCAACCCCACCTTAGATGTCTAGTATCACAAAATTTGACACATTGCAGAGGTGTCCAAATTTGTTAGTTACCAAGTAGGGATGGCAACAGGACAGGAGATCCCCCTGCTCTAAAACGTCTTCTTCTATTCTAACTCTATGCTATCTCAATATCCTCACGGACGACTCTGTTGAGAGGAAAAAAAAAATTGAATCTATTTTAATAATTATATTTTAAACACACAAAAATTCAATTACATTTACTTTCATAAAAAATAATAAAAATCCAACGTTCTAATTCATTTATCAGTGAACATGACGTTTTTTTGTCATATTAACATATGTAAAATAATTTCAATAAATAATATATTTTTTATATTTGCATGATTCATATGACAAAATATAATTTCTTTGCAAAATACAAACCACAAAAAAAAAAATTTATAATGAATTTCATATTAAGACAAACAAATCAACAATCTGTTATATATTTCTATACTACTCAATTAGCTCAATAGCAATTATATATAAATATCAAATATAAATAAAATAAGTGCGTGCACACACTCAATGTAAAATGATAAAAACACTCATTATTCAATTGATATATTCAATTCAAAATAACTAAATAGAAAAATAAATAGAGTATATTAAATTTATTTATCAATAAAATAAAATAAACTAAACAATAAATTTTTAATTGTTTGAGGATTATATAAATAATGAATGGTGACTAAAATCTTTTTCAAATTAGAATGCAAAAAATTACACAAATTAAAAGATAAAAAAAGAAGTAGAATTGAAGAAAGAAAATAATAATGATTTTAATTGTTTCACATACACAATTTTTATTGCAAAAAAACATATTAATTTTGTGAGAAGATATATAGTTTAATCAAAATTAAAATTTATATTCCATCTCAATTACTTATTTTAAAGTTCTTTGTCTTAGTTTTTATAGAGTGGACCGACTAAAACTCTAATTAAGTAATTTTCAAATTGATCAAATAAAAATTATTTAAAAGTTAATTACAAAATATCATATATGTATATATACATTTATAATATCTTGATACATATATAAAATATTTATATTTATTTATATCCAAGAAAGTGATGGAGATGGTGATGACTCCCCCATCCCGCTTTAAAGCGGGAGAAAAAAAATATTCCCCCATCCTTGCTCTCGAGGCAAGTGCCAGCAATAACCCGCCTCCGTTCTTCATAAAAAAGAGTGCAGTTTGAAGAAGTTGAAGACTAGGCACAAACGAGAAGATATTTATTTGAAGTTAAGATCAAAAAATGTATAAATGTTGCTAGCCAGCCAATCAGTTAAGTACTCAAAAAGGCTCTTAAATTCTAGTGTCAGAAGGGCAAACCAAACATAAGTTTAATGGATTTTTGGTTAAATACGAACGTTTTCCATGCTTTCCTTGCTAGATAGAATTTGTTGAGTCTAATCAAATCATTGATTGCGGAGTCCAACCAATGAGGCATTATTTATGGGCAATGATAACAAAGTTTAATCGAACTAAAACTAGCAACAACTTGTTAGAGCAGAATGTAATCAAATTGGAGAGAAGATTTGCACATGAGCTCATATATACGCGGATCTAATATCATGGCTACAAAAACAATGAATGTATGGTCACTTCCACAATTGGGCACGCATCATTTCGGGTCGTCCTAGTGGACAAAAACAAGTGATTCTCTCCTTTTTCTACTAGCACGACACAGTTCACAAGATCCAACCACATAATAATGGCTACCATCAATCATTAAGGATCTCAGCACCATAATCCCAAACCAAATCTAAACCAGATAAACACAAATTCAAAGTGGAGAACTGAAATCCTCTATGTGACTATGGAAACTAACAGAGGTCACAGAACAGGGAGTCGAAACAGCTTTCCGTACAGTCGTAGAAGCACGAGCAACTGCATCGTTTAAACCAAATCATCATCGTCGAAACCCTCAAATCAAATTACAGTATAATCCAAACCCGTAAAAACCCAGAAAATCGAAAAAAGAAAAAAAAAAAAAAAGAGGAATGCGTAGCGTACCATCCATTAATTGCTTTATCCAGGTCGTCTTCCCTGGGAGGATTGTTGGTGCCTGAATTATCAATGGATTGAACCTCGGGCGGATCCATTTTCTCTAACCCGTGAAGCCTTCTAGCCTTATCCTTTAGTAGTCACGAGTCTCTGCACAGTGGGTGTGTAGTTTTTGGAAGATGGGGGTGTAATGATGCATGGCATTGGTCTATGCGTATTAACTTTTGACGTGTGGAAATTTGCCATCGACTGCCTTTGGAAGTGGACGGACCACACAGACGACGTCGTAAGTGGGGCTTGGGTTGGGCTACAAAATCCAATAATATGGCCCATATTTGATTGCAATGGCCCATCATTACATTGAATGAAAGTGGAAACGTTTAGACATAGACGGTTCAATTTCCAACTCTTTTTTTTTTCTTTTTTGAAATTCAGTATTTGGAAATACTCTGGTAAATGTGAATATGAATGAAATATATTTTTATTTTGATTGGTATATTTATTTAATATATTGATGAAAGTTGAAAAAAATAAAAGAGAAACAGGTTCGAACTATTAAATCGCAAATATGTATATAAATATATATATATGAAATTTTTAGCTATTGGGCTTGGCCCATGTCAAAATTAAAAAACTTATAATGATGTAAAAATATATCTTTAGAAAAATCAATAAAAAAAAAGAATATATTAGTTAACTAATATGAAAAACATAATATAATTACTAAGTGGATTATATGAGATATTGTAGGTTATCCAATATTAAAGTTGAATTAGTCATTGTACGAAAAACTAATTCAATCATTAAGTCATTTATTTGATTGGTTGAATTATTTTTAAAAAATATTATTTTGAATTATAATATTATATATGCTTATACAAAATGACATTAAAATTAATACCACAAAATATATTGATATTAATTTCAAGTTTTAGGATGTAAAAAATGTGATAAATCACAAAATAACATTAATTTTTTATTTTCTTTTCAAAGAGTTGGGTCAAAATTAGTTCACTTATTTTGAATCTTTTGATCAACTTGACGATTTCACAAACGAGCTTTTAAACATCTAGTTTTATAATATAAATCAATTAAAACTATTCATATTACATATTGGTATTATTTAGGAAATAAATAAATAACCAATGTTTATATTCCTGTTTAAGGGAGGACAAGCTTCCTCGTGTGGTTCAATCCCATGCTATTCGGCATAATTTGAGGTCTATCTGTTAGTGTTACCAATGCCAGTGTTGGAATTTTATCCTTTAAAACTGACCCGAGACTAATCAATGGTAATCAATTAACTTTAATAATGTACATGGCATAAAAGCAGTTAATCAAAACTTAATTAATTCCTATTTTTAATGGACATAAATTAATTTTATAACATTATTTTAATATTATTATATGTATATACATATTATTCTATATAATTTAAGACAATCTATTTTGTGAAACCTAGGAGGGCTGACCTGATAATCCAATTAGATTTCGATTTATATAACTGATTTTGTTTTTAAAACATTGCTTACATGACTAGTCACTGATTGCTCAAGAAAATCTAATCTAAACCTGCGGTTTAGCTGATGTTCCATTAAGGGTCCCACACTGGAACAAATGCCAATTAAAACATGTTTACAACAACGGGGACAGTCTAAAATTTAATCACAGCTTGACAATATGTAGAGAAATACAGGGACAGCATTATAATTTCACGAAACATCAAGAACATTAAACAAGCGTCGAGAGGGGCGTATTTGGAATATAGGGACGATGTGGCAACCAGGAGAAATTAATCATAATCGGACGGAGTCCAACGTGTTTCTCATGTACACGTGGGTGCATTTAATGGGTCCACGTAGCTTCGTACTCCCTCGGCCGGGAACTCTCACCTGCGTCTGTCGGTGATATCCTCATTTCCCTCTGAATGTCACCTTCTTTTCTGGTTTCTCAGACTCTCATTCCCATTAAAACTACAGGAGAAGAATCAGCGTTTCTTTCCTTCAAATAAGATTTTTAATATCCGTTCCGTCTTTTCTTTATGTTTGGGATCACGAAAGTTGAAGATTGGATCGAGAGCCCTCGCAGTCGAGCGCTGGGTAGCCACTCTCCCCGATGAACCGCGGCATCATTTCTCACGCATTCCGCTTTCTTCTCTTCATTTCTTTTTAAGCCACCGTTTTTGCTGTGGATTTTTCTATTTCTACACGTTTTTTATGTGACGGTTAACGCGAGTTCGGCGGAGGGAGTGGATTCAAGTTAAAATGAGGTGAGGAATTGATGAAGCTTTTACTTGTTCCTTCTTTTTACTGTGTCATTTACTTACTGTCATGTCTTTATTTTTCTCCTTTCTTTGTTAGACTTATTGTAAAAGTCGTTTGTGATATCCTCCACTAGCATGCATGATTCTACTCATTAGTGCATGTATCTCTAGAGATTTTATTATCATGATTTTAGGGATTTTCTAGTAAATGTTGATGTGATTCTTGATATGTTCTTAATGTGGTAGATGATTATGTGGAGAATTTGTAGCATCCCACCACTATATAAAGTCACCTTATGAGATGAATGAAATCAAGTTTTTCTAGTCCACCTACTTCTTGCATAGAATTTCTTGAACCTCCCTTTGTATCTTTTCTTTGATTATTCTTTTAGCCTCCATTATAAAATCTGCAGCCACGTTTTTTATTTTTATTTTATTTTATATATCCGACATCAGAGCCATATTGTTATGACAAACAACCACACTGGAGTTAACCTCTCACAAGCATCTGTCCTAATTTTCCATAGTAACAACTATGACATATAGAGTGATAAAGTAAAGATCTTGTTTTTGTCCCAAGAATTTTGGGATGTGGTGGAGAATGGTTACGTAGAAGAAGAGTATAGTCTCAAGGATCTATGGAAGAAGGATATCAAAGCATTATTTTTCATTCAATAAGCTATGCATGGGACAATTTTTCTCGTATTGCTACTGCAGCAAGATCAAAAGAGGCTTCAATCAAATTAGAAAACTTGCAGAAGATTTGAGTGAAAAGAAAGTAGTTGAAAAAATTTTTAGGAGTTTGCCTAAGGAATATGAACATGTTGTGGTTTACGTAAAAGAGTCAAAAAATTTGGAAGTGCTTACTGTTGATGATTTGTTGGGTTCACTTTATTCTCATGAAGATAGAATAAAGAGACATGATGATACTTTTGTTGAGAATGCTTTCTACAGTAAGGTGTAGCTTTCTTATGGTGGAGAAAGTTTGAATAAGTCGACCAACAAAATCAATTTATAAATTTGTGAAGTGGACGTATATCACGTGGGAGAAGGGGAGGCATGAATGGTGGTCACTCTAGTCACCACAACCAGCAACATCCTAAGAACGAACAATAACAGATTTAAGAATGGAAGCTAGAAGTATTGCTATTACTGCAAGAAGCATGTGCACATAGAAAGATTTTGCAAATTGAAAGAGAAGCAAGCTAACATAGCCTGGGAGAAAGATGAGGACGAAAAATGAGAATCTCTTTCTTGCCTGCTTTACTGTGAAAGAATCTCATTTAAAAGTTTGGTACATGAACAGTGGGTGTAGTAGCCATATGATAAGTGAATTGAGTTTCTTCACTAATTTGGATAAATTAGTAACCAATTAAATCACAATGCGAGATGGAACTATATGTGCAGCACAAGGGAAAGGTATCGTGTGAATGAACTCTCTTGGTTTGAATTACATTCATAATGTTTTGTATGTGCGTGATCTAAACTCCAACTTGTTGAGTGTGGGACAACTCACTTTGGACGGGTATTCACTCATATTTGAAAAGTCCACATGTCGTTTTTTTAAAGATAAAACAAAAAAGCACTTGTTAGCAAGTATTCCTATGGGAAAGAACAAGCTTTTCGCTTACCATCTAACTTCCAATGATAAACATGCTTTGAAGGCAACATTGCTTGATGAAAATTGGTTGTGACATCATAGATTTGGGCATCTAAATTTCAAGAATTTGAGATTCATGTCTGAACTGAAGATTGTTGATAGTTTACCTTTAATAAAAAGTGTGCATGATGCATGTGAGAGTTGTGTAATCGGGAAGCATCATCGTGATTCATTTCCTAAAGATAAGGCAAGAAGAGTTTCAAAACGTGCTGAACTCATTCATGCAGATGTTTGTGGCCTAATAAGAACTGCTTCTCTCAACAATAACAGGTACTTCTTAGTCTTTGTTGATGATTCTAGTAGAATAATGTGAGTTTACTTTGTGAAAGAGAAATTAGATATCTTTTCCATTTTCAAAAAGTTCAAAGTAAGTATTGAGAAGCAAAGTGGCCAACTTGTGAAAGTATTGAGGACATATTGTAGCGGAGAATTTCTCTCTAATGAATTCAATAAGTTTTATGAAGAATTTAGCATTCAAAGATAATTAACAGTAAGGTACACTCCATAAAAAAATGGAGTTGCTGATAAGAAGAACTAAAGCCTTTTTGAGAGGAAATTGGGAGGAGTCAAAGGATGAATTATGACTTCAATTTTGGACTTGGAATGACTAAAAATGTTTGGAAAGAGGTGGAATTGAGATTTAAGGTGAGTCGGATTGATCTTGAGGCACCCAAATTAACCTGGAAGCATTTTTGGCATTTTGGAATTACGATCGCGCCATGGCCCAATCAAGCAGGAGATGAGCCATTGAACTAGGTGGAAAGCAACAAGTTTTTGCTTTTATGATTTGGTGAGATGTGCTCAATTGTGAGATCATGCGATCACAATTACAGTTCATTTGATGGGACGATTACATGCACACTGATCAACTTCATGAAGAAGTGATCGATCTAACTCTCCACCAGGTCAATTGTGACATAGGCAAGAACTGAATTTTGACCATTCATTTTAAATTTTTGGCTGTTGGAATCAATTTTAGGGGTATTTTCGTCATTTAGGACCAATATTTTTAGATTTTGGCTTGTATTCCCTTTATGTGTCTTGTGCAAACACTTAACATGAACAATCCTCCTTTGAATGAAAATGTATTGAACAAGAGTTAATCACTTTTCTTTCCATACTTGTTGTTCGTGAGTGTGAGTGAATCATACTATTAAACTCAAGTACAAATTGGGTCATTTGACTTTCTTTCAATGGTTCGTGACCAACATCTCTATGGTATGAGTGTTCGATTTTATTAGTTCTTTCATCTCTATTTTGTTGTAAGGGTCTGTTCTAAGTGATGTACATTTTTACTCTGGTGATTTGGTTTAATTTTGCCATTTATCCTTTGTTTTTCTTTATTTTTTGATTTTTTCTTTTTATTTTTTTCATCTTTTCAACCAACTTTGGATCCTATGCTTCTGCTCGGTTGACATCACTAATAATCTATACTATTATATAATGTGTGCCTCAATAATAACTACTTTTTGGTCATTTAATTTATTTTCTAAAATAACCTTATAAATTCTTATTAATTTTTCATCATCAACCTATAATAGTAATTTCAATATTAGTCAAGTTTTTATTCCATAATCTAGTGCCGATTTTTTCCACTATTTTTTTATATTTTCTCAATTGATTTTACTATTTTTTCTCCACATTTCTTTCATTCTCTCTCATTGCATATAAATTATCTAACATATCACTAATTGTTGATAACTTATTTTAGTTTTTAAAAATTATAAAAATATCATAGTTTTAAGTTTTACTATCATTAATAAAAATTTTTTTTTGTGACTTACAAAATATGCAAATTTTGCAAAAGTATCATTTTTTGATTAAAACGCATCGCTACTAGTTAATTATAAAGTCTGACACGTATTCATTACTTGGTAAGGAATTAAATTTAAACCTTCAATTTGGATTTTAACTGATGTTTCATTACCGAATACCGATCTTACACTGGATTCAAATGCTAATTAAAACATGTTTAGAATGATGGGGCATTCGAAAACCCAGCCAGAGTGTAATTTTCTTTGACAAAAGATACAGGTTATGTTTTCATTTTTTATCCAACAAGCACACACTTTTTAAATTTTTTATTTATCTTTCTCTTACCTTTTTTTACAGAAAATATACTTAAAAATATACACTCAAAAATGTAAACAAATATAGCCAAGGAACACACGGATAGATTTGTAATATCGTGAGGGGCATATTTCGAATGGAAATCCACGTGGCAACTCTGAGAATTTGGTCACAATCGGACGGTGTACTCACAGATTACTCATGTACACCCACATAGCATTTGTACTCGTATAAAAATGGCGTAGACTGTAAACTCTCAGAGCTGTGTCAAACTGTCAACGATATCTTCATTCGTCTCAATATCATCATCTTCTACCCTGATGTCTTTGTTTCTCATTCCGATTAGAACCGCAGGAGAATAAGCAATTCCTTTTCATTCCATTGTGTTTTTCAAAAAGAATCTTTTTCCCGCTTCTTGTCTCTTTATTTTGTGATCGTGAAAATTGAAGATTGGATCGAAAGCTCTCGCAGCCGAGCGCTGGCTCTTCCCACCCTGTTCGATGAACTGTTGATTCATCTCTCACGTTTTCTGCTTTCTTGTTTTGGTTTCGTTTTACACTTCTCTCTTCTGCTGTGTTCTTTTGATTTACACACGTATTTTTCCGTAGTAGGTAACGTGAGTTTTGCGGCGAAAGTGGTTTCAAGTTAAGATGAGGTGAGGAATTGCTGCTATTTCCTTCGTCTTCTAGTGTTGCTTAATTTCTAGTATGCTTGTTTTCTTTCTTTCTTTCTTTCTTTCTTACTAGTCTGTATGTCTTGAATGAGAAATGAGGTCTGGTTAGGGATAAAGAAAGATCTTGACGTTGGGAATTGCCATAAAAAATTGTCTCTCTTTTAATATATTTTCCCCAAATCTTTATCTGCTTCTACAAATCTGGTCGGTATTAAGAAAATTTTCTTGAATTACAAGTTGATGAGTTTACGAGAGATGTCTTTTCTTGGAGATGCAACAGCAGAAAATCATTGGGTATTCCTAACGATGTTTCCTCTCGTTAACGTGTTACAATTAATATAGTTCTTGATACACTTTTTTTTTTCCTGAATTTTATTGTATAAAATGATGCTTCGCTGAATGATGATCCATATCTTTCAATCTACACATGTTTCCCTATTTATCACAGATGTACTGTTTCTTTTACCCGACGATTCTCTTATATTTCAAAAGAATAATCTTAATCGCACGTTCCGCAGTGGTCAAGAAAGGAGACCGCTGCGGCCACCCAAAACCAGATGCGCGGCGTGCAGGACTCTCAGGCAAAGGTGCACGACGGACTGTGTGTTTGCGCCCTATTTTCCTCCAAACAAATTGCAGAGATTCCGCAACGTACATTCGGTGTACGGCGCCAGCAACTTGTCCCGGCCTATTAGTGGAGTCAGTCCAGAGCTAGGGGCAGATTTAGTCAATTCCCTAGTTTACGAGGCGGAGTGGCGCATCCGAAACCCGGTGTATGGCTGCGTCGGCCTCGTTGCTCTTCTGCAGCAGCAGCTCTGTCAAGTGAATCTCCTATTGGAGAACGCGAGAAAGGAGTCGGCTACTCATATGGGACCGTCAACGACGTCAACCGTGCCGGGGCCAATGCAGCAGCAGCAGGCACAGAATGTGGGGCCCTCGGGTAGTCGGACTATGCCTCATAATTCGCGGCAGGTGGCGTTTCCGAGTCGGGAGCAGCTCCTGAACCAGGATCCTAATCAGTTAATGCAGCTACAACTGCAGCAACAAATGCTAGAGACACTGCGAATAGCGGCTGCGGCCGCTTCTGGGAAAGGGGATTTGCTTCGGGCATACGAGCTGCAGCAACTATTACAGCGGCTGCAGAATGATTCAGCGAGGTTTAGTGATGCCGGAGGATCCCTTGCAGCCATCGGTGCTAATCAGACTTCCCCGGCGGTCCTCCCTTCTCTACATCTCCAAGTATTTCACCTTCAGCCGCCCCAGCGACAGCAACAAGAGAGCCTCACAACTCATCATCTTCTGCAACCGCATGCCTTAACATCACGGCAGCATGAACCGAGAGAGACAAGCGGGCATGGATTGGGCATTGGTCCTTCACAGCAGGATTTTACGACTCATCATCAGCAGCTGCTGCTCACTCAACATCAAGCTTCACGCTCATAGCAGCATACGCAGGGAGAGGAGAGTCCACTTATAATGGGCACTGGTCTTTCACAGCAGGGTTTTACAATTCATCATCAGCAGCAGCAGCAGCAGCTCCCTCAACAGCAAGCCTCACGCTCTCAGAGGCATAATACGCGGGGAGAGCAGAGTCTACTTGTAATGGGCATTGGTCCTTCACAGCTGGGTTTAACAACAGATCATCAGCTACTCCAACCGGAAGCCTCATCCTCACGGCAGGCAGAGAAGAGTGACGATGAGCCGATGACTGGAGCACAGGTCCTTCACATCATGTTGATTCAACTCCTTCTCAAAAGATATGAAAAAATCAGCGAAATTTTCATTCAGGTATAAATTCTGTCCTTTCCTTCTCTAAATGTTGTTTATGGCTTTTTATAATTTGAAGGGTACGTGCATCAAACCAAATCGAAATTTTCAAACCCGTACCTTTATATACACACACACACACACTCACACTAAAAAATTCATTAGGAAAAGACATAAGATGCATACGTTGTAATGTTTTTTAAGTACCTTCCAACTTCGAACTTTTCCAAGTTTGTTCAATTTTTTACTTGACATTCTTAGTCTACCTTTGTCTTAATTATTTGTTAATTACCAAAGTAGTAATTGAACATATGATTTATGCGATGGACATATGTCTCTTTCTCTCTATATATTTATATATTTGAATCTATTATTCTATATATGTGGTTATTCGAAGCGTACGTGGTCTTAATTTATTGTAATTTCCTAAAACTAGACTACGATTAAATAAGCATATTCATCTTCTAACAGTTCCCTCGTTACTCGTTTACTTTTCATTGCAGCAAACTTTGGCAGGAGACTTGTGTACAAAGAAGAAATTAGAAGAGAGAGAAGAAATACCGAAAGGAAAAAATGGGGAAAAGCGTGGAATTGTGCTACATCTACTTAGGCAATTAGTTCTTTAATCTCCCAGAATTTTGTAGGGGAAACTATCTTCAGACCGTGTATCAAATGTTAGGGTAGTAAAAGTTGTGAACAAATTGAGCTTAGTATGAAGGCTTTCTGTAATAAGGTTCTAAATTGAGAATTGACAACAAATTGACTATGAGATAACATCTCTCAATTCACGTTTGTCTGACAATTTTGATACAAGGGCTAATGCAGCAAAAGACGATCAAACTGGCTTCATGCAAACATATGATAATAAACCTGAGTACTACTAGAAAATATAATGGGTTAGTGAGTTGGGTTGAGATATGAGTACTATACGCAACTCGTGAACTCAAATTTGATCTATTTATTTTTATGATTTTATTAGTTTCATGAGTCACTCAAATTTAACTCGCCAATTCGTTAACAAAAAAAATATTTTTACTTTATGATGATTAAGTATTATCAAAACAAATTTTGCATGCCAAAGGTTGATTAATCAAAAGTTTTAAATTTTCATCAAACTAGATTAAGATAGTATTATCAATCATTTTATGTCAAAAAATCAATTTATTTGTTTTTAAATGACGTTTAATTGTCGAAATTTATTTGTTTTAAATTGAACAAAAACAGAATTCATTAGAAGAATGTAAAAATATTAGCAAGAGAAGAAAATTTATTTGCCTTTCTCTAAGAGTTGGTCAAGTTTGCTTTTAAAAAAATAAGATATACAAAGAAACAATTTAAATAAAACCTTTCAAATTACCTGAAATTTGAATGCTTGAATCATGAGAGAGTTGCATCGAGTGATGTAGTAAAGAGGCAATCCAAACAAAGCCTTCCAAAATCTTACTTGTCTGAAATTGAATGTTTGCACGAGGTGAAGATTTGAGAATGTGGAGTGGACGGGTAGAGAGAGAGACACCGACAAACAGACGAGTAAGACATAACAGTCAAAGTTGCTATGCCAAAACAAGAAAGTAAATTTTTTTAGATTTAGTTTAACTAACATTAAAGACTTGAATTTTTAAACATTTACTACTTTATCATTAATATAATTTAATTAATTTTTTTCTATTTATATAAATATTTATTAAATTATTTTAACTATATTGTCAAGTTTACAAGTCAACCTACATAGTAATCTGAAATTAACTCATTTTTCTTTTCAAATTTGTAAGCTTGGCTCAATTTAGACCTGTACTCGCAATAGTTTAATTTAAATTTATTAATGTTATATTAAAGTTGGATCATATTTTTGAACCGTGTGAGAAATGACATCCTTAAAATATATGGACCTACTCAAATCGTCCTTATAATGTCACAAGGAGGACGGAACATCTGCAGTTGGTGGCGTTGGCCGATACTAGCGTTGAACTCGAGAGTAACTCTCACACTCTGGCGCACCATGCCCAATGTGGCCCACTAGGACCTAAGTTCTCGTTCCATTTTCTTGTTCAACCCACAGATTTATGCCGCATCTAATATAGCATTATTTTTCCCGGGCTATCTCCCTTGCCGTTCTTAATTAGTGGCTTTTCAATATTTGTAGCAATAACAAAATAAAGCATGTTTTTGAAAGTTGCTTAATTATTTTTACAATATTGCTCTAACCAGCTTGATCAGTGGGTTGGGTTGCCACACCCCCACGATGTGTATCATTAGTTAGAATACCAACTTCCCCCAAATTTATAAATAGCTGTCATGAATTGAAGTATCTTCCTATTTTTCATTTCTTTCTCGTGTAATATATTTAGATAAGGATACAAATCTAGACATATCTAGTTGAATAAACTCCATACATCTTTCCTTCTGTTATACCATTTCACACACTAAAGTGATTAATTCAAACATGTGTCATAATTAGGTATGTCAATAGATCAAACTGCTTCACTTGAATTTAATTTAGTTCTAAATTTTTGTTATTTTTTATCGAACGTAAAATCCAAAATTTAAAAATATTTCGAATTCAATTTCGTTTGATTAACATTTGAGTTGAGTGGAACCTTCGTATGATCAAGTCGAATCAAATCTGAATAGTTTTTGGATTGAGTTGCTACTCACACACGTTAGTGTTCCTAGTCAAAAACTCAAGTACTTGCTAGTTTGGGAATAATTATCAGTTACAAAGTCTGACAAGTAGTCAAATTAGTTGGCCAAAGAGTTTAATTTAAACCCTCGATTTGGATTTTAGCTGAGGTTCCCTTATTGATCCCACGGTGGATTCAAAAGGTTTACAACGATGGGACATTCGGATATCCAATCTGAGCTTGATTTTATTTGACAAAAGATAGAGAAACACGGGGGCAAATTTGCAATTTCATGAAACATTAAGCACGCGGTCAGTCAAGTGTCGAGAGGGGTATATTTGGAATGTGGCAACTCAGAGAATTTGATCATAATCGGACGGTGCACTCCGAGTTTACACAAGTGCACTGGGGCGCATGAGATGAAGCCACGTAGCATTTTTACTAGTAATTGAACATCTGGCTAATCTCTCTCTCTCTCTCTCTCTATAGTACTATTAATTAATATTCTGTGTATGCGATTATTTGAAGTGCAGATGAGCCCTAAATTAATTGCGCTCAACGCGCTTAACTACTGTTAGTAATTACTAAAGAAGCACGGTCTTAATTTATTGTAATTACCTAGGCCTAGACTATGATTAATGAGCATATCCGTCTTCTAACAGTTCCCTCGTTGCTCGTTTACCTTTTATGGCAGCAATTTTTGGCAGGAGACTTGTGTACAGGGGAGAAACTAATTAGGGTGAAGAATACTGACGGTGAAAAGGGGAAAAACTTAGAACTGTGCTCCATTTACTTAGGCAATTAGTTCTTTATTCTCCTAGAATTTTGAGGGCGGAAATTTCTCGAGGATCATGCTGTTAGGAAATTAAATTAGATTTATTGACCAAGTGTATGAATAGTACGAGAATATTATATTAAGAAGATATATAAATGTATCTCTTTGCTTTATTCATATAATAGGATTGAAGCATTGTATTTTTATGTTTTTTTAGTATTTTTATCCTTGTACAAGAAAAGAGATATATTATATTAAATGTTATTCATGAATTTAGAACACACTACAAAAAAATAGTTAAATTGGGACATCATTTGGGACGGTTTACAAACCATCCCTAAAACATGTATTGTTAACAGTTTGGAATGACTTTTCATTTGAGATGGCTTTGAAACAGTATTTTTTTAATCAAATTCAGAATGATTTTGGATCAATTTTGAGATGGCTTTTCTAAAATGGCTTTTTCTAGGACAACTTTGTGGATTTTTTTGAAAAAATTTGCTAAAATTTTATTTCATTGTAATTAATTCAAATTATTGTAAAATCTCAACGTGTCTAATTCAGAAAGCTAAAATGATCAAATGTATTTCAAAGTTAAAATTTTATATTAAATAAATAGTTTGAATGTCATTTAAATTGTCATAATTTTGGAGTACATATAAACGAGGGTGAGCAAATTACAGGTCTATATCTAATATTCATCCTTATAGTGTTATGGCTATCATGAGGGGTCAATAGGGTTGAACATGCTAAAGTCACAATGTGAAGTAGCCCATCGCATGATTTTTTTCTAACTTAGCCTCATTTTGTTGCAACCTTACTCTATAATCATTTAACTCTACTTTATTTTACTACAATTTCTCCCCATGAGTTGTAATTCTTGTCAGAGAGAGTGGAGCTCAATTGAGAGGGTGTAGAAGATGACATTGATTCAGCTCCCATTCCAGGCAGCCGACCCGTTTTGAATTCTCTCAGTGCTAGTGTGACAATATTGTTGCTACTTGAAGATGGTGATTCGTTTGCATCCGACTCCTTAGTATTCTGATCCCGCAAGAATTTTTTCCTCATTTCCTACAAAATAAATAGTTTATATAATTCCTATATAATATGAAATCAAAAACACAATTAATATATTCAAAATGACCTTATTCATACTGTAAATAAAATTACTTAAATACATACTATAAACACCATAAATTAAAACAATAGAAGCAGTGGAATAAAAGAAAAACTTTTTCGCTTGTGCATGTGAATTTTTGAAGTACCCAACACATACATGATACAGATACACATTCACCACACAAGTCAATTCATTACAAAGCATCTTATAAAACCCTTTATATAAAAAAAATAAAAAATCATTCCAATGTAATTGTATAAATGAATAGACAAACATTATCGCTGCTACCTGTGCATGTGGCCCTGCCCATTCTTTAGAGACATTCTTTCATACTTTGGAACAAAGTTCCAGTGAAGTCAGGGTTCGACTTGTCTCTCACTTTTAAAGATTGGTGATAACAACTATTATAATAGATTCATCATGTCATCATAATATTAGGAGCCAATGTTACATGTTTTTGACATATTTACCATTCATTCATAGTGAATTGTTATGGAAATTGATTTACCTTAGTAGATACTAAAGGTTGAGGCAACATCAATGACATAGTTGGCCTTGTTCTTGTCACACACGTCGTGGAACGTGTCTTGTTTTCATTGAGCTACCATCCTATCCCATTTATCTTGAGGGATCTCCAGAGTACCTTGTTTTTGACATTCGCGCGCAATATAAGGCTTTATTTAACAGTTCGCACACCTTTTTTATGTCAGTCAAGTGTCAATATGCCATGTTTTTAATATCATCGCCATTCTCTTTAATCGGTAAATGATCAAGAAAAATATCAAGGATGTCTTCCGCACGTAGTAGTCAAGAAAGGAGACGTCCTTGCGCGGCGTGCAGGTATTCCAGGCGAAGGTGCACTGTGGACTGTGTGTTTGCGCCCCATTTTCCTGCCGACAACTTGCAGAAATACCTGAACGTACATTCGCTCTTCGGCGCCAGCCACGTATCCAAGCTTATCGATGAAGTCAGTTCACACTTGCGGGAAGATTTAATCGTCTCCCTAGTTTATCAGGCGGAGTGCCGCATCATTGGTCTTCTGCTGCAACTTCTCCATTAAGCGACTCTCGAACTGGAAACCGTGAGAAAGCAGTTGGCTACTTATACTGGACCATCTGCCACGTCACCCGTATTCAATCAGCAAGGGCCAATGCAGCAGCAGGAGGCACAGAATTTGGACCCCCCGGCTAGTGGGACGATGCCTTACAGTGCGCAGCAGATGGCGTTTCCGAGTGGGGAGCAGCTCCAGCAGCTGCTGCACGACCATCCTAATCAGTTACTGCAGCTAAAACAACAGCAGCAAATGCTAGAGACGATGCGTAATATGGCTGCGGCCGCTGCCGGGAAGCGGGATTTGCTTCGGGCATACGAGCTGCGGGAAATAATACAGCAGCAGCAGAATGAATTACCGCGGTTCAATGATGCCGGAGGTTCCCTTACGGTCGCTGCCGTGCCGCTTTCCTTGAATTTGGGTGGTTCGCACGATCCCCAACCTAGCCATCATGAGGTCCTCCATTCTCAACATCTCCAGCAACTTGAGCTTCAGCAGTGCCAGCTACAAGAGAGTGTTCCAACTCGTCATGCCTTAAGATCATTATGGCAGCTTGCACCGGCGGAGACGAGCGGGCATGTATTGGACATTGGTCCTTCACAGCAGGATCTTACAACCGATCATCATCAGCTGCTGATCCTTCATTCTCAACATATCCAACAACTTGAGCTTCAGCAGCAATCGCAACAAGAGGGTCTTAAAACTCATCCCTTAATATCATCGCAGCATGCACCGGGAGAGACGAGCGGGCATGAATTGAGCATTGGTCCTGCACACCAGGGTCTTACAACTGATCATCATCAGCTGCAGCTACTCTGCAGCTGCTCGCTCAACGGCAAGCCTCACACTCACAGCAGCATGCACAGGGAGAGGGGAGTCAACTTGTAATGGGCATTGGTCTATCACGACAGAGTTCTACAACTGATCATCAGCTACTCCATCAACCGGAAGTCTCATCCTTACGGCAGCATACACGAGCAGAGTGACGAGGAATCGACGATTGAAGCCAGACACTTCACTTCATGTTGACTGAACACCTTCTGAGAAGATACGTAAAGATCACATGCCTTTCCTGAACTACTTTTCCAGCAAAATATTCATTCAGGGATAAATTCTGTTGGATTCTCCAGTAAAATTTGTTCATGGGCTTGTTAAAATTTGAAGGGTACGTGCATTGAACCCGTGCCATACACACACACGCACGCATATGTATACACACTAAAAAGTGCACAGGAAAAGATTTAAGATGCATACGTCGTTATGTGCTCAAGATTTCATATCTAGAAAGGAAAAAGCCTACACATAATTACACAAATAGAGTAATATATTGACATGTTTAAGATTGTCTTGTGTTTTTAGAGTACCTACCAACTTAATTCAAAGTTTGTTCAATTTTTTACTTGGCATTCTTGATCTACTTTTTTTTATAATTAATTTTATGTTAATTACAAAAGTATTAATTGAACAGCTGACTAATTCGATGGACAGAGTTATATATATTTTCAGTACTTTTAATTATTCTGTATATGTGATTATTTGAAGTGCGAAGTGCGTGTAAGCCCTAAATTAATTCTGGTCAACACGCTCAATTATTCTTAGTAATCACTAAAGAAGCATGGTCTTAATTTATTGTAATTAACTAAACCTAGATATTGATAACATGAGCATATCCGTCTTCTAACAGTTCCCTGGCTACTCGTTTACTTTTTGTTGCAGCAAATTTTGGGCAGGAGACGATTGTACAAATGAGAAACAAATTAGGGTGAAGAATACGGAGGGCGAAATGGGGAAAAACTTAGAATTGTGTCGCATTTACTTTGGCAATTAGTTCTTTGTTCTCCTGGAATTTTGTGGGGGGAACTTTTCTTCAGGATCATGTATCAAATGTTAGGGCAGCAATAGTAGTGTTCCCTTTCCATGTACATTTGGAATTCCTTGGTCTGTGTTGAATTTGGTTAGAACAAATTGAGCTTAGAATGAAGGCTTTCTAGAATAACTTCCGATTTGGAGAGTTGACAAGAAATTGAACATAACATAAATCTCTCAGTTCGCATTTGTCTAAGAATTTTGATACATGGGCAAAAGCAGCAAAAGACGATCAAATTAGCTTTCTTGCATGCAAGCCTTTGGACTACATATGATAATAAGCCTGCGTACTACTAGAAATACACGCGAAGATTCAAATCGTCCTTTTTAGAATGTTACTAGGGTGACAAAACATTTGGCATTGAACAATTTATGCAGCAACAGGAGACCCAGGCATGGGTGCTGCAAAGATGAATCGAACCAATTTGCGAGGTTCGCCAAGTTGCTTGACAAAATTATGTAAGTCGAATGAAACTCAAGCTCAAACTCAAAAAGAATAATGATGCTCAGCTCGAAGTCCACTCGATTTCACTTACTAACTCTTGTTCTGGGGCCAATAGTAGTGCAAATTCAGAGGAGGACTCACGCACACAACCCCGAGCACGCGTGTCCACAACGTGAGTGTGGAAGCTTAATCAATTTGCACTAGTATGACCCAAGCACAAGATCATATGTTCTATTTTTGTACTCCATTTTTTGTTCTATCTACATTTGAAAAATAATGATACGCAAAATGAGAAATCAGTATCATATATAAGGTGCACGAACGTAACTCATAGCATTTTAACTAATTTAATTTGAATATATATATATATATATGTTTATTAGTGAAAATATTATCAGAATTAGAAAAATGCTAAAACATTTACAAGCTTAATAGAACTGAAATTTTGATGTAAAAATATAATTTCTAGTAGTAAATGCTTCAATTTTTCATGTAAATTTACATTTTATGGTAAAAAGATGCTTCTTTTCGGTAAAAGAACATGGATGGATTGGGACATCATATACTAAAATCTATTCTAAATTGGAACAGATTTGGCACGATTATGGGATGGAAATCAATGGTTTTGGAAAATTCGTTCCAAATTCTTGTTATAAATATGGTATGGAAAAGTTGTAGATCCATCCTAAATTTGTAATGACTTAATAAAGCCATCCCAATTGGCAATCAAAAGTCATCCTTGATTTGGGGTGGTTTGTTTTAAACTGTTCCAGATCTAAAACAAATTTTGGAAACTCGTCCCACATCAAGAATATCTTTGTAAATTCGTTCCTAATTTGGCATGGCTAGAAGAAACTGTTTCACATTTTAGAATGGTCAAGGGAAGCCTTTCCAGATATTTAACGACTAGTAGTTTGGGATGGCTCGCCAAAGTCATGCTAGAATTTGGAACAGCACTTAAAAGTCGTTCCAATATTTGGAATGGGACAAAAACCCATCTTAGATTCTAGAACAAATTAAGAAGTCATTCCAAATTTTGGTATAAGCTTGAAAGTTGTCCCCAGTTAGGAATGCCTAATAAAAGCCGCTCTAGACCTAGCATGGCTCCTTAAACTATCCTGGAGCCATCTCAGTTACGTAGAACTAATTTCAAAATTTGGTTACACCCAACTCAATTGCATGCACTCTTCTACCCTTTGCACATATAGAAATGCCTCGATGTGGCTGCCTTATTGAGGTGCAAGGTTTTCATTCATTTTTCAAAGTATTTTGCTAATTTCTAGATAGCCATGCCTTTGTATACTATGAATGTTTTTCTTTGTTAGGTTTTTGTATAATTTAATGAGTATATTGGTTAAAACATGGACCCTTTAAGGGTTTAGAATGGCGAATGATTGAGTATGTGAAAATAAGTTATTATTGATTAACAACCTGATTATATGGATTATATGGAGATTAGGTGTCCTTTTGCAATATGTAAGAGTAATAGGTTTTTGGAGCTTGAAGATGTGAAGATGTGAATGTTCACTTGTTCAGAAAAGACTTCATGAACAATATTTGAATTGGACTAGTCCCTAGATACCTCGTGTTATTTGTGATTGTGAGGGTTCATGCGCCTTATTCACTTCATCTTGATTGGGTACAATACAAGGTGTAGCTGGGTGTTACTCATATTGTTTAAACTATAATCGTTTCCAGTTAAGAATGAATTTATAAAGTTATATACAAAAAGATAAAAAAAGGAAAAGTTGGTAATTTTTGTTTTGGATCGTGATTGAGATTTGAGAAATCTTGTGCTGAGTTTAATTTCATCATACTTGCAATGGGCCAAATGGATTTCTTATCATATTTGTTAATAATGAGATAATTAATTAGAAACACAATGACCTTTAATTTAATTAATAGAATTAGTTAAAATAAGGGACAAGATATATATGGGCCTTAATATCAATTGGGTTAATAATTAATTATGGTGTGGACTTGAATTGATTAAAAGTCTATGTAAAAAGCCTAGAGAGCCTATGCCATGTATATTCAAAGTACTTTACATGGAAATATGACTCTCACCTTGAGTAGGAAGATGTATCTTCAATATAAATAAATTTAGAAGAATTCCAAATACAAACATATCAAAAGAATAGTAGAAAATTCATGACCTCCTTCGTGAGCAAGAGAAAAAGAGGTCTTCTAGCTTTCTCTTAATTTGCTCTCTTGTCCTAAGGCTTGCATAACTAAAGTAGTTTGAGTTAGGGCTTTGCAAAAGAGTTTATTGAGAATTTAGAGGTGCTTGTTTGTATTCTTTCCATATGGACAAATTAAGGTCACAGCTTGGGGATTGTGATTCATAGGTTGCACATATGTCTCACCTGAAATACAATTTCCAGAGGTAAAATTGTACGTGCTTTTTAGATATATTCAGTTTATGTGTGTTATGTGAAGAAAGCGATTTGAATTTGGTTTTAATATTTCTCTAAGTATTATCTATTTATGTAAGGTTTTAAAGTTAGAAATTTTCATTCCACACTCAGTAAAACCCAATAGATTTGACTATAAATAGATATAATAATTGAATTTTGAACATTTGCATACACATAAGAAAATGCATAAATTAAACTTTTTTGAGTACGTATTTGAATTGTGTAAATTTTGATAATACAAAAACTCAAAAAATTGTGAACCAATAGCTAGTCACTTTTTGACTAATTGAATTGAATCAATCGATTAAATATTTTGGATGCAGCTTTAACTAAATTTTCCACCCATCACACTACTAGAAATTCGCCGAATTGGAACGGCTTTTTGGCACAATTTCTCCATAAAAGCCGTTCCAAATTTAATTTGGAACAAATTTGGAACGGTATTTTTTCCGCTCCAAAACGGCACGTTCCAAAATATTTTGGAACGGCTTGGTAATGCCGTTCCAAAATTTGGCACGGCTTGGTAATGCCGTTCCTAATATTGGCACGGCATTAGAAAGCCGTTCCAAACTTTGGAACGGCTTTCTAATGCCGTGCCTAATACATTGTGGCGCTACAGTATTTGGAATAGTAATGGATCACATTTGGGACAGAAATTTGGAACGGGTTATTTTTGGAACAATTTAGGAACGGCTTTGATACGGCATTTTGGAACGGTGTTGGCACGACATATTTTGGAACAGTTTTGGCACGGTGTTTTTTGGAACCGCTTTGGAACGGTTCGTTTGGGACGGCGTTGGTACGGTTTTTTTTGACACGGCTTTGGCACGGTTTATTTGGCGCGGCTTTGGCATGGTTTATTTGGCACAGCTTTGGCACGGTGTTTTTGGAACCGCTTTGGCACGGTGTTTTTGGAACCGCTTTGGCACGGTGTTTTTGGCACGGCTTTGGCACGTTGTTTTTGGCGCGGCTTTGGAACGGCTATGTGGCACGGCTTTGGAACGGCTGTGTGGCACGGCTTTGGAACGGCTATGTGGCACGGTTCGTTTTGGAACGACTTTGACACGGTACATTTGGCACGGCTTAGGAACGGTTATTTAACACGGTGTTGGCTCGGCATTCGCACAGGCATTTTGGAACGGCTTCAGCACCACTATTTTCGAATGGCTTTAGAACGCATTTTGTACAAATTTATAGGAATAAAGAAGGATCGTTTTGGACGCAAATTCAAATTTTTTTTTTACATATTTTGGCAAAAATTCTTATGCAATAATTGTCAAAATTATTTACCATGTTTGCTTCGACGTCAACTAAAATTTAAAAGCATACAACCATTATATTACTCCATTGATGCAAAATAAAATTGAAACTATTCAATCTGCCGACATTATGTGTATTGTAACAATAACTTGACATACGGAGGAAGGTTAAAAACTGTAAGTGACATGACACACTAGTCAAGCCTCTCATCATGATCATCATCTGCATCTTGATTCGGGGACCGGGATGGCTTACCAGAAGTGAAAGCTTGAGGGTAGTTTGCGTTAACCCAATTCAATAATTGATTTAATTGTGCTTCATTTCGCTCAAGCCTCTCCTCCGCACTCTTCCATTTCTCCTCAGCCATAAGCAGTTTCTCTTCTGTTTGAATTAGTTTTTGCTCCACATTGCGTAACTCAGGAGAAGGTGAGGAGGTTTGCGAGGTGGATCCCCTACAAAAATTGCGAAAGTTGTTACCCTCTGATCCCATGCCCGGCAGTCGGCCTTTCTTAAAGCCACCAAGAGCTATTGCGACAGCATTGCTACTAGATGAACTGTAAGATGATCCCCCTGCTGCGATTTGATCATCTGATTCCATGGCATTTACTTCTTCTAGTGCATTCGTAATATTCTCCTGTATATTAATTTATTTTTATAAATGATGAGAAGAAATTAATATATATATTTATGCATACTGTGTAGAAGAGACAGACAAAGTTACCGCTTGGATCTGTGCACGAGGTCCTGCCCAATCCCCAGATGCAGTCTTCCAAACCTTAGAGTACAACTCTAATGGATTTGGCGGCCTGCCCAAAGTTGTCTCCTACGAGAATATAATATATGAATTTAAATAATGAAATAATAAGAATTTCATATTACGGGAAAATCACGTACGTTGATTTTTTGAATATAGCTCAACTAACCATTCGGTGGCTGTGGGCAGTAATAGATATCGAACCTCCTTGGTAAATCGTGGATGCTGAGGCCGTATCAGCAAGTCGATTTTTTTATTTTTTTCACTCGTTTCAGTAAATGACTCCTGTGCCCACTCATTCTTCATTTCTACCCAATTCTCTTGGGATACCCATGGTGGCTTTATATCAGAAACTCTTGCACGGTGTAAGTGCTTCCTTAGGAGCTCAGACGCTTTCTTCTTAAAGTTTTTCTCAATTGCAGTCGTGTCTGCAGAGTTCCATGCAAATTCGGCCTGTGGAGATTCATAAGTGGACAACAAGGATTGTTCTTATAATTAATTAGCGAGAAATAAAGCAAAATAGAAGATCAGCACATATATCCGATAGGTTCAAAAAGCAAGCAGGAGAAAGAAACCACATGTGCACACACAAACACAGGCTATCATATATTAAATCATTCATATTATTGAATTTGTTCAAATAGCACATATAACAACATCTATGATACATCCATACACATATAACAACATCTATGATACATCCATACATCCATGTCAAAAAGCATACATTAATTAAGCAACTCACCAACAACACAACCCATAGTCGACAAAAAGTATAAGTTCATGTATTTTGAAAAGTACACCAACATGTAACACGTTATGTGCCACATACCCGAAAATTTATGCAATATACAAAATTCGCCTTCGTACTTGGCCAATAACCTTAAATAGGCGAAACCAGAATTTTTTAATGTCGAGCTCAACATCCTTGAATCGAACCCAAGCACCATTGTAGTGGCCAAATATAACCTCTCTTATACAGTCAGTTACTTCTTTATATACACTGTGAAAACAATCTATGTTATTATAAAATTTCAATAACATACATATAGTAAGTAATAAATGAAATATGCAACCATACTGGAAGGTTCGCGGGGTTATGTGTATAGGTCCTCCAGTCCTCCAGTGAGATGTTTCTGATGCTTGTACATTTGGAGTTACTTCGGCAACAGAGTTCTCTTGTAACCCATTGGAGCCAAACGTGCCACCCTTGAAATCCAGAGGGCTAGGGAGACTATTATGTAGTGGAGATTGTGTTGGTGAGGGTGGCTGTGTTTCAGAGTCTTCTGAAATAGGTCTATGTATAGCAGAGTTACTCCGAATTGTATTGAGCCTTCCTCCAAGCCTTGGTGAATTACGTCCATGTCCCCTTGAATAAGCACCACGTGTCATCTGAGAAAATTAAACGAATAAATAATAGTTCTATATAATGTGGGACAGCTATGCCTTGACAAAAAACATAACATACACAAAGTACCACATTACCCCCTTCACTCTAAATTATGTCGAACGTGATAGATACGACAGACCAACATTTAATTTGAAATGTTATTTCCCACAGGTTAACATATCAACATGAAACAAAATTGGATTGTGGCACAAAGAGAACACATTCAACACACATGGTATACACAAAATCAACTGCAAAGTGTCTCAGCATATTCATCATCATTGTTCACTACATTTCCTCTATGTTATTTGACATAGACAAAATTAAATTTCACTTAGACATTTCATCAAACACTTATCATGCATTTGTTTATTTAGAAGAGTTTTGCTATTACATTAAACACAATCAAGCATTTCATTCACCATAGACAATAACAACACTAAGATGTTGAAATTTAGCTCAACCATAACCCAAGTACCATAAACATGCAGTTTTAACATATTAACATAAACACGCTGGTTTAGCTCAACTATTACCCAACTACCATAAACATAAACACGGTGGTTTAGCTCAACCGTAACCCAACTACCATAAACATAAACACGCTGGTCGCGTGTTTAGCTCAACCATAAAAATATTAACGCTGGTCGCGTGTTTCGCTCAACCCTTGCACATAAACACGCAGTTTTAACATATAAACATAAATATCACCACGGTTTTGCTCAACCATAACCCAAGTTCCATTATTGAGAAAATGTCGTTTAGGACTCGACGAAATTCGTAAAGAGAAGAAATAATAATACCTTGAAATATATGGTATACACAATACTAGTTATCACGAACCAGAGTTGTGGAAGATTTGGCTTGGATGACTTCACGGTTTCGTTCGAGGGAGAGAATGTGTTTCTGTGTGTTTAATTTTTGAATTGAATGAAAAGAGGTGTGGGAGGAGATATATTAATATTTTGGAACGGTTTTGGAACGTGAAGTGGAATATTACTGTTCCAAACCGAAATACGAGGCCGGCGTTGTCAGCAGCGTCGCAACGATAATGCTGACGGCCCAAATTTTCACCACCCGTCGCCCGATCATCGCGACGGTTGACGACGACGGCGAAAAATTTGAAAGTCGGGCGCACCGTCGTGCCCGTCGTCGCGACGAGGACATGGCAACGGCGCGCCGTTCTGCAGCCGTCGCGACCGCCGAGGGCGACGGAGGCTCCAGAATTTTCTGGAGTCACCGTCCAGCTCGGCGGTCGCGACGCTCAGCGCGACGGGGGCTCCAGACCCCCGTCACTACCGTGGTCGCGACGCTGAGGGCAACGACGGCTCCAGAATTCTCTGGAGGCGCCGTCGCGACCGCGGTCTCGACGCTGAGGGCAACGGCGGCTCCAGAATTCTCTGGAGTCGCCGTCGCGCCCCGCGTCGCGACGGCAGAGCTGGACGGCGGCAACAGTAAATTCTGGAGCCCCTGTCGCGACGCTGAGGTCGACGGCGGCTCCAGAATTTTCTGGAGTCGCCGTCCAGCTGTGCCGTCGCGACGCTGCGTCGCGACGGCGGTCTCGACCAAAATAAGGCGCCGTCGCGCTCGTCGTCGCGACGGCGGTCACGACGTTGCTTTATATATATATAGGGAAGTTCGTTTAATTTCTCACATTCTCCTCCAAACTCTCTTATTTTTCACCAAAAACTTCTATCGTCATTTTTTAGTTCCGTTATTCGACGGTGTATCTTTGATTCATGGCATATAATAGTAAGTTTACTTACATTTCTGTCATTTGTTTAAACGATATGTTTATTTAATCTTGTTATTGAGGTTTAGTATCAAATTGAATAGTAAGTTATGTTTATACAATTTGTTCATAGATTTGTGGCCCAAGATGTTGTGCTTTGTATGTTTACATATATGTTTAGACTTGAAATATAGTGGTGGCAACAAATTTTATTCGAAATTGTATTGTATATAAGGTGTTCGATGAATTGCCCCAGTTGATAATTAGCAATTTTGTGCCACTAAACGGCTACGTAGTATTCGTAAATGAGTAATTGAGAATCTTGTGCATGTCAATTGTGCTACTTACTGTATGACATTAGAATGATTTGTTTAGAACAAAACCATTACAAATTGTATTGCATATAAGGTGTTCGATAAATTGTCAATGTTGATAATTTGCAAATGTTTTCACGTTGATGCTACGCCGTCATAGAATGGGGATAGTTGGGATTGTTGTGCTGTTGTTTTGGCGTGTATGCAAGTTCGGGATTGTGGTACCCATTTTCTTATACGGTGCGATTCTTATTTGGGGTGCAAATATGACACATTATGTAGGATGTCGTCGTATGTAGTGTATGTGAAATGTTAATTAGTAGCGGGAGTTGATAATATGTGATAAGGTTTGAAAACGTTGATAATTAACTGGCTGATCTGGTCTATGTTGTTTTGCAAGATAATGCCACCGAAAAGAACCCGAGATGCACCATCATCCAGCGCAGGTGAAAGGAGAATCTTTCTGTCAGATGAGGCAAAGGAAAAATATGAAACTGTCATAAAAAATCGAAGTTTTGTGCCTGAGCGCGGAATAGTTCGAGCGATGCGACACCACCAATTATACCATCAAACAATTAATGCTTTGGGTTGGTGGCAATTCACTCAAGAGCCCGAGCACCTCGCGGTGAAGCCTGTGGTTAGGGAGTTTTACTCCAACATGGGGAAATATCCGAGTGATCGAGTTTGGGTGCGAGGCGTGAATGTATATTATGATGCAGCCACAATAAACCGGTTGCTGGGAACACCGCAGAAGGAACATAGTGCAAGATTCAATCAGCTATTGAACTTACACAACCCATTGTCTGAAATAGCTGGAGAGTTATGTCCAGGCGGAATCCAGTGGACTGACCCTTCGGTACGAACTGCAATTCGAAGTGCGGGGTTAAGTGATGTGGCTCGTACATGGTTCTATTTTTTGGTAGCTCGAGTGCGACCTATAAATCATCATACAAGCATCACCAAATAGCGAGCCATACTGTTATATGCCATCACGAACAGTATATACTTCAATGTTGGATGGGAAATTAGCGATGGCATATTCAGGTGTTCGAAGATGTCGAGAGAGGCAATGTGGCACCCCCATCTGATCACTGAATTATGCAGGGCTGCTGGAGTAGCTATTGACCCCACAGAGGAGACACTTTCTACACAGAATGAGATTGTTTTTGATCTCCCACCCGATGCGCCAATGGAGCCAACAGGGGAATATGAGGAGCCCCCTGTTATTCAGCAACCTCCCCCACAGCGGCATGGTATCCGAGGTATGGAACAATTACTTGTCAATTTATCAGATCGTATGGATACGGTAGTCGGACTACTGAGGGAGGAGAGAGAGCATAGGACGCAACAGAATGAGCACATAGGACAGCTTGAGGCTCAAATAGCTTCGCTCACTGCTCGGCATGATCATTATTACAATCAGACTTATCAATATTGGGGCTACGCCACAGCACGAGACGAGGCCATTTATGACTACCAGCGCATGATGGCCACTCACAGTGCAGTAGGACCTATGCCGGCATGGCCTCGTCCATTCAGACCTGTCCCGTATCCTGTACCACAACAGCCACATTCTCCTGAGGATCTGGGCCCATCAATGGCAGAAGACCACGTACCGTCGGGAGATGAGGGTGATAATTAGTGTAGCTATTTTATATTCAATTTATGTATGTTGAACGACATGGTCTTTCTGGAGTCGCTTTCCTGTATGAACTTTTTTCTTTAGTTGTTCTGCTTATAAATATTTGGTATGCATATTAGTAAAAAATCGCAATTCGGAACAAATTCATGGCTACAAGCTTTGTCAACACCCCAAATTCCAAAATAGGTTCGAAATTATGCTTACATATACAACTACCACAAGATTTGAAAGCCCAATTGGACTGTTACACATCACATTCTTCTCTAAAATCATCAGATTCACTACAACTAGGTGAGGTATCAGTCGCGGTATCTCTACAACTATCAGTGGACCTATTACTATAAATATCGGCATCTACATCCTCGTCTGAATCTACATGCAGTCCAATTCCAGAAGGATCATACAGAAGAGGAACGTCTAACTGTGTTGACCACGCACCGTGAACTACATCATTGTCAGGTTGAAAAGGGACATCAGTCCACTTCACTTCCACAGTGCTTCTAGCCTTCGTCTTGCACGCAGCAATCCAATCAACTTTGTTCCTCTTCGAACCCGGGTAGCCTACATAATATACTTGAGTACCTTGTTGAACAAGCACAAATGGTTCATCTGTTTTGTAGATACGTGACAGGTTAACATCAATTATGCCATACTTAGGATGTATTTTTTGTCCGGTTACAGGGTCAACCCATCGACACTTAAAGAGTGTAACATACATATTTGGCAAGTTACAGTATTGAAACTCCAATATTTCCTCCAATAATCCAAAAAAATCATATTCTGCGTCATTGTAGCAGGATGATCGAACGCAAACCCCATAGTTCATTGTTGATTTGTCTTGGGCATGGTCTATCGTGTGGAACCTAAATCCATTTACCATGGTTTCTGAATAGCACGTGACTCGATTGCTCGGCCCATAGGCTAAGCTCTTAATTAATGGATCACTTATGCCGCTCCTTGGATGTAGGATCTGTTTCACAAAACAATTCCACCAATTATATGCTATTTAATGATTAAACTCAATATTAGTGTTATTATGCTTACATATGTTTTGAACCATGGGAGGAACTGTTCAGCTACTATCTTGTCCATGTTGAGATTAGCCTCGTCATATTGGGAAACAAACACTCTGCTTTCAAAAACCATATGTTAGCTCAATGCATCACGATCAGCATGCCTACGGGATTTTCGCTACATGGTGCGTACCTGTAAATTGGTTCAACCTCTGGACAATTTAATAAAACATATGTTTCTGCTGCGTGCTTCTCCGGAGTAGTTAGATAACGTGGAGGCCTATGGCGACATGGTCGACTGGGATAATTGAATATGGAGAAAGCTGCAACAGTAGAGGGCGTAGCTCGTGGGTCACTACGGACTGATCTATTTCTATTTGATGAAACAGATGAATCAAAATAGTATGAAGCAAATGTAGCTATTTCCTCCACAACATATGCTTCACATATTGAAGCTTCAACGCGTGCTTTGTTTTTGACTTTCTTCTTCAGGGTTCGAAGGAACCTGAGAAGAAAATTAGTAAAATCACCTTCATGTTTATCAAATAGAAATCATACCAAGAACATTTGAACAACATTTGTTTTGCAATCAAACCTTTCAAACGGATACATCCATCTATATTGCACAGGCCCACCAATCCTCGTCTCATACGGCAAATGAATAACCAAGTGTTCCATTGAGTCAAAAAATGATGGTGGGAAAATTTTCTCAAGGTTGCAAAGTAAAATTGGGGCCTTCTCCTCCAACTCTTGCAGTTGCACAACGTTTTGAACAGGTAAGCAAATTTGTTGGAATAACAAACTCAATTCAGTCAATGCATTCCATACAAACCCCGGCAACAGCTCTCTAAATGCAATGGGAAGTAGGCGCTCCATGAACACGTGCGCATCGTGAGTCTTCATACCATGCAATTTCAGTTCCACCATGTCAACGCACCGACTGATGTTCGAAGCATACCCATCTGGAAATCTTAATTGCATAAGCCACTGACATATCATACGTTTCTGATCTCGAGTAAGGGTATATGCTGCCTTGGGCTTACTTCCACCACTTTCTGGTGGAACTGCAATCTCAGCCCGATCACAAAAATTACTCATGTCCTTACGACCATTCAACGTATCTTTTGTCTTCCCTTTAATATCCATAACTGTGTTGAACACGTTGTCGAACACATTCTTCTCGATATGCATGACATCAAGATTGTGCCGTAACATATTATCCTTCCAATAAGGTAAATCCCACAATATGCTTCTCTTTGTCCATTTATGTTCAGTACCATAACCAGCCACTGTTGAGATTGGGTCATCAATGACTCGGGGAAGGCCACATACCCGATCCCATATACATTCACTTGACATAATAGGAGGTGGGGTGCGGTACTCTACACGTCCTTTTTTAAAATTTTTCTTATTCCTCCTATAAGGGTGATCAGGGCAAAGAAATCGACGGTGACAATCAAAATAACTTGGCTTCTTACTATGGAGAAGGTAAGTGGCCTTAGTATATTCCATACATACTGGACAGGCTATCAACCCAGCACAACTCCACCCAGAAATCATAGAATACGCAGGCAAGTCATGAATTGTCCACAACAAAACAGCCCTCATATTGAAAGTACTATGCCGTGATGCATCATATGTTGGAACGCCTTCATGCCACAACATGAGTAGTTCATCGATCAAAGGTTGTAGATAAACGTCAATAAGTCTTTTAGGATTAGATGGACCAGGAATCACTAAAGACAAAAACATGTACGGGTTTTTCATACACAAACCTGGCGGAAGATTATATGGTGTCACAATAACAGGCCAAGATGAATATGTCTTGCCATACGAACCATGCGGTGCAAATCCATCTGCACATAAACAGAGCCTAACATTGCGTGGCTCAGCAGCAAATTCAGGATGGCTCTCATTAAAACTTTTCCATGCTGCCCCATCTGAGGGGTGACACATATTTCCCTCATCAGTTGTATGTGCTGCATGCCAAATCATCTGGTCTGCTGTCACATTTGATGCATATAATCTCTGCAAACGGGGAGTCAAAGGCAAATAATGTAGGCGAGCAAATGGTACCTTTTTTCTATGGTTTTGGGAGCCTGACCTGACCTTGTATCTAGGTGCACCACAAAATTTGCAACAATGAAGGTTAATATCAGATTTCCAATATAACATGCAACCAGCTGGACAACAATCTATCTTCTGCACAGGAAGTCCCAAATCTCTTATAAGTCGTTTCGTACTATAATAGTCTGCCGGCATTCTATGGCCACGAGGTAGGACCTCATCAAGCAAACTACATATATCATCAAAACAACTTTCTGACATGCCATGGTCTGCTTTTATACTCACCATTCTTGCCACAGCCGACAATTGAGAAGAATTTTCACAGCCATCGTACAACGGTTCATCTGCCGCATGTAACACATCCAAGAATTTATTTGTTAGATTTGGAACATCACCTGCTTCAACATGCTCTGTGCCATCAGCTCCGTCATCACCATCATATAATTGATTTGTACCGCTACCACTTGCTTCCCACATATATGAGGCACCATGTTGCATTTGTGCATCGTGCAACATCCTTTGCTCCCATGAAATCCTTTGATAAATGCCGTCACTTAGGTTGTATTCACTCGATGTGGCGGTTGGCTCAGCTAGACATGGCTGATTTAAGCACTCGTTTTCACCATGACTAGTCCAATTGAAATAATTCTTAACGAAACCCTTTCTGAGCAAATGCAATTTCACTTCTTCAGGCTCCAAGAACTTACTGTTCTTGCATCGACAACAAGGACACCTAATTCTAGAACCATCCATATAACTTTCTTGTTTTCTTGCCCATTCAACAAAATCATTCACACCATTGACAAACTCCTTAACTAATCCTCGACGTCCAGGGAGGTTTTTGTTGTACATCCACGCCCTAATATCTCTCAACATTGTGCACTATAAATTTAAATACAAATAAAAGTTTAAATTAAATATTTTTAAGACATATAAACACATTGCGGCAAAATATCTCTTAACATTGTATATTCGTAACTCCAAAATTATTTAACAACGGCACAAAAATTTCATCTTCACTACAAGATTCTCATCATCCAATTAAAAGATTATAATACACAATTATAGTCTCACCCCATTACTTTATATCCATACACAAGCTAGATATTCACAATAAACTAAATCACGAAAGTATAAAAAATTTACACAAATAACAACATTAACCATATAAGGAAAAAATTAACGGTTTATTAGCAAAACCTCTAAAATTAGCAAATTACCTTGGAGCACAATCTTTAAAAAACCCTTTCCTACCCTTTGAGAATGCCTTGAAGATGGTTTAGAGCCAAAAATTACGTAAATAGCATCTGGTAAGCCGTAAGGATATTATATATACCTGTAATGGTGGAACGGCTTTGGAACGGCTTTACATTCCGTTCCAAATTTGAAATTTCAAATTTGGAACGGCTTAACATTCCGTTCCAAATTTGAAATTTGAAATTTGGCACGGCAATATAAAGCCGTTCCAAAGCCTGAGTCATATTTGGAACGGGTGATTTAACCGTTCCAGTTTGGAGCCGCTTTGGCACGGAGTTTTGTACAATGTCATATATGTTCCAAATTCGTGCCAAATCTGTGCCAAATAGGGACGATTTTTTGGAACGGTTAAGAAGCCGTTCCAATTCGCCGAATTTCTAGTAGTGTCAAAATACTTTTTGCAGACATAAAGTTCATCAAAATAATTTATTTTATCTTTTTCTTTCTCCTATCTTTACACCATTACTTAATTTTCAGTCTGGCTTTCCTTTCAAACAAAATTTTCATCTACTATATAAACAAATAAATAAATAAATTTTGAGGGGCCAAGATGAATAGATAAACAAATTAATTCAAGGGGCGATCTCACTTTCTTTTTCATCACATAATAAATATATAGTGATTTAAGAAGCCACATTTGATGACGACAATCAGTGGGAAGGACATTTAATTTTCCATAGACGACGGCTCATTGAAGCTGTCACATGAATGTGACAAAATAAATGATTCCGTTATTCCACTTGGATACTCCTACCTTTGTCTTCACACCCAAAATAACATAGGGACAATATTGCATCTTTCCTTTTGGTATATATATAATTCATTTTATATAATAAATTTCGATGATCCCATGATAACTAAATTGGTTTGAATTCTTGTTTGACTCATCTACATATTAATGTTATGTTTACTTTAATGAATAAGAGCTTGATGACAAGTTTGCACTGTAATTTAACGGATTTTTTTAAATGATAAAAATCTTTAAATAGATTAATGAATAATTGATAATTATTCAGTAAATTTGAAAGTGATTATATTTATTTTCATAATTATAATCTTTATATGCAAATAATTTAATTAAAAATATTAGGTTATAATGAATGATATATAAAAACCTTTTGACACCTTAATTATTTTATCATAACCCTCAAAGTAGGATCATTTATCTTACAATTTCACTTTTACACTAGCCCTTTATCATATTAAAGATTTTAATCAATTAAAAGAACAATTGGTTAGTTTAAATATTCTCACCCTATCATTTAAAATAGACACGATCCCCCCAAAAGAAAATTTATAGATTATTTAGTTGTATTTATTGAATTGAATTATTTATCAAGTATTTTAGTTATTTTTCTTTTGAGGAAGAAAATAAAGTATTTTAGATATTTAACATTCAACTTTTGTATAATGATTGGCTTTTACCCTTTTAAAAGGAAAACGTAATGGTAGCCCATCCCTGTTACTAAGTTTACTTCAAATCCATTGAAATGAGCATTGCCTACAAGTAATTAACCGAAGCGTCTCAAAACATGACTAATTTCTATTTGGAGCTAATTATTAGTTACTAATATAAATGCCACTCGATGCTTGTACATAAAATTTAAAACATCATTTATCGTGTAAACATATATTCTATTATATTATTTAATTTGTGTATTTTATAATTTATTATCTGTAGAAATTGCTAATTATATCTATATGTGAAAAAACATAAATAAGATATAGAAAATTGAAATTAAGTGTTGGCAAAAGCTATCATTTACTAAATATAAGTAAGGGTATTTTTGTAATTAGATTATATGACTAAAAGTTAATTTTTATAATGGTCTCACCTTTATTAATTGTACTAGTTCTCCAAACACACTCAATGCGTGTGCGAAAAAAAATTTAAAATGTTTATACACTTAAAATATCTAAATTAATATAAATCAAGATAAAAAAAAAATTATTCATTGAAATATTGATGAAATATTGTTGACGTACAAAGTACATGGATCATGGATTTGAATATGGAGGCTGCTGGACGATGAAACCATAATTAAGCTCTTGCTAACATGTGAAGAAGTCTTGATAATGATAAAACCTAGACCACTCCTTTCTATTAAAATTACCTAGAGCAATAGTTGAATTTTCGAAGTTGTTGTTATTATTATTAGTAGTAGTAGTATTGGTGTTATTATTAGCATCAGTATTATTGTTAATTTTTTATTTTTATTGTATAAATATTTTGATATAAATAATAAATTTAATTAAGATTTACAATCATATTAGAAATTGCATAGACGTGAAAGAGAAAGATTTAAGTTATAATAAAATACATGACAAAAAAGAGAGATAAAACAAAATACAAAAGAAATTACGATTGCTTAAATAATTTATTTTTATAATAAAAATAGTTATTATAATGGTCTCTTAATAATATTGTATGCATATATGTGTGTGTGTAAATGTATGTGAGATGAATATAATAGGATAACAAACACACGTGGAATGCGGTGAATGCAGAAAATTTCCTAGGGCATTGAATATTTTTTGCCTGTCGTCTTTCGTGACTGGCTAGAGAGGGTGGGTAAAAGGAATAAGATTGGCTTTTCAATGACTTTTTTTGGTGTTCATTTACCAATTTACCCTATTCTTATATTTTACACTTTAAAAAAAGAAGGGTCAGTTTTGAAATTGAATTTAGTGACCAAATACGGTTATTTAAGGCCTCATCCATTATTAAATAGTAGAGATTGTATAAAATATAGATTAGGTAGCTGATAACCACTAACTAATCGCGCAAGGAATCTAATCTAATCCAACAATTTTGCCGATATGTTCCGTTGCTAATCCCACGCCGCATTCAAACGCTAATGGAAACATGCCTGTAACAATGGGACATTTGAAAACCCAATCCGAGTTTTGATTTTCTTTGACAATCTAAATAAAGGGACAAGACTGTAATTTCCAAACACTGAGAACATTAATCAAGTACTTGCGAGGGGCATATTTGGAATAGTGAGGATGTGACAACTAATTAGATCTTAATCCGACGGTGAGCGCAAGTTCCTCGCGTTCACGTTGGGGATTTGATGACGCCACAAGCGCCAGTCCTCGGAGACGTAGATTGTTAACTCTCTACCGGGTCAATGGTATCTGCATGCCGTCTCCATATCATCATCATTATCATCTTCTTTCCTGATTTCTCATCAGTTTCTCATTCAGGTTAGTAACGGAAGAGAATAAGCAATCTCAATTCTTTTTTCGAAGAAACAAAAAGCAAGAATCTTTAATTTCCGCTTCTTTTCTCTTTATTTTGGGAACGCAAAATATCGAGATTGGATCGAGGGCTCTCGAAGTCGTGCGCCCTATCTGGTTCTCGTTTCTTTTTACGTCTCCTTTTTCTGCCGTGGGTTTCTTATTTTTACGAGTTTTTTACTGTGACAGGTAACTCTGTGGAAAGAGTTGTTTCAAGATGAGGTGAGGAATTGATGAAACTTTTTATTATTTCCTTATTCTGATCCTGTGTTGTTTACTTACTACTATGCTTGTTTTCTTCTTTATTTCATTTCATTTCATTTGGGGGTTAGGGGGCGGTTGGAGCGTTCTGAATGAGAAGTGAGGTTTAGTTAAGGGTCAAGAAAGATCTTGACGTCCGGATATTCGTCGTAAAGAAACTTTTGCTGTTCTGCGTGGGTTTTCAATATGAACAGCTGTTTATAATGTCGCTGCTTCTATTTAATCGGTAAAAGAGACTTTTTAGAATGATGATTCCCAACGACTCGCGTGATTAAGTTTCTTTTGTCCAATGACTTTTGATCTATATTATATTATTAAGTTAATAAAGATTATGAATTTTAAAATTCCTTCGATCATTTTCCTTTTCCCTTCTCTCTCTCTTTTTTTTTTTTTTCCCTTTTAACTTATCAATACTTACTATTTTAAAATTTGATTTTTACTAGTATTTCCAAAGATGAATATTAACCATGATCTCCGTAGTGATCAAGAAAGGAGACCGCCGCCGTTACGTCCATGCGCGGCGTGCAGGACTCTCAGGCGAAAGTGCACGACGGACTGCTTGTTCGCGCCCTATTTTCCTCCTGACAACATGCAGAAATTCCACAAGATACACAAGGTCTACGGCGCCAGCAACGTGTCCAAGCTTATCAGTGAAATCAGTCCAGAGCAGCGGGCAGAATTCGTCGATTCCCTAGTTCATGACGCGGAGTGCCGCATCCAAAGCCCGGTGTACGGCTGCGTTGGCACCGTCGCTTTTCTGCAGCAGCAGCTCCGCCAAGTGAATCTCCTATTGGAGAACGCGAAAAAGGAGTTAGCTAGTTACATCGGGCCATCTGCCACGTCACACGTGTTCAATCAGCCGGGGTCAATGCAGCAGCAGCAGGCACAGAATACGGGGCCCTCGGGTAATGAGCAGCAGCTTCTGATGCTGGATCCTAATCAGTTACTGCAGCTACAACAACAGCAACAAATGCTAGAGACGCTTCGAATAGCGGCTGCGGCCGCCGCTGGGGAAGGGGATTTGCTTCGGGCGTCCGAGCTGCAGCAACTAATACAGCAGCGGCAGAATGAATTATCGAGGTTTGATGATGCCGGAGGTTACCTTACAGCCACCGGTGCTGATCAGATTTCCGCAGACGCCCTCCACTCTCAGCATTTCCAACAACTTGACCTTCAGCAGCGCCAGCTAGAGAGCCTTACGACTCATCATCCCTTAAGATCATGGCAGCATGCTCCGGGAGAGGCGAGCGGCCATGGATTGGGCATTGGTCCTTCACAGCAGGGTTTTACATCTGATCATCATCAGCAGCAGCAACTTGCTCAACTGCAAGCCTCCCACTCACAGCAGCGAGCACCGGGAGAAGGGAATCAGTATGGAATGGGCATTGGTCCTTCACAACAGGGTTTCATTACTTCTCATCTTCTACAGCAGTTGGCTCAACCGGAAGCCTCACACTCGCAGCAGAATGTACGGGGACAGGAAAGCGAGCATGGAATGGGCGTCGGGCCTTCACGGCCGAGTTTTGCAACTCATCATCAGCTACTCAATCAACCGGAAGTCTCATACTCAAGGCAGCATACACAGGCAGAGAAAAGCGACGACTGGGGCGTTGGTCCCTCACATGTTGACTGAACAACTTCTCAGAAGATGAAAAGATTTCATCACACGCCTTTTTAGATATATTCTTTCTGCAAAATTTTCATTCAGGTAAAAATTCCGTTGAAGTAAAATTTTTCGTTTGTTAAAATTTGATCAAACCGAATCCAAATTTTCAGACCCATGCCTTATATACACATATACAACTACCAAAAAGTGCGTTAGGAGACGATATAAGACGCATACATTGTTTTTTAACTCATGGTTACATATCTAGAAAGGATAAAACCCACCTTCTGAAAGTTTAGTGTACGCAGAAGAACACGTAAATGGAGCAATTGACATGTTTAGGAATGTAATTTGTTTTTTAAGCACCCTTCCGACTTCGAAAATTTCAAAGTTAGTTCAATTTTCTTTTGACTTGGAATTCTTAATCTACTTTCTTTTTAACTAATTATTTGTTAATTACAAATGTATACACAACTGACTAATTTGATGGACAGATATCTTATTTTCAATACTATTAATATTCTATATCTGCGATTATCTGAAGTACAGATAAGCCCTAAATTAATTCTGGTCAACGCACTTAAATCATTCTTAGTAATTACTATTTGAAGTAGCATGGTCTTAATTTATTGTAACTTCCCAAACCTAGACTACAATAATTAAATGAGCAGATTCATCTTCTAACAGTTTCCTCGTCACTCGTTTTCTTTCACTGCAGCAAATCTTTGGCGGGTGACTAGTCTACTAAGGAAAAAAGAGATTAACGAGTATTGAAGGAGGAACGGGGGCAATTATTAGTTCTTTACTCTCTCGAGATTTTGTAGGGGAAAATATCTTCAAGATCATGTATGAAAGTTTGGGGCAGTAACAGTTGTATTCTCTTTCCATGTACATTCAGTAGGTTGCTTGTTATGCCTGCAGAATCATCATATGAATTTTTATTTTTATTTTTTTGTCTATGTTGAATTTGGTTAGAACAAATCGTGCTTAGTGTGATGTATTTTCGGTGAAACTTTAGAATTAGAGAGTTGGCAAGAAATAGACTTTGAAATACCATCTCCCAATTAATTGCATGTGTCTAACAATTTTAATTGATACAGGGGCAAATGCAGCAAAAGACGATCCAATCAGGTTCCTTGCTTACGTCTTTGGACAACATATGATAAACCTGCGTGCTACTAGAAATATACGTGTATGGAAAAACTCAATCTTGGCTTTAGGAATGTTATAAGGGTGGCAAAACGTTGAACGTGTCAGCGGTAAACAATTCATGCCCAATGTGGCCTTCAAATATTCTATTTAGGTCAAGAGAGAAGTTTTCGTCCTTCGTCCCTTGAAGTGGCACGCACTATGTGCACAATTGATCATTTATAATTTATATAATTTGCTTACGTATAATATAAAAAATAAAAAAATTTAAAAATTACAATATATTAGCAAATTTTTAAAATAATAAAAGATGGATGAAAAGAAAAGAACTTAGTGATAAAAATTTAAAAAAATAAAAGAATTAATTTAAAGAAAAGAAATGAATAAAAATGAAAATTATAAAGGATATTATGGTGACTAAATTTTGTCCAATTACGATTACTCATGGAGGCAAATGTTTGGCATATAACTAGCAATTAAGTACAATTTTATATTTTATCCACAACTCTGGACAATTTTTGGATTTCGTTAAACATTAACTTCTTGTAATATGCGTAATCAATCGACAACTTATAAAAATAAATACAAATAGATTTCGCTCGCGCTCTATAATATTTTTTTCACTCTTGTTTTCTTTGTTGTCGCACCTTTTCTTTTAACCCTCTACTTCTTTCTAGCAATTTTTCCTAATTTTTTTCACACTTTTATTTATTTATTTTTGCTCTCTCATATTTTTATTATTACAAATTTTCACTATTTTTCTGCAATTTTAAAGAAGGATAATTTTATCCGTCGATTCATTAACAAACATGGCAGTTATTAATTAATTACAGGAGTCCCCCATAATATAAATACTGCTGTTGCACACCTGATGCGGATCCATAAGTATTTTAAATGTACTTTTATAATATCCAATACTTTTATATAAATAATGTTTTTTAAAATCATTTTATTATATTAATAATTTTACAAATTAGAAAAAGAAAATAAACTAAAATTTAAGAAACAAAAAGTAATAAAATTGCAAGAAGAAAATGTGTAAATTAAAGTTGACAGAATAATTTTTAAAGGAAAATATAATAATAAAAGTTTGTCGGAAAAAGTGAAAATTGAAAGAAGATAATAGAATTTAAATAAATGTAAAGAGCATTTTACTAAATATATTATGAAACCGAAGACAGTCACTTTTAGGGCCCGGGCTTCATTAATCTTAAGAATGTACAGAAAATTCAAATTTTACATTTACAATGGTTAATTAATATTATACTAAGTTAAATTCCTATGGATCCAAAAAAATCAAAAAAAAAAAAAAAGAAATTTTTGTGTCTTCACTGTGCATAAGAATTTTTCTAATTCATGGTCCCCAAAATATGGATTTTCTCGCTATGGTTCCATACGTGTGTGTGTGTCTGTATACTCTAACTTCATGAGGGATATAAGCTTTCTTTCAATATTTAGTTACAAAAATTTTGCATACATAAAAAGCCAATTACACACTTTGATATCTGAACTATAATCATTAAAATTTATCATAATTCTAAATATCACCTTTTTTTTGTTTATCTAAAAATCATTTAGACGTGAGAAAATTTTTAAAAAATATTGATAACAATCACATACCAAAATAAATTAAAATAGAAAATAAACTTGACATATTTACATCCTCTTATTGCTTAATTTGATAAAGTTAATTGTTTAATTTGCATTGGTATTCACAAAATGCCATTAACTATACTTAATATTAATGATATCATGTAATCCTCTGTGAATATTATCGTCTATGTCAAAGGATTTTGTGGCCGATTTGCAGTTAAAAAATTGTTCGAAGTAAAGCGTCCAAACTTTTGTGGATGCATCACTTGTGCTTTTAATAAAGATATATCATTATTATAACTTTGACTTTGGAAATGACAAATTATATATATATGATGATAGTATGTACAATGTATATATTCCCTTAGTATATTACATAAATATATTAAATTAGAAAAATTATATTATGTAAAATATAATTTAACACTGTATAGTACAATAATACAATATGGAATTTTTAATGTTCTTGTTTTCTTTAGAACATGGTGTTATATTTGTGGTGTAATTATCTATAAAACATGATATTTATCTTTTTACAAAAGCATGACGAATAAAATATGTTATACTATTATATAATATCAATATACCGCTAACGTCTAGGCCTGATGTGTATGTACAAGTCACGTAAGAGGGTTTGCATTTATTGTGAAAATTCCATTTTCTTTGACAATTAATGTCTCGTATGTGTTTTCGAGCCAATGTTTTAGCAAAAAAAGTCGAAGTTTTTGGAAGATCCGGTATGATTATAAGAAAGATTTCTACACACGTATACACCCACTATACATATATAATAAACAAATGATAATAAAAACTTAAATGGATCCTATTACCTAAATATTACCTGAGTATATTATATAAATATATTAAATTAGGAAAATTATATTATGTAAAATATAATTTAACACTTTACAGAAAAATAATATTATCTGGAAAGTTGTAACCTTTTGTGTTTCCTTTAAAACATGGTGCTATAATTTTAGTGCGAACATCTGTATAACATAATATATTTATCCCTTTTTAAAACCATGTGGGATAAAAAAATGCGACAGCACTGTTTTATAAAATACAAGATATGTAGTTCCTTATGATGTATTCAAATACATACCACGGACGTCCAGGCTTGAGGTGTATGTGCAGATCACATAAGAGGGGTTTGCTTTTGTTGTTGATTCCATTTTATCTACTATGAATATTTCTTGTATATATTTTTGAGCGAAAGTTCTAACACAAGAAAGTCCAAGTATATATTTTACTTGATACAAATTCTTTTTCATGGAAGATCTATTATGGCAATGAGAAATAGATTTTTGCACATATGCCTAATACACACACACACACACACACATATATATATACATATAATATGCAATCGATAATAAAAGTTAAATGGACGCTAAAAATATTAGAATGCGAGACTATATGAAGGAAGATAAGAAAATATTTTGAAAAAATGCTTGGTGAGTAAGAACATTTTAACCATACTGATTACACATTTTTTTTTCATCTTTAAGGTTGGAATTATTTTGAAAAATTATTTTATCACATTTGTTATATAAAATTAATTATCATTTATTTTAGTTATGGATTTATCTCTCTTCTATCGGTCACGGAGAATTTGTCCAACTTCATCGTGTAAAATGAACATGACCTTAAATTATAAAATCTTATATCAGAAACTAATAAAAAAATAAAATGAAGAAGTCTAGGTAAAGTAAAACATGATATAAAAGAAATAAGTTACACACACACACTCTCTTAATTCCTCCTCCAGGTGAAGAAACGCTCTTGCAATTGCTTGTATCCACTTGCATGTTTTTTCTTCTCATATGCTTGTATCTGTAAGATCCTAGGTTGTTGTAACCTCCTACATTCGTTGCCCGCCGTCGCCACCGGTGGCTGAACCACTTCATTAAGCTGACCTTCCACGGTACAGAGGTCCTTGTAGGGAGCCAGACTGTGCAACTACCTGCCTTGGCAAATTCGCAAATTGGTGTCGTGGCAACCACGAGAAATTCGACGGGCCTTCTGTTGAAATTGGAAGCTTTCTGATGTGAGTCCTGTACTTCTGAAATTTCAGCCAAATATTGCATCAGGGCATGCTCATATGAAGCAAAAGGGATAATAGTTTGGACTAATAATCTATGAGGGGTTGTTTCTTTGTCTATACCTGCAAATGACTCTTCACTTCATCGTTGGTGAGGCCTTTCACTCTCATCAGTTCTCTAATCTGTTTTGGTGTGGCCACTGCAAAGTGGACAGAAAAGGCACTGAATGGCTCAAAGTCAAAGAGACGAAGGAAGAATGTAACTTTCACATAAAGATAAAAGATTTTTCCAACAGAGAGTTAAGGCTTCTGTTCTTTATTAGATTTTTTAAATGAACCAAACCAAGTAGTGTGAAACAAAAATTAGAACACTCAATGGAAAGCAGCTATTAATCCAAATCAAGCCAGATTAAATCCTCAATCCCATTTTCACCCGCTATTTTTCCTCTCTCTATTTTTTCACTAATGCACAATACCTATGTATTCATGCAATTACCACCTTTCAAAAAATAATACACCTAGTAACTACCCGTTGTTAGGGACAGAGGATAGAATAAAACAAAGATGGGAGATTTTATGGGAGAGTAAACTACCATCATTCAGCCTCAACTTCATGAAAAATAAAGCTGAGTTGAGGAGTTGAACTTGAGTAATAAATTGGGCTTGACAATTACTCGAACCTTACTTGTATCAATTTTGTAAAATTTGAATCTAATTTAGAATTTAAGTTAAATAGTGAGATTGAATTTAAAATGAATTTTTAAAAATTGAGTTTGAGCACGAGTAGACCCAAAGAGATTTTCGAGCAAAATCAAATTCAAATTAAGTAGTTTGATTTATTAACGCTTGGAGATGAAATCTTTATCTCTAGTGTGAAGTCAAGGTTCGAACTCTACTCATCTTAGGTGTGCGAGTATGGTAAAAAACAAATTTAAAAAAAACACTAAACCTTCCACGAACATGCTTAACGCACAAAACAACTTGAATCAGACAACCAGAAAAAACGACAAAAAAAGACGGATCATTCTTACAGAGAGCTCCACCAATCTGTTCGAGTGCATCAACAAATCTTTTGTGCAGCTCTGGGGACCAACAGCGCCTCTGTTTCTTCCGCTGTGCTTGACGCTGGAGTCGTGACCTACCAAAACTGCGATCCCATTGCACACCTGAATCGATTGATTTCACCTCAGGCGTTGGAGTTGATATCGACAGACCGTCAACCGTTGCACTTCTTTTCCCTTCCTTTATTGTCACCCCAGATGGGATCTTGAATGGCCCGAGTTGCCTTCCACTGTCCTGGAAATTACAACCCTTGAACTGAGTCTCACCTTGATACCTCTGAAAAAAATGGATCTTTTTTTTCGTGAGAATACAAAAGGGTTAATAAAACATCGAGAAAAAAACTGCGTGAGATCTATTCTGTTACTATGTGATGGGAGGATAATAAATTTTTCAAAGTTAATTTATTTAAATGTCCTCATCTTTTGATTTTTTTTTTTTAGTTTTTTTATTTGTTATTTTGTTATCTCCTCCTTTCTATCTCTCATTTAATACAAATTATTTAATATGATTTTCATTTTCGATAATTTATTTTTGTTATTAGAATCTTTTAATACATAATATATTTACCAGTAATATAATTTAGAAATTCGCTTTTATTATAAAAATTTTAAAATATAATTAATTTATACTTCATTAATATTATAAGCTGAATAATAAGTTATAAAATAAAACACATGTAATATGTTTTGACATATTTATATGATAAAGAGAGAATTTTATGTCTGAAAAAAATAAAATATTTTTAATTAAAATGTGTGCATTGAATGTGAAATTGTAACTATTTATATATAAAAAAATGAATGCCTAACGAAAAGATGTAATTTAAGTATGACAGAACACACACTCACACATATTTATATATATAAAATTCTGAAAAACGACCAAAAAAAACCTTTACTGATGGCGAAAGGGAGTCTTGATTTCTTGTGAGGAATGTATGGTCATAGTGAATGGGGGTGCTCCAGAGCTGCACAGAATTCATCCAATCCTTCTTCTCACCGAAATCATTTGACCTTTTTGCCCTTCTATCCTCTTCACAGTCACTCTTTAACTGCACGAATTCCTTCATCGCTTGCTCCGTTTCCCTACCCCTTCCCCTCCATCCCAGCCTCTCTTCCTTCAACTGCTCAATTGCTGCAAGACACCAGTCATCCCAATAATCAAAACTCTAGAGAAAATTATTGTGAAAAAGGTTTCCCATATTCTTCAGGACTTTGGCTGGTCAAGTTTATCTGAAATATCTTGAGATCCTTTGAATGAATCAGAATATTGATAAATATATATATATATATATATATATGAAGAAAATAAAATTACTAGATTTTTATCAAGAAAATGATATTTATGAGAGAACAAAATATTCATAGAACAAGTAAAAATATTAATATAACATACGCAAATTAAAATATTTCGTTCACATCTCATAAAATAACTTAAGAGATAAATTTTTGTTTCACTGCACAAAAAATCTTAAAGAAGTCATCTTTTTACATTCTTTTTTTTTTAATCAAACATCTTGCAAGACAAAATATTATTTTTTAATTAACTTATAAAAATCATGTACGTTGCTGGCTATCAACATCCTCATAATTAGGAAAAAAAATCGCAAATATAAAGAAATAAGGAAAAGAAATAAATAAACTCATTAAAGAGGGGGGGAGAGAGAGAGAGAGAGAGACGACCATCTTTTAAGATGTGCATGCAGTTAGGAAGTTCACGTTTGAAAGCATCAATCTTTCTCATTTCTTCTTCCATTGCCCTGACATAAAAATCCACCTTTGATGATTTCTTGGATAAATCATCGATCCCAGACACCTCTCTCAGGATTTCTGAAATGCTCTTCGACGCATTCAAATTCATGTCATTCACGCTTTCGACCATTTCTGATGTTATTTTCCTGCTCAAGAAGTCTGTTAACCCTAATTTTCTTCAAATCTTTGTCTGTGTGTGTATGTATAATTGTATTCTTAATACTTTACAAATGCATGCATGGAAGGATGGGTGGAGGAGTTCTGGTTTATATAGGTGCTGTGCTGACTAATGGAGGGGTATCAATGGAAATTAATAAGAGGCGGGGACAAGGGATTATTCGAATCAGAAGATTCGGGGAATTTTATGTTTTGTAGAATTTCCCGACTTGTTGCCCTAAAACAATTTCGGCCCACACTTTTCCAGTTTTCATGGTATAATGGCTTGAAAGATAACTAGTTGTCTGAATCCAATTTGCCTGAATCCAAAATGAATATTGGAAAAAAGGGTTTCTTGTTGACTTATTTTCCAAGATTTCCCAACGAGGGTATATAGGGTTTTGAGGATATATTCGTGTTGATTGACCAAAGGCGTTATATGCAAACGTCAAAGTCCTTTGAATGCAAAAGGGGGTGATTTGATTAAGGATTGAATTTGATCTTATGGAATTGAGCTAATATTGCCCTTGTTCATTTGGATCACTAAAACCCTATTCTAGATTAAAGTTGTCTGATTTCTTACATTGAGAATTATATTCCTATTCTTTTTTAATACCATCAATTCCAGAAGGCAATCACTATATGCAGAAGAAAGAGAGAAACTTGGTTTGAGATTATCCTCATTTTATAGTGAATTGTTGAATAAGATTGGAGGAATGATTATTATAATTTGAGAAGTGGAATTATTGATGGTTGCAGATTCACCAGATTGTGTATTGCAATTGTGGAGATAGAATCGAATTTATTTCTTGAAAATCTTCATTTGGGGGAATAACAATAATAATAGCATATAGTTGAGTGGTAATTAAAGGAGTTAATCTTGAATCATGCAAAAATCCGTACGTGATTAAGAAGACAACAATAATTAAATTCAAGTTACGTGTATTAGTTTATCTCAATATATCTCACCTTGACATGATCTAATTTAAGTCATTCAAACAAGATTTTTTTATCTGTGCAATTCATTATAAGAAAAATAAATATTAATTGCATAATAGTGTCGGATCAAATCCTCTGTCCATTTTTACTCTGTATCCCCTCTATTTCTATGTTTCATTAATACACAATAATTATGTATTTATGCGAACTTGACAATTACACATTCGTAGGGACAGAGGAATATAAAAAACAGAGGGGGGGGGGGGGGGGGGGGGGGGGGGGAGGGATAGAAGATTCTTTGGACAATAGATCAAATTATTTGAAAAAATATATAAAGCAAACATTCTTTGAAAAATGAACGGAAAAATATTTTTGACCAAGAAGTTTCGACTAATAGTTACATTGGAAAATTCAAATTATTGAAATTCTTAAGTTCTCTCTGCACGTCAATCCAGAGGCCAAGATTGATGCCCTAAAATATAATAGGTGCCAATATGCTTTACTTTAATGATAAGATTGAGACACCATAGATTAAGTCCACTAAATGTGGAATATTAATTTATTTTTTATAGTAAGTGCTTCTTGTATTTGTAATTGGTTTCTTTGAGCTATTAAATGGCGTAATAGTTTATATTTACAATATAAAATCAATAGAAATCTAAAATGCAACTTATTGCGTCAATAAATATATATATATATATATATGATTTGATTAGTTTCTAATACATATATTATATTAGTTATTTCGTTAAATTCCAAACTTAATTAATTGACTTCAGCAATTGCACATCAGTTATTATTGACATTTATACTATGCTTGGTTTTAGGATTTTAGAGTGGAAAAGAAAATATTAGAAAAAGGAAAATTAAATTAAAGAAACTTGAAATCTTACATATTGTTTGGTTGAATGATTTTTTATATGAGACAAGGAAAATAATTAAAAATTGAAAAAAGATTTTTAAAAAAACTCAAATTTTATAATTTTATCTAAGAGAAATAATATTAAGATTTATAAGAAAAATAGAAATGATGAATGCTTTGGAAAAGATATGGCTAAAATAATTTTTCTCTCATTTTCTTCATCATTTTGTGAGAAAAATGATTATCCTTCATCTAAACCACATTTTCTCTCAATTTTCTTTCCTTTATCATTTTTCTTATCAATCAAACAATTAAAATTGTTTTTTCTGCCATTTTCTTTTTTTGTTTTTTTCCTTTCCAAAATTTTTGAACCAAACATAGTGCAAATTCCCAGAACCAAATGTAATGCTACAAGACTGAAACATAAATCCCTTTTAAGTCTGTATTGGAAGATATACAGTTAGTATCAAATCAAGTATGCATGTGTAATATTTGCACTTTGCAATTAAGAAATCAAGATCCAACATACTTAGCACACAACAAATGTAGGAACTTGAATCCCTTTTCATATTCAATATTACTGCAAAGTGGGGAAAGACCTCAATAAATCAGGAAACATAGTAATATTAAAGTTGAAACTGTTATTCTTTGATTCCTGATTGTTTTCATCCCACCACAAATTCAAACTAAAAGCAGGAGATCAATCCCTCCATTCCAACACTACATAATCAGTCTTCCTTTCCATCTTGTAAAAAGGACTGTCCCAAGGAACAATATTTTCTCAGAATTTTTGTTTTTAAAAAGACTTGAAAGTGCAATTAGTTAACATAAAATAATCTGTAGAACTCAATCCTTTGCAGTGTAGAGGAATTTTACCTAAAACCTACAAGAATAATGCTAGTATAACAATAAATAGTGGCCTGAGTCGCACACCGGATACTATTCTTAAAGAATTGTTTCATCAATTTAATTTATTCTTTTAAGATTAAATAAGTTAATCTTCCCACAATACAATTAATTGGGAAGTCCAAGAATCAACAATTTTGGTGGGCTAAAACAATGAACAATGTGTATGTATATGGATGTAGTGCATGGGGGGTAGTAGGGTGCAGCAAACGCAAAGGTGGCGTGTACATGTGTATGCATGTCACATGAAAGGGTCCGATTAAGAAAAAATATTTGGGTTGGAAATAAAATAAATAAATGTGTATGTAACATGAAAGTTTCAGGTTAAGAAATAAATAATTAAATAAGTGAAGGCCAAAATACTAAAAAGACAGCATGGGCTGGCGAATACTCGCGCATATGGGAGTGCAGATCGACCCAATTGAACTTTATTTGCCCAAATCGAAGCCCACGTGTGTGAGCCCACATTGTTTGACTAGGTTTGTTTTTCCAACATGGGACTTGGAAGCTTTTGTCGCAACATATGGTACGTTTCGTTTAATAATTAGTAAGGAAAAAAATACAAAAGAAAAATAAAAAATTCAAAATTGCATTCCATGTATGGTTGGAGTATTTTAATAAAGAGAGGAAAAAATCGTGAAAAACGAGATGAAAATCAACAAAAATTCAACTTTTATTCTTTTTAAAAAAAAAAAATTAAAGAAATAGTTGTGGTGAGTGTTTTGAAGTAGGAGAGGTTAAACTAGTTTTTCTTCCCTCGTTGGTGTAACAGATATTAGTTATTTTTATTTTTATTTTCTTAAACAAACGACCAAAAGTATTTTTTCTTACATTTTTTATCTCTCTTTTTTTTTTTTTCTCTCTAAAACTTAGAATCAAACATAATGTTAAAGTAAACATGGTCTTAAAATATATTTTTTAATCAAAGAAAATTGCATATATAAAATTACAAATTACATAAGTCACGTGGTAGTAACTCATAAACATCCAACAAACAAATACAATTCAAGAGCATTAGGAGGATTATGAGGATGTGTAATAGGGAAGGAAAGGCTTCATGATTGGCTGACACTTGTTGTCCTACAAGACAATATCTCATTAAATAGAGATTAAGCCTGCAACTAGATGACACCTTTCTTTTTGGAGATGAGGTGCCATTTACTATTATATTCGAAAAAAAAAAAAAAATATATATATATATATATATATATCTTATTAACCCTTATATGGGAAAATTTTTTCCTTAAAAGAATTTTGATTCAATTTTTTTTGTCTCCACCTCCTCGTGTGCTTACATTCTTCTTTTTTTTTTTTTTGAAATTTCCTCTATTTATTAAAGTACATGTAAATATTATGTTTCAAAACATATCACATCAATAAATATATAAAATAATCATTCACATCTCACAACAATCATTATGTTCATATAAATACTTCATCGTTATATTTTTTTCCTCAAAAATTTTTAAATGACACCCAAATTTTGACTATTCACTCTTAGACATTTTTTTCACCATGTATCTCAAAAAAAATATGTGTGGTTTAGAGTTGTCATCGTGCCACACATAGTTCTATCTGTGGATGAATAAGGCAGCATCAATGCTGCAACAGTATTTTTGTTTATTTTCTTTGATATTGTTTTGAATTAATTTAAATTTAATAGATAAATATATTGAAATAGCAAAAAGAAAATGAATTTTCATATACAACAAATACTCCTACTATGTATTAAAATTACATGTACATATACATTGGGTGACCGCTGAGTAACAACCCATATCAGCATTGAACTGGACACAGTCTATCCAAACAAGGGACAACATTTGTCATCATCACGGATTATGAATTTGTATGCTTATATCTAATGTTTTAAAAACTGTATCAAATCAAATGATTAAATTCAATGGTAAAAAAAAATGATTCAAATAGAATTTAAAAATTAAAATTATAATGAAATCGAATAAAATTAGATAAAATTGCAATTAATATGCTAAACCAAATGAACTGGTCACAATTCATGCAAATTGAACTATTCAAATTAATAAATAAATAATTTTTAAATTTTAATCTTCTTCTTCTCAATTCAAATTTTGTTTTCTTTATTATAATTTATCTTCAATTTCTTTTTTTTTTCATAAAGAAAACTTCACTAATTAAATGAATTGTCTTTCAAAATATTCAATATTTTTTTACTTAAACATACATTGAATATATTACTTTGACATATATTGAACATATAGGACCTTAATAAGATTTTGTTATATTTTGATTAAATATTTTAATAATATCATTTTTACATATTTTTACTTTTTATTTATTGAATTAATATTTATTATTTTTATTTTTGTGTATTTTAATTGTATAAGTGTAATATATTTAATTATTAATAGTAATTAAAAATACTTAAAATTATGTTCAAGTATTTTTTTTCTTAATATTCATTATTTTATATATTTTTAATATATTAATTAATATTTATAATTTAAATATTTCATCATTAATTCGATTGTAACTGAACTTATCGATGGAACTAATATTTTTTAAATTAATAAATTTTTTAATTTAATAACTGATCTGATTTTTAAAATACTGAATATACCAAATGCTGCAGACAAGAAACGGCAAAATCCAAAAGGCTTTGTTTGTTCGAAGCCCAAGAAACCGTCAGAAGACTTTTTCTCCAAATTGGGCAGCAGGTAGCGAGCATCCCCATAAACGTCGTCGGACTCTGCGTCTTTACATAATACGACACCGTTCGCAAGCTTCACAACGTCTCACCACTTCCGCAGCCAACGCCCGCAAGACGAATGAGATGACGATAGTCCAATGCCCTTCGCTCTCTGACATCTCAAAATATCTCTCGTTTCCCTACATTTGAAAATTACCAAAACAACCAACTGGACCACTCTCTACTTGGCAAGTCACCGAGAGCAAAATCGACCTATCAACTCGCTAATTATTCTGCTCCCCATGGGGTCAACTGTCGGATAACCACCGCCTGGCCGCCGTTTAGCGAACCGGGTAACGTGAATGAACTGAATTTCAACCCTTGAAGCCATCGGCTTACTGTCCAGGCTCGATTAGCTAAAATGGATCGGGCGGCGATAACGGTGGGTCGGGGTATGGATATGCCGATCATGCACGATAGTGATCGCTACGACCTTGTTCGAGATATTGGCTCCGGTAATTTCGGTGTGGCGCGGTTGATGAGAGATAAACAGACGAAAGAGCTTGTGGCGGTTAAGTATATTGAACGAGGCGATAAGGTCAGTTTTGTATTCGTCTTTAGTGACTTTGTTGAAATCGGTTTTCAGTTAAGTATTGGCGATGCTTTGGTTTAGCACGCTATTTTATATTCATGTTCGTGTCAATATGGAAGGTTTTATTTTTGGGAGCTTCGCTGATTCCACTTGGTTTCTATACTCCTCTTTTGTTGGTTTTTAATGGAAACGAGGCTTTTGCGTTTTTAGGGAATAATAATGGCTAAAATAAGATTATTAACCTTTTCTGCAGCTTGGGAGCAATAGAAGCTTAGGGTTATGACCGATAAATTCGTTAATCAATTGAAAGGTTGTTTTGATGTTGTATAATTAGAATAAGGTTTTGAATTCATTTAATCCTCTTTCTGACAATATAAAAACTGGTTTGATAGACTAGTTTCTTATTTTATGGTGAATTGTGTCAATCCAAACCGAAGTAGGATTGTTATATCTGTTTAATTGTACATGATCATTCATATGCTTCAAATGGAAATTTACTAATTATTTATTCAACTAACAGTAATTATGCCTTTATAGTGCCAATCACCACTTGCTGCCTCTATGCACCAGTCAATTAAGAGATTTATAGTAAGTTTTTGAAGATTTTCTTTTGGTGTTGCCTCCATCAGTTGTCTTAAAAGACATAATTACAATGGCAAATGCTTAATGAAAGGACATTTGAATTTAAAAAAACTGTACCAAGTAGATGACAATTAAACTAATAAAAGGTCAATCTTATCTGAATTTTAGCCCCTCAAATTTTGAAGTTGATGGCAATAATGTTCCTCAAAGAAAAAAACACTAGCCAAAAAGTAGTTGGACGAACTAGGTGTCTCCATCAGAACACATAAGGGAACATATGCTGAAAGATGTATCATGTCTGGTAATGACATAATTGATGGCTTGGGGCAGTTAATTTATTGAATATCATCTACTATGCTAGAAATTTGAGAAATCAAGGAGTGGTTAGAGCATGAGAAATTGAATTCTATAGGTTAATGGGCCATCTTTTCCTTGTTCCTTCGGATGCAGAGTGTTGGGCCTCTCAACTCTGTTTTGTTGCTTAAGTGTGGCTTTTGAATCGAGTTATTTTGTATATCTTCAGCTTGGCGTCCAATCTACTAACCCCAATAGGCATCTTCTGCTTGGCAACAAGCTCAGAATGTATTGAATAATTCGGTTGAACCAAATACAGAAGTTAAATCAATTTATGAAGGACAGGACCTAATGCATATCTTGAAAAGTGTGAGACCGGCCTGGTACTAGCTGAAAAACCCTTCCGGAAAGATTCGATTTCTATTCTGAGGAAACCAAATTATAGATATAAAACTTAGGCTGTTCAAGAAACTGCAGTTGATTGAATGGAAGATGGAAAAATGGGAGATTGTAGTCCTTGAAATCGTAGAAGTTAGAAACATGTTCTGCACAATTACCATTCATGGAGGAAATTCAGGCATTTAGGTTGATTAGATTTAATTTTCATTTTATGAGTAAAGTAATTTTATATTTTCATTAAAAGGACCAAATCCGAACTTTGAATCCATCATCCTAGATAAATAAGTGTAGAAGTGAGGACATGGGGTTAGAAAATTGTAACTGTAGCTTTCTTCATTAATCTTCAGAATTGAATTTTCTTAAATTTACTCCTTTAAGTCCAGATCTCATCCCTTTGTATAGCCTAGAAGCCCTCTAATTTCCCCCCATCGCCAAAGGAAAGGAAAAAAGAAACTATAGTGGATACCGAGATGTTCAATGTGGCCTATAAATTGTCGCACAACTAGTTTACATTGGTTTAATCTAGAGCTGTAATCGAGCCGAGTAGAGCTACTCGAGCCTGATCGATTGAAGTTTTTTAAAGCTCGAACTCAAGCTTGAGTCGAGTATTCGAGCCCAAGGTCGAGTTCGAGCTCAAAATACTTATACAAAACTCAAGCTCGGCTCAAGCTCAAGTTTAACAATCTTGAGATTGAGCTAAGCTCATCCAGCAAGAGTGGGGCTCAACGAGCTTTCGAGCTTGGGAATATAGACTCGAGCTCGAGTTTGATCGAGCTCAAATCAAGCTTTGATCGAGCTACTCGACCGAGCCGAGTCAACTAACTTTGTCTAATAACAGCCCTAGTCTAATCTAACAGCTAAGCTTTATGCTTTTATGGTCAACAAATGCAGTATGATAATTATCCAGAAATAAAGTCATTAACCAGTAATTGTTACATAGTTAATTTAATGAGGGAAGCATACATCACTCCAAAATAAGACAAAAACAAGGAAAGAGAGCACATCATACGGAAAAAAAGTTGGCAGCTAAAGAAAAAACTTCTGCCAATTTTAGAAGTGAATTTGTCATCTCTATCCCACTGTCCAACTTGTGCAAAATGACACTTTGTCGTCATTATCACCTATTTCCTACCACCTTGTTGCTTTTTGATACTGTGGATGTGAATGGAGATATCAACCAGATTGATTTACATCATCACAGGTTTGTGACTCCATCTTATGGTACAAGGCATCTGAATCAAGATATCAGTCCTGTTGATTTATGAAAGCATAGAAGCCATCTCTCTTACCCCCTTTAAAGTCTTCCACCGTCTCAATCAATTAACATCCTCTTAAAAAAGCAGGGTGAAATCATTTTATACTCACCAATCTCTCCCCGGATCTAGTAGTGCTTTTCATTACTGATCTCCCCAAATGGTGTTTATGTAACATAAATAAGTTGATTTCTCATCATAGTAGTGTTTGTGCTTGTGTCAATTAGTTGGTCAATGAAGTTGGGCACCAGAAAAAGTTGTCCGGGTACTGTGCCAATCATGCATGATGGTGATCAGTATGAGTATATTAGGTATATTGGGTCTGGTACTTATGGGATAACCCTGCTCATGAGGAATACACAGACTAATAAGCGGGTTGCTATAAAGTACATTGCAAGAGGCAGCCCAGCTAGTGCAATAATATGAAGGCAAATTATGTCTCCTTACTTTGTTGATATTTGCTTTTCTTGTGGTAATTTAGTAAGCAATTATTATTGGCATGCATATGCTGAATTTTAACTACGTCAAAATCATTTGAAGTTAGGAGTATTTTAAAATTTTTTTCTTTTGGTTATGAGATTTGGTTGTAGCTTTATTAGGCATTAATATCATTGTTATTTTTATTTATGTCAATTTGACAGTGTAATGCGTGTTGATACTATATAATGACTGCATAATTACTATTGTAAAGGGTTTGTATTCACTATTCATTGTTTTATAATTGACTTCACGAAATGATCATAAAGCTTATGGTATCTTTTTCTGCACTTAGGTTTTGTGGTATGAGGTTCTACAGGTACTACTGCCTGCTGGCTGGCTTTGTTTCACAAAATATGTTATGTGCTTTAATAGGGCTCTCGTGGCTTTCTTTTGCTCCATTGGCTTGTAGGTGGAGATAGCTGTTTTTTGAAAATAATGTTTCAGCTATAACAATCAATCATTGTCAGGTATTTTTATTGCAGATAGATGAAAATGTCCAAAGGGAAATTATTAATCATAGGTCTTTGAGGCACCCTAACATTGTTAGATTTAAAGAGGTTTGTTGTTGATTCTCTTTCATGACAATTACGTGATTTTAAGAATTGTCCTTGTCAGTTGGTTCGATACTTTGCTTCAGGTGATTCTAACACCTACACATTTGGCTATTGTGATGGAATATGCATCTGGAGGAGAGTTATTTGAGCGCATTTGCAAGGCAGGGCGATTCAATGAGGATGAGGTTCTTTATTTTCTTTTACATGTCTGTCAGGTGGCTGGTGCAATGTCAATGTCAGTTTTTGGTGTACTCACGGTCTTGTTTGTGCTTGTTTCTGATGCAGGCCCGTTTCTTTTTTCAACAACTCATATCTGGAGTGAGCTGCTGTCACTCAATGGTAAGATATCGATATGTTCTCTTTTAGATGTGCATTTCTCAATTGCAAAGAGTTTTGCCTTGAGTAGAATAGAAATCTGATTTATCTATCTTTTGTTTCTTTACTAAGCAAATATGTCATCGGGACTTAAAGCTGGAAAACACACTGTTGGATGGAAGCCCTGCCCCTAGATTGAAGATATGTGATTTTGGGTATTCCAAGGTGATCTTTATTGCCAAAGCTATTCTCTAATGCCATCTGATTGGCCATGCATATTAGAATTCTTCAACATATGGGAATGAAATGAGGATTATTACAACTATCCTTTTATCAGCTTAATGATAGATTCTAAACCATCATCATCTTTTTTATTTGCCTTCTTCTTAAAACATGGTTATCAAATTTCTCCTATTCATTATATGGTTACCACTATGCTTTTACAGTCTTCTTTGCTGCATTCACAACCCAAATCTACAGTTGGTACCCCAGCATATATTGCTCCCGAAGTGTTACGTCGGCAAGAATATGATGGCAAGGTAAAACATCTTGTTGCCTTCTTAGCAAAACTTCAAATTTACACTGTATCATAAGTACATAACTTATCATTTTCCTTTCCTGTGAATGTCAATTCACTGCAAATGACAGTTGGATAAAAATGTGTGTGTGTTTTCCTAGAAAATTGGGCTATATAGAGTAGTGGCCGCATTGCATGGTTGTACGAAACTGGTATATTGTTTCTGAATCCTGAATTTTTTTACCTAAGATTTTCCCATGATGAAACCCCAATGGTGTTAACTTATTACTACTCTATTCTTGTTTTTGATCTTATGGTTTTGGAGGCTGACATACTATAAGATGGAATTAATTGTGCTCTCCCTGGTAACCATTTGTTATGCCCTTTTCCTATTCATATCAGTTAATTGTCATGTACTTATCCCCTTCTCACAGTTAATTCAGGAACTTTACCAAAATATGTGTCTGGCCTGTCGCCACAGGTCTTCTCTCTGGATATCTTTATGTGCTGTTGTTCAGTTCCATTAAGAATGAACGCACTTGGCCCTTTTTTTTAATCCACTGGTGATCTTGTTCTGGGTGGAATTAACACATAGAGCAGTTTCTTTTCTTGATGCACATCCCAAACTGCTCATTTTATTTATAGTGGCCAAATTTTGTAACTTGTGCTTTATTATCCTATTGAGAGATCTTGAGCCTGTAAGAGAATGTGCTGCTCCAAGCCACGTAACATTTTGTGCTTTCTCCTTGCATTTTCTTTTCTTTATTGATTTTTCATCCTATCAGTTCTTTCTTTTCCTGTTTTTGTAATTGTTCCACATCCTTGACTCTGAATAATGCCTTTGCTTCAGATTGCAGATGTGTGGTCTTGTGGAGTTACATTATACGTTATGCTGGTTGGTGCCTATCCGTTCGAGGATCCCGAAGAACCCAAGGACTTCCGTAAGACAATACAAAGAATCCTAAATGTTCAGTATTCCATTCCAGAACATGTTAAAATATCTGAGGAATGTCGAAGTCTAATTTCAAGGATCTTTGTTGCTGACCCTGCACAGGTGAGTGATGTTTGCTTTGCAATGCAGTTAATGTTTTTATATTGATGACAATGGATCTTTTAAAATTTGTCATATTTGCTGTATCATGTTGTATAGGGTGATTAATTGGTCTATCTATCTCGTTGGCATGCAAGACATGATAAATTGTTATTAGTGAATTCCATGTATGCAATTAAGTTGTTTAAATAGCATAAACAAGAAAATCCATCTTTACCAAGGACTTTGGGTATTAGAGAACATGAAATTCGTCCTCTGTATCCAATCTGGAAGAATCTGAGGACACTTGAAATCAAATTCCAAATCTCTCAAAGCCCTAGGGTAATAAGTTTTCTTAAAAAGTAATCAATGGTTGGTCTTCAGTTTCTTTATTGAAGTGGGCAATCCATCTGAGTTTATTTAAGTTACCCTTTATTCTTATGGGCTTGCGAACAATGCTTTGTCAGCGCATTACAATACCTGAAATTACAAACCATGTCTGGTTTCTAAAGAACCTTCCTGCGGATCTTACGGATGAAAGAACGATGAGCAATCAATTTGAAGAGCCAGAGCAGCCCTTGCAGAGCCTGGAAACCATCATGCAGATAATCACTGAAGCAACAATACCTCCTGTTGGTTTGGATAACCTGGACATGATGGATGATGACATGGAAGACCTGGATTCTGATCCTGATTTTGATGTCGACAGCAGCGGAGAGGTCATTTATGCAATGTGATTGCTGTTGGTGTGGGCAATCTAGAAAGAATATCCTCAGGATATGGCTGCTTGGAATCGTGTTTACAACGCTGGCGAAGAACTTAAACCAAAAGTGTGATTTATGTCCAGTCATGATTCAGTAAGTCAATTATGTTTTCGGTTTTAGGATCAGCACCGTATACAAGTACAGCATCACTGCATGGATAAAATATGGTCATGTAACTGTTATTTGTGGTCACTCCTGTCTGCTAATCTTTTTCTTTTTCGTATTGTCTGTGATGGTACAATGAATTTGTGCCGAGCTATACGCTGTATTATGGTTCTGTGTGGAGCTTTTATTGATCATGTGTCATTGTATACTATTACTAAAATAATGTTTAATGTCAGCCTCGGTATATTCTTCACTCCCCATTTGAAAAGAGTTCAGTGTGACGAGTTATTAATAGTTTCTGTTCCGCTTATAATTGCTTAAGTTTGGGCTATTTATAGGATTTTGGTGCAAGAGCTTAGAAACTAGTTCCTATTTTGTGTCTTTGGCTGGCACTGCCAGAATTTGGAAGTTTGGTGCCCAAGAGTTTGGAAGACATGACTGTTGTATTTAAACCCAGTTTATCTATTTAAGTGGAAGAAATACTAGCGCCGAGGCTAGGCAAATGCATTTGCTGATGTTTTTACGCAGATGGGTTCTCTTCTCTTATGTTGGTTAAATATTTCAACGAGAGTTGATGAAATAAAATGGTTTATAACTTCATTAGGTTTTCTGGAGACTGAATGACCCCAAAAATGAATATAAGATAAATATTGATATTGCATGCCTGGCTTTGATTTTAGAATGGGATACTCGAGATTGATTTATGTAAAGGTGTGATAGGTGGGCAGTGTTAATCCTTTGAGAGTTGGAAGTTTAAACACTTTTTTTCCCAAATTATGGCTTTCGTGTCCTGTAATTTCTGTCGATGTAATTAATTGGTTTTTATCAGTATCTTGTAAATGCTTTATAAATTTAAATTTAAAGATTTAATATCTGAAAGTTATTCTCCTAAAAGTAACATTTAAACAGTATGGCAGAAGTTTACGAATACACAATTACAAACAGTATAAGTGAACCCGTGAGCTTTTATTCTTCAACTAAATTGTATAGTCATCTCGCTCTTTGTTGTGTCAAATTATATTACGGTCATTTTTTCTGTGAAAATCTGTGGAGTAATAAATTGAATACACGCCCATTCACAAACACAAATACGTTTTTTAACTCCAAAAGAAAATAAAATGAGCATTGAATTTATTATTCTTCACATAATTGTATGATAACATCTTTCAATCATAAAGATAAAAAGGGATCAATTTTGAAAATTCTAACTAATCTCTCGCTTAGCCCAATGTTTTTATTTAAAAAAAAAGGAATTGAATGTTTTTAAATAAAAATCTTATGTAGTGTAATGTAGAATATTTTCAATTTATTCTACGGCTACCTGTGTATGTATTGTTGCTTCTGGGTTTCGTCAGACCCCCTCCAGAGGACTGTCTAATCAGTTCTGGGCCTGGGCCTTATTAAACATTCCAGTGGATTGACAAAATTATCTGTCCAACCCATGTCATTTTAATAACCTTGCCCATAATCTGTTCTCTTAGTGAGCCATAAATGGAAATTAATGAAAAGTAATAGACCCGTTTGGATCGGGGGTTTGAACCCGACGTGAATCGAACACGCAACCTTCTGATCTGGAGTCAGACGCGCTACCATTGCGCCACGGATCCCATCGCTCTTCCTCTCAACATCAATAACATATAAGAACATACTAGTCCTCCTTATCTATACTCTTTTTTAACTCTCCTCCTTTCACATCGGAGGCAAACGGGAGCTGAAGACGAGGTGCGAAACCCTTCTTCATGTTTTTTCATCTGCAAGCTTTGTTGTTTTAGTTTCTGGAATCTCATTTACAGCTTCTACTGCAATTTGATGCAAGATTCCTTCTCTGTTTATTTTCGCTGGATAAACAATTAAGAAACCCTATGTATATGTCACGAACTGGGACAAGTTGAAATAATTCATGTAATCCACATGTTATTCGATACTTACAAACTTGTGACGAATGGATTGCTGTCAAAAAGTGTGGAATGTTGAAATGTTTCATGTAATCCCCCAGTTATTCGATGCTTGTGACGAACGGGTTGCTCATTGAATTTCCAATATTATCCTCAAGCTCATCAATTTATGCAGTTTCTTGTTATCTGAGATAATGCTTATCTTTAAGTCAGGATTTTGGTCATGTGTTACCCACAAAATACAGATATCTGGTAGAATGATTTTAATTCATATATTGTGGGTATGCTTGGTTTTGCAATTTCACAGTTAGGTGTCTTATTAATGCATATATCCATCCAGCACCCAGATCTCTATTAAGCTCTCTAGGAGATCTGTTAATTTGTAATTGTACTTATTGATGTGGCATTAGAACAAGATATCCGTGGATTGAGATGTCACTTGTCTAGTATGTCCATTTGCGGCTGCACCCTTCCACGCTTGACATATTTCCGAACAATGGGGAAAACAACGTTTGTAAATGTGCTATTTTGTTCAATGCATTTTTCAATTCAAAAAGAACAGTACAAATTACTAATTTCTCTAATTTGTGTTATTTCTGGCACATGTGTAATATTGTTATGAACGTGCTTCAGTGTTTGTATGTGCACCCAAGATGTACAAAAATACATAAATATTGTCAGTAGTTGACCTTTGACATGTAGATACATATATATTGCTTATTTCTTCTTTCTTTATATGCAAAAAAATTTCTTGTTCAGTTGTGCAAGGGTGGAATTTGAACTCAGAGCCAGAGTATGATTTTAAATGGGTGCACTTTGAATTCAAGGGCCAATCATTTGTCCTCTTATAGCAGAAAGACATGTAGCTCCCGGTCTCAAAACTCAACAGGTTTAGAGAAACCTCAGTCTCCCAACAAAGTTGTGTCTTTCTGCAGAAGTCACTGGGAACATCCTGTTAAACTGAACTATGCATCTTTTGGTATGTGCACATCCCCTGGGCTAAATGTACTCTTTAATTATTCAAAGATAATTACATTTCGGAATGGAGCTAAGATGTTATCTTGGTATTTTGTAGCCTATGCAGTTTACTACGTGGATTTATGTGCCTTTTGATGTTTGTACTTATATTTTTGTGCCTTGCAGTCTCATCTTACCCCTAGAAGGGAAAATTGTCTGTTGAACTTTGTCAGATAGGCATCGTAGAATTGTCTTGTCCTTGCAACAAAGAGCAAATACATTAGCATATCCCTAACCTTTGATAGTAACTAATAATTTTAAAATTAAATGGCATTTTGTTACATATCCGGTATTGTACACTGTATACTGTTCAAGTTTGCTGAGAATTTACTTGTAATAGGTACCACCGATATGTCTGATACTCTGATTGGAACTGCCCTTATGGTTTGCATTTTCAGACAATTTTCCTACTATAGCAGGGGATAATATATATATATATATATATATATATATATGAACTGCTCACTTAAAATTCCGGAAAATCCTTTCTCTACTGAGACTGCCCTTGTGGGTCTGTAAACACATTAGTCGATCGAATATTGATCACAAAAACTACAATTTAATCCTTTCTCCATCCCTGATTAATTGCACACTTGGTAATTTTGATAGATGAAGTGTCTTCTTTCAGTAGAATCCTGTGCCCTGTCTTGCCACAGCTATTCTGTCTTTAACAAGTTAAACTGCCCTTTACTGAGTCACCACATAGGAAGGCAGAATCTGATTGCCAAAAAAAATGGTAGTGGAGCAGCTTCTGGGAGCCTTATACTAGTGGCATGGTTAATCAAAGCACTCATATCTTGGATTCTTGTCAAGTTGTGAGTCATGTTGGATTTTGAAGGCATACTTCAATGGTGGAATCTCTTCTGATAGACTTAAATTTTGTTTTGGGTTTTAATGGTTGGTATATGAATGTATTGATTGGGATTCGAGTACTTGTTGCCAGTTATTTTTGTAATTTTCATTTTTGAATTATTGTGGCAGGCATCCGGCATACCCATCTTTCTTCTGCATCTACACCGCTCTTAAATGGGGAACAAGGTAGCTTGATGTGCACGGTACCCAAGTTGCCCAAGCGGCGGTTGTTGCCATTACCGTTAAGAGCATCCAAGGATGTACCTTACAGTTACAGATTCCCACCAATGACGAAGAAGCCGAGATGGTGGTGGAGAACTTTAGCATGCCTTCCATATTTGATGCCTCTTCATGAAACGTGGATGTATGCAGAAACTGCATATCATCTGCATCCTTTCCTGGAGGATTTTGAGTTTGCTACTTATCCTTTTTTGGGAGCATTAGGGAGATTACCAAGCTGGTTTCTGATGGCTTATTTTTTTGTTGCTTACCTTGGAGTGGTGAGGCGAAAAGAATGGCCACATTTCTTCAGATTTCATGTGGTTATGGGAATGCTGCTGGAGATTGCTTTGCAGGTTATTGGGACTGTGAGCCGTTGGATGCCACTTGCTGTGTATTGGGGTAAAGTCGGAATGCACTTCTGGACAGCAGTGGCATTCGCCTATTTGTTCACAGTTTTAGAGTGCATTAGGTGCGCCTTAGCGGGAATGTATGCCGATATTCCATTTGTGTGTGATGCGGCTTATATTCAAATTCCATACGACTAAATAACCTGTTGGAAGGAATCGAGTATAGACCATCGAGGGAGTTGCGTTTTGTGTTTCCTTGTTCTTTATAGAAGTTTAACCAGATGTGAACTCTCTTTTGACTGGATATGTTTATCATCATCCTGTACCATTGCTTGCTTCAGATGTTGAAGCTATGAAGAAGTTTGGCTGTGTTAGTTCAACGTTCATGGTATGCTGTCGAACATTTTATGAAGCAATTTCTGTTTTATGAAGCTAAATTAATCTCTTAAATTCATAATTGGTGATCATGCATGGCAAGAATTACATTGATATCTAGCATTACAAAATGCTAACATAAGACTTGTTAAATGGTAGATTGTCCAAAAGACATCTTTTATAAAATATTCAGATATGCCCTGTTGAAAAAGTTCCATCTTTTTGCACTCTTTCAAACTGATTCTTCATTTTAAAGGCTATAATGATGTTCACTTGATGATTACTGGTGATGAACTGTATTTACAGTGTTGTGTATTTTACTTCTGGGGTGGGTTTATTCCGTGAAAAGCTCCTTAGCTGCAAATAACATGCGCTTGAATGAAGCGGAGTGGCAAGTCTATGCCATTTCTTGTCTTGCTGACAATCAGAAAGGCTGATCATACTAAACAGAGTTGAATTAATATGCTTGAACATCCATCGTGGGGACTAAGCAATAGTTTGGAAGCAACCGAATTGGTTTGATCTCGGTCGGGTATATCTTCTAGTGGTGATCTACTCAGTACTTCAATGGTTAGAGGTTGGTGTTTGCAAAGAATGCATGTACGGCAATTCGATGTTCTTGGAGCCTTCGCGGTTCGTCCGGAGCAGAACGAATTTTCCTGATTGTAGTGGTGTTTGGTCATCTTGAGATTTTTGGGTTTTTTCAAGAGGAGCAGAATTACTCATATTGTAGGATCATCTACAGATTGTGATTGTTGTCCAAGTACAATGTTCTCATAATCAGTTATGCCATTCCAACCCATAGACCACGATTGATTTGTATCAAATAAGAAATTATTATAGAATGAAACTTGTAGAATTAAACATTGATCTGGCATTTTGGGAATGTCAAGACTATTCTTAGGTGTAAGGTTTAGGGAATGTCAAGTCAATGTATGGATTGAGATTTTGTTGGGAGTTGAAAATGATAAGAATTTTGTTCGGAATCAAATAATGTTTAATTGCCAAATTTTGATGGAATCCGATTGTGACAAAAATTCGTTTTAAGATGTGTTAATGAATCAAACTCGAATAGCAGTCTTACCATTTATTTGAACTTTATTTACTTTAATTTTATAAAACTCGAAATATAACTAAGTTTAAGTGGTGAGATTAAATTTGAAGAAATTATTTTAAGTTCAAATAGAGACGTTTGACTTGTCAATACCCTTTAAATCCGGTAAACCCATTTCGCGGCCTGAGAGTTGGGACAGGAGTTCTGAAAAATATGGCTGAAGAAAATTCCCACACTTTGCTTAATTCTCTCCCATGCCAGTTGATATTATTGCTCATAAGTAATACAATAGAACAGAATAGAATCCCCTAGCAAAAGTAGACAACCTTTTGAAGAAGTGTGTTCCTTCAGGCCCTCCTACACTATAACATCATTAAACTATTTACAAAAGTAGAAATGTCAAAGTAGATATGCCTTGGCCCTTGGTAAGATCACTGAAATGACAATCTGTAGTAATGAAGATGTACCTTAACGTCTACGTGAAGACTACATTGCTTTAAGGTCCTTTCCTACGTACATAATTATATATCCACGAAAAGAAAATTAAAAAAAAAAAAAAAAGGCAATGTTAATCGATCTTGTCTTCTAGTATATTCGCATATATAAAGAAAAATGAAAAATGAAAGTACCATATTTCATTTATATATACATATATATATATATATATTTATATATTATTTGCCTAAAGAAATCCATCTTTTATTGTTATATAGTTTTTTTCTAAAGAAAAAATTGTGGTGGTTATAATACAGAAAGCGTATCTCCCGCTTCCGCTATATATTAATTATGTCTAAACAATAAAAACCTAAAAAATATTAACATGGCACCTCACATGGGTGACCATCATTAAAGAATTTTCTTCTATTTCCTACCTTTTTATTTATCTTCTTTGTTTTCATTATTTGGTTGTCTATTTATTATTGTCGTCTATTTCGATTTACAGTACTTTCGCCAAATATTTTTCAATTAATTACGAATATTTAGGACCCACTTAATTATTGTCAATTATTTGGTTGTTGAATTGAAGATAATTAGAAATACTTTAAAAATATTTTAGTTGGTTTTTGTTTTTGTTTAATGGTGTATGCATTAAGTATTTAATATAAGCTTTTACCTTTCTTTCTATTATAATTTATAGAAAAATTAAAAATTGAAACATGAGTACAAGTGGAATTATTTGCTAATAATATTAATATTTTAAAAAATAGATTATGGATGTTTGAGAGGGAAAAAAGAAGTTCTATAATTACTTTTTGTATTAAAGGACATTGAAATCCTTTTTTTTTTTAAAAAAATCTATTTTGAGTGCTTGTTGAAGAAAACTCGTGTTATAAAGAAAATTTTGAATTAATTAAATTTTTATTGAGAATCATAATGTCCTAATGAAAATTAATTTTATTTATCAGAAGCCCAAAACTATTGGGGACACCCAAAACATTTCAATTCTAGATTAAAATCAAGTTTATGTTTTTACGATATCTATATATTTATAAATTATGAAAAATATAATATCTGTTTTTGAAATCAAACTAACGTACGTAAAATCCTAAGACACAAAATTGTAATGTTTAAACTAATCATTTTGAAGATGTGACGGTGCTTATGAATAATTAATTAGATTTAAACTTAACCAACTAGGCAACTACGATTGTAATTGTATACTAAAATTATTATTGTTGTTATTGTTATTATTGATACACAATCAATAATTGGTGATGATTATGATGGGACTAGCCATGACCATTTAGAGAGGAACTTTTATAATCCTTCTTAGTGGATTGCAGGGACACCATCATCACTATTTCTACACGGGATTCATCGTGCGATAAAGCTAATTAATTAATTAGTAAAAGAGTAGTCCGCATCTTTATTTTTATTAATTATAATAAAATATAAAATTATCTTTGTTTGGATGTCAATTTTGAAGTTAAAAAATTTATTGCGAAAATTTAGAAAGAATGGAAGAGGTAAAGAGATTTTTTTTTTAAAAAAGTGTAATTTTGATGTGTATTATGTTTGAGAAATTTTATTTGGTTGGATGCCAATTTGCATCCAAACATATTATTGCTTGTTCAACAAAAATTACTAAAATTTAGGCAAGAATTACCGCCCAATTGAAGGAATGGTTACAAATTAGGGAAGCACATTAGATAATTGTAATATTTAAAGAACCCTAACATCTATGGAACAACCACAACAATAACGATGATAATTATAATAATAATAAAGAAATTCAACTTCAATGCTGCATGAATATGACAACGTGCAACTTATCCTTTCTTTACTCGGAAAAATGAGGATTGATTAGGAGCAATAAAAAAGGGATAAATCCTGCATTTAAATGTACAAGAAATTTTGCTTGCATGTTTGTATTATATAAACATGCATGTTTGTTTTATATAGATCATTTATATTATAGTATCTTAACAATTCCTACACTATAAAATATCTCACCCAACATGAAGGAAGTGTAATTGTTTAAGGTTTGGATTATAGATGTTATTCCTCTATTTCTTCTAGCCATCAGCTCAAAAAATATGAATGAAGCCAAGGTTATTACGACTATGGGGATCTGAGAATTGAATTCGGTCACATTTAGTATAAGACAAACCAGTTGCAGAAAACATTAACACTATGTTTTATTTTTAAATTTGAATATGTGTTTTTAAATGACTTTATTTTGAGAATTGTATAAAAATAAAAAATAAAAATAAAAATTTAAAAATATAATAATTGAGTTTTTCTTTTCCTCCAAAATTTTAAAACATAGCCTAAGGTGGGACTGGTGATTCTCACCTCCCCATATTCACCTCTCAACTCAATAAAGAAAACCAGAATTTAATATTAAGCTTTTCTTTCTCCTTCGTCTTCTTTTTTTCTCTAGATCTTCTCGCACAAAACAAAACAATTATAAGGAAAGATAAAATGTGAAACAAAGGTGCTCATGTTCATAATGACGCGAAAACGCGTGAATCCGGACAGAGAGGCAGTAGGGATGGCCCAACTCTCTGTCAGTAGTCACTACCAGAATTAGTATATATAAGTCTACGTGCTAAACCCACTCCGGGAAGTGCTTTGGGCATCCAAACAGACAGAGACACCGAAGAAAGATTCACTCCCATTCTTTCCAGTTTTGTAGCAGTACAATCTTTGTCCCTGTACGTTTCCATGTCTTCCATTTTTTTAATTTTTTTTTTGGTTCTTTCCCTGAAGTCCCACTTCAGATTTACTGCTGTTTCCGGCCTAGAAAGTGTTGTCATTGTTAAAGCTTCATTAAGAGCATTCATTCTTGTAAATTCCAGTTCAAAAAGCCCGTGATTCGATACTTAAATATTTTTTGGTAGTTGAGGATTTCTAACAAGTGGAATTTTGCAGATACAGTGGCAGTGAAATGGGGAGAGCAGTTTTGCTAACTCTGGCTTCTGTTTTGGCACTTTGTTGTGCGTGGGTGGTGAAAGCAGAGGATGCTTACAAGTACTACACTTGGACTGTCACTTATGGCAAGGCTCCCCCCCTTGGCCCTTCCCAACAGGTTCGCAATTTAAGTTTGTGTGTGTGTGTGTGTCAGAGAGAGAGAGAGGGACGGAGGGAGACAGAAGAAGTTGAATTTAAAAGTTGAATGTTTGAAACCTCAGGTCATCCTCATCAATGGTCAGTTCCCTGGTCCTAGGCTTGATTGTGTGACCAATGACAACATAATCCTCAACCTCATCAACAAGCTGGACCAGCCCTTGCTTCTGACATGGTGAGTCACATTCCCTAAAGCAATGAAACACGATTGGCTTTGCGATAGCTGATTGTCACATCAGGTTAATGTCAAAACTAACTGCTTTAAGCGGCCATGATTCTTGTTTCTATTCTTGTGATATGACGTAGTTTGATAAGCGGTACATGTGTGAATTAGGAATGGGATCAAGCAGAGAAAGAATTCTTGGCAAGATGGTGTAGTGGGAACCAACTGTGCCATCCCTCCAAACTCAAACTATACATACAAGTTCCAAACTAAGGATCAAATTGGCAGCTACACCTACTTCCCATCAACTTTGATGCACAGAGCTGCCGGAGCTTTTGGAGCCCTCAACGTCTACGCTAGATCCGTGATTCCGGTTCCATACGCCAAGCCAGCCAGAGACTTCAGCCTGCTTATTGGTGATTGGTACAAGAGCAGTCACAAGGTTAGATTCTCTTATTACCACAACTGATGCATCTCTCCTTTATTTGTTAGACACATGAAATAAGAATATGTTCATGCTCCTTTGTGTAGTCTAAATGACTATTTCCATGTGATGCAGGCATTGCAGCGAATACTTGATTCAGGAAAGCCACTGCCTTTCCCTGACGGCATCCTTATAAATGGCCAGAGCCAATCTTCCTTCACCGGTGATCAAGGTCATCTTTCATGACCTAATACCTCAAATCGCTTGACCAATGCGCCCTTTGCATTTCTTCGTGATTTTCTACTCAAGATTCACTCATATCAGACCGTAAATCACTTTGATTCCCAGGTAAAACCTACATGTTCAGGGTATCGAATGTCGGCTTGTCCACATCTTTTAACTTCAGAATTCAGGGGCACAAGTTGAAGCTTGTTGAGGTTGAAGGGTCTAATGTCCTGCAGAACATATACGATTCTCTTGACGTGCACGTGGGCCAAACGGTGACCGTCCTGGTGACCCTGGATCAGATCCCAAAAGGCTATTACATAGTAGCATCCACAAGGTTCACTAGGACGGTTCTTAATGCCATTGCTGTGTTGCACTATACTAACTCCCACAGTGTCGTTTATGGACCTATACCAGCTGGTCCGAGATATGGAGTTGGATGGTCCATGGAGCAAGCTAGATCCTACAGGTATAACATCAGCTGAATGTATCAGATCAAACATGGCATTTGTTTTTATTGCATTACCCTAATGACAAAGGTGTACGTAAAACTAAGGCAAGCGACCTCCATATTCGCTGTCTTAATGCTCAGAGTCTTAATGTTTTTAGGTGGAATCTGACTTCAAATGCAGCTAGGCCCAACCCTCAGGGCTCCTTCCATTATGGGAAAATAAGACCATCAAGGACCATTGTGCTGGCCAATTCGGCTCCCACTATCAGAGGGAATCAAAGATATGTTGTCAATGGGGTCTCTTACCTCAACTCAGACACTCCTCTCAAGCTTGCTGATTATTTCAACATCCCTGGTGTTTTCAGCCTAAACTCCATCCAGAGTGCTCCATCGGGCGCTGGTTATACCCTAGCCACATCGGTCATGGGAGCCTCTCTCCATGAATTCATAGAAGTCGTCTTTCAGAACAACGAGGACACAATCCAAACCTGGCATCTAGATGGCTATGATTTTTGGGTTGTCGGGTAGGCCATAAAATAGTCTACATGTTGCAGGACTCGCGCTAGCTAGGTTTTCTAATCCGTAGTCTTCTTCATTGTTTGAACAGATTCGGGACAGGCCAGTGGACGCCAGCCAGCAGAAAGGGGTACAATCTTGTGGATGCCTTGACCAGACACACTACACAGGTAACCTTAACATGACAATTCTTGTAGTGTAAAATTTTGTAATGATCCTAACGACATTCTCTGAACATCATCCATTGCAGGTGTATCCCAGGTCTTGGACTGCCATACTAGTGTCACTGGACAACCAGGGCATGTGGAATCTGAGGTCTGCAATGTGGGGAAGACAGTATCTTGGACAGCAATTTTACCTGAGGGTTTACGGTCCCACGCCAAGTCTTTTCAATGAATATGACATGCCAACCAATGCTCTGCTCTGTGGCAAAGCTGTAGGCAGAAAACATCCTTAATTAGTCTTGAGGATTTCACTTGAAGACGTTCTACAAAGTTAGCTCTTACAGTTAAATTTGTATATCTCAAGCACATTAAATTATTTAATCCTAGAAGTTGTGTTTGTCTATTGAGGATAATTTAGTACTCTGTGGCAAGGAAAAGGTTGGAATGAGAATCTGCATTTATGTAATATTCTTCTCTCCTTTATATATTATGATATATTTAAATTTTAAGATTTATTTTTCTTATATATTATTAGTTGTTTGAAACATTTGAGACAATAGGAAAAATGAATGTAATCATGTATCTTACGTATATGGAAGGTGCCAATCCAAATTACAACATGCATTAAGTGAAAACAAATAACAAAACCATTGAAAATAGAGAAATTCTTCGATAACATCTTACTAATTAATGAGTTGGAGGATCTCAATTTTACCATTATGATAAAAGATGGAAGCGTGCATTTAATAATTTTTTACTAAAAAATCTGTTAAAATTGAAATTTTGGTAACATAATGTGTATAATGAAAATCGGGCTTAATTTTTTAGTTCGGTTTTTATAATGCTAAACTTTTTTTGGCAATTTGATTTGGCAAAATCAGTAAACTAAATTTTTGAACAAAAGGAAAATTTATGAAAATATATTCCAATGCTATAATTTAAATTGCAAAACTCAATAATGGATATCAAACATATTAATTCTTATTTCTATTATTGCAAATCATTTTTTAAATATAAAAAATACATCCACAACAAAGTATTTCCATTCAAAAAAAATGAGATATGATATAAAATTTTAGAATATTAAATGTGAGAACAAAGAAATCAATTAATAGATATCTAAACTTTAAGTAAAATAAATAAATACCAGAAAATCATAATGACATTCAAAATTTAATTTGATAAACTGAACTCAAAAATAAAAATAGAATCTAATGCTAAACTTTGAAAATTTTTTGTTAAATATGGAATGAAAATTTTTATCAAATAGAAATTGAAAATCTAATTTCTTTATATTGATTTAACAAACTACGTGCACCAATACGGGTTGTATCTTAACTGTTGGATTATAAATCAATATTAAATCTTCCTTTCCACAAAAAATTTTCAAATAATTAAATAGTTTTATTTTGAAATGTTATGATTCGAAAGTATTCATAAATTATAACACTTATTGCCTCAAATATATATAAGTTAATTTAGTATTTGAAAACTCTTATTTAAATTGTAATTAGTAATATTGTATTGACAACGATGATGATTATTTTTATTATTTGTAGGATTTTGCGTTTTCCTACATTATTAAGGTGTAGGTGTTAACAAAGCAAATTACTTGAGTTTGAAAATATTTTTTTAGACTAATCAAAATTAAGTATGAATTTAACAAATTTTTAAAATTTTACAAAATTAAATCGAACAAAATTCAAATAATTGTCTAAGTTGCTATTCAAATCATTTACGCCCACTACATAAGCATCCAATATTCCAATGTGGAGTTTGGACCCATTTACGAATTGGACTCATATGGTTGAATCCGACCCGAAAGAAGCAACCATTTGTTAACCCGTCTGCCATAAAATTATACGCTACCGGCGGCGATTCTCTTCGATCGAACTCCTCTCCCGAGTTCACGGATTCAAGTTGTGGTTTTCTCTTCGTTGCCTACAGTCGCGATGAATTGCGAGGTTTTCCAGCTCAAAGAACTGGTAAGCGTCCGCTTCACGTCATGGCTTTTAGTTGTATGTAGATTGATGTGGGCGAACGATTTATCGGATTTTTTAAACGGAAATTTATGATTTCACGCTCTAAAAACAGGAGGTTGAGCACTTCGAGATACGCGAAGTTCTATCCAGTAAGTTTGCTGTCCCTTACTTTTATAATTTTTCTAGGGAAATTAGTGATGACTCCTTGATTTTGCTAGGAAGTAGGTCGGAAAATTGTTGTGAGCTCTGCCGTGATTGTTTACACTGAAAATTTTCGATTATTCAGTTCGTAGTAGTGAAGATTTGATGGCTAAATTAATTTGCAAAAAATTGTTGTATTTATTTTGATAATTCACTGTTAATTTATCATTGGCCACTATGGGAATCAATTCCTAAAACAAGCTAAGATTTTTCGCGTGAAATTTTCTTGCCTTGAATACAATTGTACCTTATGTTCAAGAACCACCGATATGTTGAACAGTTGAAGATTGAATTGCAGGTATTCTACACACTATTTTGTTCCACAGAGCTTTAGGGCTAATCCGCCCGAAAGAGGTTGATTTGGAGCTTTTTGAGATTACATATGTAAGTACTTTCCATTTTTTAAAACTGATTGAGGCATAACATCTCCCCATAAACTCCTACTGGTATTTCTGCCGATATTAATTCCTGCTTGCTGAGTCTGACTTTTGCTGCTGCTGAATTTAACCGTACTCAAACCTTTTTATGGGTGCCAGTTTATTCAATTGCTTTTCTGTTGTCAATAATATGATCTTATGTTTGAAAAGAACCTTTCAAGCAACATCAAATTATTGGGCTACTTTTGATGCCCTAAATTTTTGTTATGAAAGCTGTTTGACAATCTGGAGTTGTCTAGGTGTAAAATATACTTTTGATTCTTTATTCTCTGGAGTCTTTACTTTTCATTGATGATCACTCTCATTTGTGGTTATCTGAGATGAGATTTTAATTTGGCTTTGCAACTTCATTTTGATTATATCTTGCACAGGTGCAATGTGGTGATGTGGATCTTGAGAGAAAGATAGATGAAAAGATTAATCAATTCATTGAAAGAGTGGAGAAACACCCAAACAAGAAAAATCAGGTTCATGGATTGCCATTATCTGTAATTTTCCTTCTGTTCAATTCTTGGATGATTTTTTTAAGGTTTCATATCAAGCATGCTAAGTCAATTTTTTATGTTGAACCTGCGTATCTACATCCTTTCTTCTATAAATAAAATTAATGCATACACAACATATTAGTTCCTTCTAATTGAGCCTTTAAACTCTGACTCTATAGGTTGCATGTAGTCTACCTCTATGGACACTGCATGTATATTTGTGCTTCCATCTCATTCTTTAGATTCACAATGTGTCTTATTTCTTTGTTGATCAGTTGCCTAACGTAATGTAATATCTTTAGTTTTCAATTCCTAGACTCAAATACATTGAGTGTGAGGTGCATATATTTATTTGAGAGAGTTTAAGTACAATAGTTACGAGAGTGAGTTATCAAACAAGATTTTAACTGATGTTACCTTTTAAATAAGATTGCTTGTCATTGTTGAGTATGGGGTGAATAATTCTTTTGCTGCATAGGCTGTAGTACAAGAACGAGAAAAATAATATGTTTACCATTTTATCAGTACATCATATTCCCATTTACTCTGAGCCAAAGTCTGGCTCTCCACTTAATTTGGTGTCCTTCCTGATAATTTCTCTGATATTTTTAATCTTCTTGGATTCATTATATTGGGTTTTAATGGTGCAGATATGCTTATCCTTCTATGAAGTTAAAAACAAACAACCTACATGGTTCACTAACAAAGTTGAACGCCTCTACTGGGAACAGTGGTACATAAATCTGAATGTAGCGCAACACCCAAAAGGACATTCTGGCAAGTCTCATCATTCCAAACTCATAGTTAACCCTGGAGGTATTTTCTGTTGTTTCATTTGCTAAGAAATTCAGCATTTGATTTGCTGGTAGTGTTAAAGGAGAAAAAATCACTTTGATCATTGTCAATTCCTATAGAGACTTCAGCCAATACAAGGAGTGCTCGGCGTGCAGCACTAGAAACTTCGCTTCTAGAAGTTTTATTTCAGATAATCAGAATTGTGAATGAAAAGAAGGATCATGTTCCTCCAATACCAAAGAAGGATCATGTTCCTCCAATACCAAACCTTGAAGGTGTTTCATATCGCTATGAAATCACTATATCTAGGTACTTTCTCTTTCTGTCCTTTGCATACTACTATGATGCAAAACGTAGTACAATTATTATTTCTCTTACTTTTAATTTCCATAGTAATTTGTATGTAATGAGATAGTTAAAAAGCATGTTTATTGTTTCTGCACTAGTGACCTTTGTCTGAGATATTCTCAAATGTTGTTCCATCCGAAGGCAGGACTTTGGAAGTTTTTTGTATTTCTTCCACAGGGATCTGCAAATTAAATTTCAAACTGGCACTTCATGGGTTTGCCCATAAATTTCGTGTCAACATCCACTTCTTTACAAAGTAATCTAGTGTATGTTCCTCCACACAAAATAATGCTTTCTTTTACTGACATGAAATTTGCTTATTATAGTTAGCTTGAAGCATTTAGAAGCTTATGAAACAGAAAAGGGGTGTGTCAATATTCCAAAAAAGAATGCTGAGGCAGAGAATAATTCTCTCTGGAACCACTTGACTTTTTCCTTGGGTTTAACAATATTGATTGTACCTTGTAAGGCTGATATTCCTTCATTTGTAGCTTAATTTACAAGTCATTGCTTTGGACAAGGGAAGGCCCTGATTGATTGTCATCGGTCAGGTGTATGAAATGTACCACTTGACTTATTCCTTGGCTCTAACGAGATTGATTGTACCTTGTAAGGCTGATATTCCTTCATATGTAGCTTAATTTACAAGTTATCCCTATGGACGAGGGAAGGCCCTGATTGTCATCAGTAGGTGTGTGAAATGTATTTTTCTTTATGATCTGTGAGCAATTTCGTTGCATCTTCTCCCTGTAAAAAATCAAATTCCAGTTTTGGGTAAACAATAGTTTCTTCTAGTTGCTACATAGCCACACAATAAGCAAAGGTCTGTGCCTGTGGTAGTAATTATGTTTGGCTAATTAGTGCACTAGCCATAGAGAAAGGCGTCTGCATAAGTTGCGTGATTGTTTAGATTGATTAATACTCCTATTTTGTGTTCACCATACATCATCACCATCACTTTCCATGTTATTTTTTATTGCGTCTCCCTAGAGGAACCTGAAGCCAAGTATAAGCTGCTAAGTTACGTGCTGCCTTCTTTTAGTTCATCAGAATCTGCATTCGGGATGGACATGTTCAAGAGGATGCTCCAAACTGGGCATCCCACAATGCTCAGCTGACCAGCAAAGCCTCGAAGCTGCCCTCACTTCTTACACAACTCATCACTACGGAGTTCAAATGGCTGCTGTCCCCTGTGAATATACTATCTGAAGCGGGTAAGAGAGCTGTACGTTACAGCTGAAATCAAAATTTGTGACTACTAGAAAATTATGTAAATATTTATTCTGGTATCTTCACCTTTCTGGTCTCTGTTAACTTTGAGTCTGATAATAAGTGCCAAGCAGCTAGGCATTTTATGTGCATGTTTCACGTTGCATCATGCATGGACTGGGATATGCTACCCAGAGTAATTATCAAGCATCACAATATCAGTATTTTCACGGTATATTATATTCTTAATAACTAGGGGGTTAGAGGGTTATATGTTTGGGAGGGTGATATCTAGTGAGAGTAATATTGGAATAAGTAGTATATTTGAATTTGAATGTTTTGATTGAATAATAGTGATATTTATTTGAATCTTTTGTATTGATGTATATGTATAAAATATATAATATTAATTAGATAATGCGGTAGGATATAGATATTATGATTAATTTTTATAGTATAAATAAATATAAATGTGGATGTGTGTATAATTATAGATATTGATTTGATTGTAAGTGGATATGATGGTTTAAAAATAATTAATTTATTATATGTATATATATATATATATATATATATATATGAAAAGAAATTTTGAAATTAAAAAAAAATTGTTGAATAGTATATTTGACTTGGGCGGATTGTGAGAGAGAGATTCCAAACATAGCCTAGATCGCCACTTATTTAGCAAAAATTGTCGTTGAAACTAAGCTCATCTACAAAATTCAAAACATTGAGAGACAATGTCTGAACTCAGGTCAAAACGCCAGATATGATTAGTGATTTCCTGCATTGATTGAGAAAAGCCCAGCTCAACGCCCACAGATTTGAACAAAATGGCTCCTTTTTCTTTTTTATATATTTTTTTTCTTCATATTTTCATTTCAAAATTGCCCTCCGTGTTAAATAGGTGGAATTCGCAGGCTTAGTTACCCATGGAAAAAGCAATTATACAATCCCTTTAATTGAGATCAAAGCAAGCACGTAAATAATCAGTGTGAACGTAACCGACTCTACTGCCTACCACATTAACGTACATTTACTTAGCCTTGCAGAAGCCCCTGATTCAACTGTGCAAGTTTTAGCAACCTGCCACGCCCTCCAACCCGCCTCATTTATGCACCAGTCAAAGTTGAATAAATTGTTTCACCTTAGATATTTTTTATCTCTCTCTCTCCGGACATTGGTAGGATCATCAAAATTTCACATTGGTCTTCTTGATCTTGGGACAAGACTGCATGAAAAATACCATGGTTTTAACCTATACTGTATTATTAAATTTTTGACCTTTCTTAATTACACATTATACTTTTACGTATACACTTACTTTAAATTCTCTTATTTTTTATTCTTTATTTTTCAACATCCTTTGTACTCGCTTATTCTCCTAAATTTTTTTCGCTTTTCGATCTTCATCATTTCTTAATTTAAATATTATCTAAACCTAATTTCAAATAATGTTATTTTCTTATCTAAACTTAAAAATCTTATAATTTACAAATAATTTTGTGGGTGCACAAAATGTACGAATTTTACTAGTATTTGTCTTATTGCTAATACATACGGACAAGTAGTATGATGAGTCGCGACTTGAACTACTAGTTTCTTATATTTCATCTACTCTAGTTGATGAAACTAGGAAAATTCAATTTGACTTCAATTTAATATTTGTGGACACGGAAAATAACCTATAATTAAAGATAGTGATTGACTAAACAACATAATAGATTATATTGTCAAAGAGATGGCGCTGATTCACTTAATACGAAAACTATTTCAAAACATACTTCACTTCAAAACACTAGCCGGTGTGGAAATAGCAAGATCTGGCTCTGGCAAAGCAAAATAGTCACCACCTTCAACAAGACCACCTTCTTCATTCTCATCCTGCCACCTGTACCCCGCCACAGTGGAACCCCAGCCATTTCCGCCGCTCGGACCACCTTCCACCGCCCCAAGGAAGGGCCACGCTCCCTTTCCCACCCCAAACCCCACATCATCAAGCCCGTACCCTCCCAACGTCAGAAGGCCGTTCCCCTGAGTATTGTTCAACAACGAAGTAAAACTCCCACTCATCTTAGCATCGCACACAAACGGCAGAGAACCGCCGTGATCGGCCACGAGTGGGAAGAGAAGGGGAGAACCTCCGGCGGACATGTGGTGGAAGTCGTGATGAGCCGAGGGGAAAACAGTGGATGCACCCGTACTGGCCGTGGTAGCAGCGGCAACACTGGTGCGGGAGCGTTTGGAATTCTTGCGGCTGCCACCGCCGACGGGGACGTCGCGGAGAGTGCCCCCGTGAGTCCAGTAGCGGCGGCAGGACTTGCAGAAGTGGCGCGGCTGGGAGAAGTTGTAGTTATTGTAGTAACAGAACTTGGTGTTGGTGGAGTCGCAGCGCGGGCATGGAAGGTGCTCCGACTCCGCCGGCGGCGCACTGGCTTGGCTCGGCTTTATTCCCTTCCTTCCGCACGTATCAGTCGCCATCTTTTGCTCTTTCCTTTTGCTTTCCTTTCTTCCGTGGAGCAACTATATGGGCTGGGGGGATTTTTATTATGAAGGGCTACAGAGAGAGAGAGAGAGAGAGAGAGAGAGAGATTCTGTGTGGGATTATAAGAAGAAGAAACTGTGTCGGAATCCGAGATTGGGCAACAGCCTTTGCAGAGGTTGTTGTGAAGAGGAATGCATGTTGTAAGTCGGCTCGAAATGGCTATTGTCTGGTTCGGCTCTCTTCTCCCGTTGGAGGGCTATATGAATCAGTCTCTGCATCAACTGTTGTATCCTTTTAATGCTCTGTGCAATTTATTGTGGTTACTATGTATTTATTTATACATACAGTAATAATTTCTTGGGTGATGTTTGTTTTAATATTTATATCCTTTTTATTTTCTCTAAATTTACTTGATTTAATTATATAATCTTACAAATTTTTATTTAAATTTTGAATTCAAAATTATTTAATATCTATCTATATATATATATTTATAGATAAATATTCAAAATACAACTGTTGCATATATTTATAATTAAATAAATACTTATATATTCATTTTCACACTCATATTTATATATAAATAAAAGACTAATGAATATCACCAAAAACATATTACATTATCTAATTATTATTATTCACACATATTCAAATAAATCAATTTTTTTATCTCATTAAAATTTTATAATCAAACATAATTTTTATTCTTAACAAAATCTTCATTTTGTTTACTTTCCTCGAAACTTCAACCATCAATAAAATAATATTCATATTATAATCATTGTAAATTTAAAATTTTCATTTTAATCTCTTTTATATTTATATAATTTAAAAAACATACAAAAAAAAATACACACGCAAGACAAAACCAAAAAAATAATAATAATAAGCCAAACAGATCCATATTGATTTGAAACAGTGAAGGTGGGTTGCATCATCATTACAGGGCTCATTAAATGCAGTGGCCATTGCACTCTACTTAATTGCACTTATTATGGTACGAAACCATTATTTGGCACTTGTTCATTTAATAATTAATAGGATACACATTTATTAATTACATAATATATGAACCCTTGATGGTTTTTCGTGCTGGCGTGTGATCGATTTAGTGATAATGAGTACTTAGTCCAAAATTAATTACAAACCGGGTATTGTCCTCTCAAGCAGAACCACAGAATAATTAATGCAACTATGTATCATGTGATGGTTTCACATGAGTGTGTTTGAACTATAATAAGAGTTTATATATTAACATACAGAACGTAGAAAGAAATATTTAGTTAAAAAAGAAAATGGAGGTGAGATGTTTAAAATGTCAAAAAAGAGATGCTATGAATGGTCAAAAAGCATGCTTGTAGGGTAATTATTGAGATCATAATATTTAATGGAGCGGATAATAATTCCAAATTTTAGTGGGCTTCACTTAATTTTGCACTTTGGGTTAGTGGAAGTGTGATTCTAATTGGCATTGGGATTATGACAATAAACATATCATATAGTGGCAAGTCAACATTTAATAGTCTTAGACATCTTGATCATGATTATCAAGACATAATTGGATTTGTGTAGGCTTTGACGTGGCTTTTGTTGTTTTCTGGAGATTAGGATTAGTTGTATGATTTTGGAAAATTAAATGGGAATTTAACATTCTGAAAATTATATACTTTGGATTCCGTATTATATTACCATGCATGAAACTTCTAAAGTAATAACAAGTTTGGTCGTCTGACAGATTTTGAATCATTCTATCCCCTACAATAATTACCTTTTCTCACTTAAGGTAAATTATTTATAAAATGAAGCATAATTTTATGATTATGCATAATTAATTATATTTTTTAAGTTTTATGTACGCATACGTTGAGTGCACACAATTCACTAGACCTTGCTATTCAGATCATATTAAGTAATTAATCACACAATGACAATAATTTAAAGATCATTTTTCCTTCTTAACTTGAAACCTATTTATATTAGTATCTGAGGTTGGCCAACAAACTGCTTACTTTGTCAACATTGTTTGAATTTATATCAAAAAAAAAAAAAAAGGAATCCAATTCCTTCATATAATGAAATAAGATTCAAAATTTTTAGAATGCCATTGGAGGATCTATTTCTTAAACATTAATTTTTGGATGCAAAAATTTAAAATAAATTTAAATAAGTAAAAACTAATTTGGGATGTGCCGTTGAATTACTCTTTTAAATTATATACATAGCAGTGAGTATTGACATGACGTCTCATTTGGGAGTCCAATTTTCAGGTGCATAGAAATAAGTAGGTGGGAGAGAGATTTTTAAATCTAAAAAAAAAAATGTCACGGTTTCAGATTTAGTCTAGGTGAGAAGTGAGAAGAAGTAAATTAAATTTTAGAGATCCTTAATTGAAATTTAAATTAGATATAAAAATATATTTATTTATATACTATATTATTAAAAGTTTGGATTTAATTCAATTACATAGTTTAAATTTAAGACATTACTTGTGATTTGTAAATTTATACTTTTACCATTCTATAAAATGCCCAAACGCGACTTATATATAATTACTAATATTGCATTGTTTATTTTTTATACTATATATCTACACTTAATTATATTATTATGAATTTGAAACTTTTTAATTGTATAATATAAAATTACACAATTATTCTTAATTAAATTTTTCTTTCTCTATTCTTCTATCCTTCTCTTTTCTTTTAATTGATTACCTTTTATTTATTTTTCTCTCAAAATATTTATCTTTTCAAATTTTTTACCTTTGATTTTTTATTTACTTAAACATTCTTTTTAATTTTAATATATTTTTTATACTGTATTATCATAAAAGCAATGGATATGTTTGTTTTAGTTTTTAGGTATGTATTGTTAAGCATATTTTTTAAAAGAATGTATATTTTTAAGGATGAAGTAAAATAAACATAGCCAATATTTTTTAGTTACACATTATAAAATTACACAAGTATCGTTATTTTTCTTTTTACATTTCTATCATTTTACCTTCTATTTTTTTCACTTATTACTTTTATATGTTTTTCTTTTCAAAATTTTTATCTGTCCTTTTATTTTAAGTATTATTTACATTTAATTTTAGTAATTTTTATTATTTAAAATGCAATAATTTTATATCATAAATTGGAAAATGGGCAAACATACTCTGGTGACCCAAAAGGCTAAAATATCATGAGCGTGAAGAAACAAAGAAATGATTGGGTGATGCTTCCGCGTAGGGCAGACAATAAATCATGAATGTCGGACTAGCGTGGGGTTGCAATTATTGGATTGCTTCCCCTACCCCGCGGGACCCACCCGTGGTTTTCTTACAACAGTCGAATTCCTTGTCCGGATTTTCCGCTTAGCTGTCCCACCGCTGTTATTAACTCGTCCATAAAAGAACGCATGCAAAATTTAAAATATAAATTATTATAAGTTTGTAAAATTGTTTAAAATTTATTATACAGTAAAAATAGATTTTTAAATCTATATATATTTTTAGTTGATGATAATAAAATATAAATTGCACGCTTTAAAAATTTATGTAAACTTGTAGAAAAGAAAAAGTTTAAGAGAGAAAGTGATACGTGAAGATAGATCAAACGAAAATTAATTAAAAATGATAAAAAGTGAAAAATATGAAAAAAAATTAAAAAGAGACGAAGCAAAAGGTGGCTAGTTAAAAAATAATAAATACTATAGATTTAAATTTATCAAAAAAATATTTTAGAAATAAATTTAAGGCTCTGTCTGTTTCAAGATTTGTAATTTTTTTCATCTCAACAAAATTTACGCAGTATAAACGTATTATTTAATAAATTTTTTTATTAAATTTCAAATTAAATTCATTTCTCTATATAATTACACATAATATACATAAATATTTAAAATTAAATCATTAAATCAATTCAATTTCAAATTAATAAATTCACAAACACGTTAATGCTAAAAAACACAAGCTATTCGTTGAATCAAAAAATGGACCGATTTAAGGTTCATTTATTTAACTGATGATTTGATTGAGGCAGAACAATAATATCATATTTTATATTATAAATATTAATTAATATTTTAAAATTAGAAAATTGGTAAACATAAAATAAAAACTTGAATTTAATTTTAAGAAGTTTTTTATTACCTTTAATAGTTAAATACAATACACTAATATAACAGATAATAAATACGAATTCAATAATAGAAACGTGAAAATGCAACAAAATAATATCTTATCAATATATTTAATCGAAATGTAGTAGAAATTTAATAAGGAGTGTTAAAAGCTAATGCCAGTCAAAGTTGTCGAAAACTAAGGACTGTAAGTTGGAATTAGATTAATTATTCGACGCACACTGATCAGCGGTAGGTCTTGACTTTAATACCAAAGCCGAGAACTGCTGTATATCTCACGAACATCTAGTGGAACGGTGTAATTGTGGTTTCAGATGGTTCATTTAAAAGAAAAAGATTATATATACATACATATATATATATATATTATCATCGTATACAATCACAAAATCTTATTATTATTATTATATGTACAAAGTCAAAGAAATCAAAAATTTCATTATTCATGAAAAATTTAATATCGAACACAATTTTGATTTTCATCTCCCGTTAAAATCATGAACCAAACAAATTAAATTTCGTTGATGCCATCATGCTAACCTTCCAGGAGTTAGGCCTCTACGATAGTCCAATGGCCGAAAACCCATCAGCAGCTACAAATGAAGAGAATAATTCAGACGTCCTTAAACCTTAGCTGGAGGATAGGTTGGCGCACACAAATTGAATAGCAGCCTGCACGAGGGCTGGAGTGAGAGAGCGTGCCCTCCTGGGACTGCTGCTGTCCTGTGTGTTGTGGACAGATGATGAAGCCCACCCCACCCCACCCCACCCCAGGCCAGACCCCCATTGCTTGCTCAAACGCCACCTGTCCCTATCCCTGCCCTCTGTTCAATTTGACCACTGACAGAGCTCCCCACACCACACTCTCATTCTGTCAAGTCCTCATCAATGCAAACACATTGTTTGCATTTGTCTCTGCACATGCTACCGCAGTATGCCTACCCACACACGCAGATGCTTGTTGAGTTCTTTTGTTGCCTAGGAAGAAAGAAAAATGAGGGTGTCGGGGAGGCTCTAATTAGGGCCCAGCTCGGCTTCCTTAAACTCCAAACATCAACTTTGAGACCAGTTTCGTACTGGTTAATGTGCAAACTTCCCTTGAGCTACTGTACTTTAGGGGCAATTTAGACGTGTGACACATTATGTGTGCCTCTCATCCCGCGTCAACTGGACAAAAATTGTTATGCCAACCTACAAATTCGACATACCTAACTTCCTAGTAATTGGTTTTTTAGAAATGAATTGAGTGATGCCCACGACATTACTAAGGATCAAGACTCCTTCCTTGTTTTTCTTCTTGCTCTTGGAAGAATATAATCCCGCCCCTCCAAAATCCACGTTACAAGGTCACTTTCTATATCCAACCACAGAGAAGGTTAATTCTTTTCGTATGGGTTGTATCGCTTCGTCATGTCATCAATAGTACGTATGGTTTACTATTCGAAACATATAGGAAACCGAAGTAGTCTAGGATGACCAAGAGATCACTTCAAAACACAAGAAGACGTGTCGGGCAATCCTTTTTATTGCATTTCAACGGAATCGAACAAGATAAGTTCTATGAATAAATTTGAATTTTAATAAAAAGATTTTCTAGATACAGATCTTTAAATTTGATATATTATTCTTTTAAGAACAAGATATCTGATTTTGAAGAGAAATTTGACTTCTGATTATTTTTTCAAAGCTTGCTTAATTTTCGAATAATGTTTATTTGCCAACTCTGCACCGTAATTGAGGAAGCACAGTGAAGAATGGCTTATATACTCATTGATTTGGATACAGTCAAACTTGATATAGAAAGCAGACAACACTTCACTCCAATTACCACCCAAATCCTCAATCAAAAATTTCGCCACTCTGATGCAAAAGACTTTTATACCACTTTGAAGATTGAAGACTGAAGTTGTTAAAGAGGTGGGATATGGCAAAAAAATGCTTAGTAGGCTTATTAAAAGAATTAACTGAGACGTTACCTAAATGCATGATATAGAAAGTTCTGAGTCTCTGATTATAGCCTCATTTTACTTCTAATTACTTCTTCCCAGCATTCTGGGATACCGAAACATTCTTAATTCATAAAAATCAACTTGGCTACAATGCTCTCAACTCAAGCAACCTTTTATATGAAAACTAAGCATATGCATTTCTGTATTACAGCAGTTCTTACAGAAAAGCTTACACTATAATGTGGAATAAATAATCTCACTATGCATTGGCCCCTTTAGGGTTAACTTCTTTGAAAAAGTTATCACCGTGGGAGCAAAGTATATAATTGAGATTTATAGTTACTGGACTCAATCCTCACTGGGGTTTATGAAAACTGAACTGGGGTCCAGTAAGTTTTCCCAAAAATAACAATCATAAATTTCCCTGTATATTCTTAAACCAAAGGGCAATTAATCCCTCTTTTATCCATAGAAGATATAAAAATCATCACAATGGTAGTCCTCTGATAAGACAAAAATTGGGCAAACTCGAAAAATTGCCCCTCTACCTAATAGGTATAAATTGATTGTACGTAACAATGGACTGCAATTCCCTTTCCCTTGATGGCTTTAATAATATGAGAGTATGTTCACTTCAAGTAAATAGATTAAAAAAATTATTTTATCAATTCTAATAACACATCTTATATAATAGGTAAAAACTTATAATAAAAATATAAGCCCAGAATAAATTAACTAAAATGATGGATAAATAATAACATATAACAAGTGTCATAAAATAATAATCTAAAATAATCCTAATGGACCTTTACTCTACATTGGAAAGATGATTAAGAAGTCAGAATGAAGGTAATTTGGAAAACATAAGTCTCCTAGTATCTATCATCTAAGATCCACAGTTTATGGTGCATTTCTTACACCATTATAACCTGGTGATCTCAACAGTTTTCGCCTCAGCTTGGCACTTCGAACTAAAAAAGAGTCATCCCAACTGCTTATACCTGCATAAATGTTAGACAAGAGAACACTGCCAAGACCATGTGATGGTTCCATCTTTTGCCAAGTCTTGGGCTTTTTCTCCCATGTTGGTATCACCATGCATTTAACATGCTGCAATCATTTCACAATATATTTCCAATGCCTTTCTCAGTTTCCCACTTGTACATAATCCATCATACACCAAGAAACCACATCCTTCCCGGGTATCCCCTCAAACAGCTCTTTAGCCAAGTTCGCCAACCCTGCCTTCACATGACCATTCAACATCACATTCCACTTTCCAAATTTTATAACTCAAAAATACACACTAAATTATTATATTTTTTAAATTTTATTTCTCTTACTTTTACACAATTCTAAAAAAAAAAAACCCTTAAAAAAAACATACCAAAATTTGAAAACAAACATAACCCCATCCCTCATATTATTGAAGAAGACTAAGGCGTCATCCAAACTCATCCAAACCAAATATATATAACGCTCATACCAATCCCATAAAAGCAAGCAAAATCAAGTGAGTTAGGTCCATACCTATGAGGAGACCCTTGGGGTCTCGGTACCCACCTAATCATAATCCAATATCCATAGCCTTTATCACATATTCCAACATGTGATGCCTAATATACCCTTAATTATTTATAGATTTTTTATTTCACTCCTTTAATTTTTATTTATTTTAATCAATTTCCTTAATTTAAATTATTTTATTTTTATTTTACATTTCTTTCTTTATGATTTTATGAATTTTATTAATGATATAAAATTTATATTACAAATCTTATTATTTTATTTATATTCAAACAATATTGAACATCCCTGAAGTTTAATTTATTATATATTTACTTATAATCTCATTTCAATTTTACTTCATTCTATTATTCATCTTTGTGAATTTTATTCTTTCTCTCAAATGATTAAAAATATATTAACTTATTTATATAATTACACACATGTATCAAATGTGTGCAGATCTAAAGAATTGGGTTTGTTGGGATTGTTGTTGACGGTTTGAAAGAGTGCAAGGAAAATGAGCAGGCATTTGTAAGTTGTGTTGAATATTTTAACATAAGCATGCAACAAATATCTAGATTGTTGTAATTTACTGAGTCTGCTCAATGTTGTAACTTCTTGGACAATCAACAAACTGACTAAAGATTTACTTGCTGACTTCTAACAATATTTTTAGCCTATGAATGTAGGAGAATGTACTACATATCTGGCCAAGTAATTTAGGATTTTGCGTAAGAAAATTAAATTGAGCTTTCATCGCATTCACCCATCTATCATTTTGATTATCATGTATTGAGTTTGAAATCCCCAATAGAGTAAATTCACTGCAGCAGAAGATTGAAACTCAAAGTAAATTAATTCAAGATAATAAACAATGGAGTCTTGTCTTAGTTCTATAAATGATTGTGTTTCGAGTGTTCGGGTGTAAACATTTTGGCACTGGTGAAATTATTTTCGTCTCATTAATTTTGTTACTGTTTTAGTGTTGTAGTGAAAATTGCAACTTCCGTTAAAACATTGTGTACTCTATTCACAAACACCCAAACAACTCTTCCATACCTTTGTTTAAAGCATTCTAGACAACATTCTAGATTGTTGTGACCAAAGTATACAACGTTGTAATAATAGTTGCAACTCACACAATAACACTAAAACGGTAACAGAATAAATGAGCCAAGACAAACAACGTGTTTCCAAAATTCATAGACAGCACTCCTTGCCTACAAGGTCTATTCCAAATTAAAACAATTCCACTATTATAAATATGTAATTAAACAGTCAAAATATCCACTCTTAGAACAATTTAATACCTCACACCTCAAGTTCATGACTAGTTGACACAACTACAAGACTCCCTTATTTAGTGTCTTGACCTAACTACTTTTAAGACTCGACACTTTATCACAAGAAATTTTCCATCTCAAAAATTGATACAAAATTCATACATAATAACAAGGTAAGTTCATCTTTTTGTCTCTAAAGGAAGGCTCACACAATGTCTAAAACACATGGCCAAATATATAGAGAGGTTGTGCAGAATTTTTTTTTAAAAGGAAAGGTCAGACAAATTTGTTAGACTGAAAATCTTGTTAAAAAATAAAGAAAGAAATTTTATCCAGTATCTCAGTTGTCCAAACACTTAAACAATTGAAACAATACCAGATTCTTATTTTTCTTTTGGATCAACCAAATCTCCTACCTTATTAACAAGATATTTCCAACAAATATTTAAATTGATCTCCTTATTTTGATCTACTTTCTAAGCAAATAAAAATTCCACAATAAATATAAATTTTTAAGAATCATTACTAAACTAATATTATACTACATCGTTACCAACTAATCATGTGACAAATCTAACCACATATGAAGTGAATATTAGTTAAGCGTAAAGGGAAGCAGAGCACGGAGATTTTTTGACCCAGTGCAATGCTCATAGAAGGTATCAGCCGAGCAAGAATTGAAAATTTGTCTTTCACCACTGAAGGGAGAGGACGAAGAGTAACCCTAATTCCCGCCAAAAAAAATTGAAACGGACAAATTAAAGTTCCTCTCAGACAAATGCCTCGATTTGTCGTCACGATTTTAAAACGAATGGATTTCGATCGGGCTCGTCATCGTAATTTGTTCATCACTGAGAAACACCAACATCACCCGAAATTTTTAACATTTTCTCCACTACAAAAACACCCAAAAGTGAAGAAGAAGAAGAAGGTGACCGAATGATGGGGAAAAATGACCGAGTGGCCATGAGAAAGAGCAAAATTGATCATCGAGTACCTTCAGTTCCCAATGATGGAACACACCAACTTGGAGTCGAGGCAGCAGATGGCTTCAAGTACTTTGCAACGGCTTCAAATGCTTGTGGTAATTCCTATTTAGGGTTTTGGAATGAGAGCAGAACGGCACACTTTTCCCGCCGCAACCGCTCTAAATGATAAAATGCCCGTGGATATATTTGGGCTGGACTCTGTTCGGCCTTAGGCTGGTGGCCCAATTGCTCCATATTAGGGGCATGGGATTGTAAATTCAAAAAATAAGCGTGACAAAAAATATATATAAGAATACCAAGAATAGCATTGTTTATGTAACGATTTGTGTTTGAATTGTAACGCGATTCCAAACATTTTTTAAGTTTGTCTTAATTTAATTTTATGAAGTTTCAATACAAGTTTAAACGTAGAATAAGTAACCAAATAGAGTTTAAAAAATTCTAGAAGTTTGACTTCAAACTTGACAAAATGCAAAAACATTTTCAAACTTAATCAAGTAATTTAATTTATTAACACATATCTAAATATCATCTTGAGTAATCATTATTTCTCTTTGTTTTTATGCGTGTACTCATTCATTTTGGTGGTATTAAGAAGCGTTTAATAATAAACAATGGGGCAAATGGTAGTTCAATGAAATCCATAACCCACATAGTCTAAAGCTGATAACAGTCAACACGTAAATGGAAGCAGCGGAAAGGAACTGTATACAAAAGCATACGGATTTGATCTAAAGCTGATAACCAAAGTACATCATCATGGGAAGAATTTCGAACACATAGAGGCCTTTACTAACAAGGATTGTCGGTAAACTACATGTAGGCAAAATGGTCATACAAGAAGTCAAGATCCAAAGCATGGCCAACCGCATTTGTGTTAAAAGAGAATGAAAATAGGAATAAAGAGCCCATATGGCGACCCACTAAGCTATTCATGATCATTCTTCTCAAAAATTCAACCTCAAAATCTTTTTCCTGCCATTGGGGAGATTCTGAGAACCGAATGTCAGACAGAATCCCTCAAGAGGTACCGCCATCACCATTGTTTGAAGATGGATCAATTGAATGTTTCTTTGCTGGGCTGGACTGCATGGTCGAGCTCATAACTACTCGCTTGACTCCTCTTCCCACAACACCAAGGTCTGTCACTCCAGAAGTACCACTTGTCTGAGCACTAGAGATAGCTGGATTGTCGGTACTTCCACCAGAGCCAGCAGTAGCCACCTGCAAAGAGCTCATTGCTACAGATGTAGCATTTTTCTCGGTAGCCCTAGCCTTTGCAGACATGACGCTCAGGATATCTGAGAGGATAGATTTGGGATTTGAAACAAGCTGTTGAAGATCTTCAAGCTGCCACCCCAAAGAATAACAGTTAAGGCTACGTTGTACATGCTTCTTACAAATGAGAACATTTCAGTTAATCTTTACCTTCTTCTCTAGTTCACCACACAGACCAGTCAGTGTTTCAACCTCTGCTTCTTTGTCTGCAAGAGGTTCACCTGATGGGGAAGTAGTCAAAGATGATTGAGGAATTTGTTGTAATGCAGAAGCAGTTGGAGTTTCTTCAGTTCCTGAGAAGTTCTTTACTTCATTTGTCAGTCGCTGCACTCTGGACTTGCAAATTGAAATAGCCTTCTGGCAATAAGGAATAGCTTCATCGGGTTTAGAACCAATTTCCAAACACAAGCATATTCTAAAATTCCTGAATCCTCCAGTTAAGGAAGTTATTTGAAACTCTTTCTCACCTTCTTCCTTTCTGTTTTTTTGGGGACAAATTTGAAAGCAAATAGACCCAAAACAAAATTAGAATTAGCTAAGCATCTTACCTAACATCCCATTCAATCTCCAAATGAAAACACTTTCAAACAATTATGTTAAGGATACAGCTCAGCAACAAGCCGACTGTCAGGTTCAACCAGGCGCTCCAAAATGGAGAGAGCTTTCAAGTAGTCGCTTAATGAAGTTTCAACATCCTCTGGTCAAAGCAAACAAATTTTATAATGAGCAAATAAAAACTCTATAAGTCTTAAGCACTCTATCTAAATAAGATGCCTTAACAACAATCATTAAAACAAATTACAGACCTCTTTCTAGAGCTACTTCAGCTAAAGCTGACAATATGTCCACCTTTTCCATTGTGTCACCTGAATGCTTCTCAACAATTGCACGAGCAACATCTAGCATCTTCCAAGCCAAATCAAGGTCAGACTCATCCTCCTCACCGTCAACATCTTCTTCGTCACTTTCGTCTTCACCCTCTTCACATTTCCCTTCTGCAGCTGATTTTCAATGGAAGAAAACACCAGTTCAAAATAATGTTGAGTTAGTTAGATCCTAACGTCTGCACATCCACACAGAACTACAGATCTTCCAGGTAAAAAAGAAACAATATCCATCTACAATGAGTGTGCAGCTCTGGCTATGTTTGATTTCATTTTTTTGTGTTTGTTTTTAAGTTTATTTCTCTTGAGAATAGTGTATAAAAGTAAAAGAGAGATATATAAAATTTAAAAGATGTAATAACTGTTGTGTGTATTTTTTGAGAGAAAAAATGAAAGCAAAGCCTCTATGTTCCTGGAATATATGGTAGGACTCATAATTGATGAAACTTCAATCTGAGTTGCTAACAACAAGCGCTCTATTAAGTGTCACCCAAGTAGCTGAATACACATAACCCTAGGTGTCACAACGCAAATAACTTAATTTCAGAGAAAACATGAGGTTAAATAGATGAATGTTCAATGTTGTCTTCAAAAGGACAAATGAGGTTCCCAGTGACAAAAGACCAACATATCTCATGCCACAACAGCACAGAATGATAGAAGACTAAGAAAATCAGACATGCATCTGCCAGCCTTTGAATGCATAGTTCCCAAATTCACCATGCTAGTATAGAAATATATGAGTAAACGCACAAGACCACAGAAATTGCAGTTGATATAATCATTTGATTGGAGAAAAGAAACACTAACTATTATCTGGAGCACCATCCACACAATTTGCACTGCCATCTTGTTCTGCATTATTAGAATCTGGGGCAACAGAAGATTCACCATTCACTGTCGTATTTACGGACCCATCTTTATGGGGATCTTCTTGAGATACAGCACCTTCTTTCTTAGGCATAGAAGCCAATGGATCAGCCTCTTCTTGAGCTTTGTACAACAAAGCACAACCATATTTATAGTAAGCATTGACACACTCGGGAGCGAGTTCACCAAAGTGAGCAACCCTAGAGGTACAAATTTTCAACCAGATTCATTTCAGCATGTGCAAAATATCAAAAAAAAAAAGTGGCATGCCTTGAGAATTCCAAAAAGTATGAAGTCAACGGAAAAGAAATGGAGAAAATGTCAAGCAAATGTTCCTAGTCCATGGCAAGAAAGTTGAAAAAGATAAAAACTAGGGAGAAATTTCTCAGACAAGAAAGTGAGAGTCTACTCTTCCTTCAGCCACATAAGATCTTGCTTTCAAACTCTTCGTTAAAAATATGAAAACCAGAGGGGGAGAAGATACAAGCCTTTTACTACTCAATAAAAGCTCCTACAATTTTCAACTGCAATAAAGAATTCAAGCCACTTACAGCGAGAGAAGGTAAGAACTTCAAAATACGACCAGCGGATGGGTTTCTAGAAAACTGGAGATTTAATGCATAATCTGGTAAACATGTACAATAAGAACAAAAAGAAGCTAGCAACATAAATGACATTGGGTAAAAATAAGTGGTGAATGCATTAAAGGCTCTAATGGCAGAAAACCAGGCTTGAAACTTAACACTATCGTTTTTAATAAACACAAGAAAGTACCATAAAGCAAATTCCTTAGCCAAGAGCAAATTTCAGCTAACGGTAGTCGGTAAATAAACCAAAATCATAAAAGAAACAGTAGTTAACCCTACATTTACCAAGCTGTTGGCGACTGTTTGCTAAACATGCACAGTAAAAGCAGATATTGACATCAAAATCTTCCAAAATCACATAGTATATGCATGAGAAAGGGGGAAAAAGAATTACCTAATCTCTAGGGCACGGCTATAGGAATCAGTGGCTTCGGCGTAATCGTGCTCCTTGGCAGCTTTAGAGCCAAGCGCCATCAACTCGTCCGCGTACTCCAAGGACTTCTCGCGCTCACCTTCTGAAGACACCACGGAGCTTTCATTATTATCGGTGCTGATATTGTTGCAGGTGGATTCCGTGGCTGCGCAGTCAACACCCGACTCAATCGTCGCTTCAACGGAGTTAAGGTTTTGGTCAGCGACAGGTGCTTGGCCCTCCGGATTAGAGTTTTCATCCGCCATTGCAGAGTCACTGGAAGAAATTTGGCCAACCCTCGGCCCTCTACTTCCTTTATTGCACGATACTTTAAACGCAGAGCCTTGCAGCGTAAAGCGAAAATGATGGTAATGCCCAGTTAAAACGCGAAACCCTCTATATATCGGGAAACTGAGAGGGCCGTACCAATACGACGACGTCTGGAGCATGCATTTGAGCCTGTTCTAACAACACGGCCCAGCCCAAAAGAGTGATCTACGTGTGTTCACCTCGTATATGGTTGACTTGAGCATTATTCCTTTAGATTGGACTTCAGTCGTGTAGTGTACTATTATTATATTATAAAGATATTATTTAGGTTATTAATAATATTTTTAAAATACCCTTAATAGTCATATATACTATATTATTAATTTATGAAATACTCCACAACTTGCTATCAATTAACTATTCCTAACTAACCCATCATGCATTTTTTTATAAAAAAAAAATTAAATTAAGAGTTCGACTTTTATTTTTTAATTTTTTTAATTTATTTTAAATTATCTAGACACAAAAGTAATTTTTCCTTTTCACCTGCACTCACACATTTTACATAATAAAAACACAAAATGTTACTTTTACTGTGGTTTTGTATTTGTATTTAAATTAATAAAAAAAAAAAAGCATTTTGAACCTCTTTTATTTTTATTAAACTGTTGGATCAAATAAGTTCTATTATCTCTTTTAAATTATTATGAAAATTTTACTACATCAATAAATTAATTTTTTTTATTTAAATTTTTTTTATGCGCATAAAGCGTGCAAGATTATTAGTACTTAATAATTTGAAGAGGGACATTCATTTTCCACGTTTCTGAATATTTTATCCAAAGGAGGTACGGATGAAAATCTCTTGTCTTACCAATATACTTGACACTTGACAGCAGGCATGGAACAAAAGAAGCTAACACAGTGCTGAACTCTTTTTGTCTTGTTTCTCGAAGTCAACGTTGGACTAGCTAATAGCTAATCATGAACTCGTGTAAGTTGGGTTAGAAGACAGCTCCAGACGTACGTGTGGCAATAATTATTTTATGTTTTAGTTATTTCATATTAATTTGCATAAATATTAATTCTGGTGCTTTACTGTCCATCAGATAATGTAGCTTGTGTGATTGATTCATCGGAACACAGTCAACTAGGTTAACGTTGTTAGGCCTCCTTCCAAGAAAATACGATGATGCTCCTTCATGGCCGTGTTGTGTGACAATATTAACTGTTTGTTCGAGTGCATGCCAGGCTAGCTCCAGCAAAGTCATCTTTGTTGATCTATGAAATCGTGGTCAGGAAATGTGGGGTAGGAGGAGGACATAATTCAGAATTCAGATTTATCTACCAAAGGAAATGCTTTGTAATTATTGGTGGCGTGGCAACTGATCCGCCAAGGTAAAGATGATACTGGAATTCTGGAAGCCTGAGTCTCATCAATTCATGTTATCTTATTTGCAGTGAAGACTTGAATCAATGCGAAATTTGTCAAAAAAAAAATTGTATTATCCTCAAACAGGGATCAGCTCTGAGAAGTATGGAGCCTTATTTTAGTTATTTTGAACTACCATGCTATTTTTGTAATATTACTTCCGAAAGGGATGTGATCCAGCGTCGACAATTATGGATACTATCCGAATAATTCATACAACGTGATCTTTAATTAATTTAGGTTGAATCTTCGTGAGTTCAGTTTGATTATTTGTTTGTAATATTCGTATTTCATTCCTATTCGTCACCTTGTGATTCGGCCCGATTGTAACCCATGAACTATAATATCAAATGTGACATAAACACAACATGAAATCAATAGGTGTCAGTTCTATCTTCGCTAGTTCGAATAATCAGATGAACTGGAAACATAAATAGACCAAGTTTGCATTTCAGACACTTCTAGAGCCACTCTATTCCGACATGACCAGCTAACTCATAACTCTACCTAATTACCACCCTACTTTGCAAGGGCTTTTAGGCATCACATTGTTGAAATTCTAAAGTTTGTTTCCCCTATAATATAAAAGGAGAAATGCATTTCACTTGTGGAATCTTGGCTAGTTGATCATGAACCTACTCTGGCAATGGGAAAACCATTTTTTTTTTCTTGTTTGGACAATGAAACTGATATTATATTTGCACTTCCATTAATTTTTAATCTCCATGGTTCCATGTCCAAATACAGACACATCATGCACAAAATTAGGAATATTTTTTCTGCAACCACCTTCAAGTTGCTCTTCTCTAGTTTATATTAACTGCAAAAAAACCTCTGAAAATCTCATAGAAGTTCAAGTCCATTTTTCTGTACATAGATTTATTATTTTGAAACAGAGATAAATTTACTAACAAGCCAAATAGGAACAAGAACTGCATAAAATTTATATTGTATTCACACTACATGAAACAGTACAGAACCTTAGACCCGCCGACTCAGTATGCATGAGAAGTCTACAACTGAAGGTTAAAAGAAGTAGATATCTGTTACTGACCTGTGTTAGTCAATAAGCCGTTGGTTGATTGTGAGCTCTGTTCACATAACAAAGGTTCCTGTATAGAAACTGGTGAACCGTCCTTTGACTCTTACGTTGTAGGCAGGCCAGCACCTTCCCCCTGCGAAACAATCAACCTCCTACTTCCTACCCCTGACTGTTTACTTGTCGCCATTTTTAATGATTTCTCACTTCTGTGGTATGGTGATGAACAAGAAGAGGCCGCCGATGATCCCATCTGTATGTTATCTTCCATTGGTGCCCAACCACTGGTCCTGACCTGCTCTAGATCATCAGCCACTTCCATCATAGAAGGTCTCATGTCTCTGTGAAAAGCAAGGCATCTAAAGGCTAGCTCAGCTACTTTGTGAACAGATGAGAGTGTCCATGCGTCTCTATTTGGCTCAAGGAATGGATCTATTATCTCATCTGTACGACCCTTACCTATCCTTTCCATTGCTAGTGCGGCCAAATTGATGTCATTGTGAGGTCGAGAGAAATCAACTACTTTCATTGCTGTGATTATTTCTATAAGGACCACCCCAAAACTGTAGACATCACTTTTATCTGAAAGGTGAAAATTCTGATGATATTCAGGATCGAGATAGCCAGGAGTTCCTTGCGGTGCTGTAGAAATGTGGGAGTCATCTGTCATGCCAAACCTACTAAGACCAAAATCTGCTACTTTTGAACTGAAGTTGTAGTCTAACAGAATGTTGCTAGATTTAATGTCTCGGTGGAATATTGGAGGATTCACTGCCGAGTGAAGGTGGGCTATTGCATGAGCCGTTTCTGCAGCAATTGTCAGGCGTGTAGTCCATGGAAGCGCAGAACCCCTTTCTCTTTGCAGGTGCTGAGATAAAGTGCCATTTGGCATATATTCATAGACAAGAATCTGTTCGCCATTCTCAATGCAACATCCTAGAAGGCGGACTAAATTTGGATGACTAACAGAGGAAAGAAGCTTGATTTCATTCATCACTTGCTCGACACTGTCACTGTCTCGATATCTTATTTTCTTGATTGCCACCCACTCACCACTGTATAGCTTTCCTGCATAAACTGTGCCGTATGCACCTGTTCCCAGCCTCTGTTTTTCAGAAAATCCATTTGTTGCTCTCTCAATTTCTTTGTAAGGATAAAAAGGTACACTGGAGCTGCCTGCTGCTTCACTAATCAGACGCTTTGCGCTTAATCTGCTCTTCAAAAGTGTATTGTGTCTCTTCACAAAGTAGCAGATGACAGCCAGAGCGGCCACCAGAGAGGCCCCAGCAACAATCCCTGCAAAGAGGACGAAGATGCTTCTAAGTATTCCCAGGGTGGGATGTGGTGCGATAACTAAGGTGGCATTTGGTTCATATCATGAATTGGAATCGGATTGGGGTTTGGAATTGAATATTTCATTTTAATATATGTTTGATTCAATATTTGATATGTGTATCATTTTTATAATTAATATTTATATAGTTAATTGTTAGTGTTGAGTCTTTTTGATATGGGACATAAGAAAATTTAAAGATTTAATTTAAAAAATAAATAATTGAAAATAAAATCTACATATGTAAGTTATTTATAAATTTTGTATTTATATTAATTATAATATACTATAAACTTGTTAAAATTTTAATATTAAAAAATATATTCAAAATTAGAATAGTTTTTGAAATTAAAAAATATATAATAAATATTTAAAAAGAAAATATTAGAAACAATAAATGCTATACATTAATAGAATAAAGATAAAAAAATTCGTTATTCTAAAGCATTAATGTATAATAAAAATAATACAAATAGTATAAATGAAAAAATGAAAAAAAATAAGAGTGATAAGTAGAAGTGAAATGGAGTACAAAGAAAAATAAATAAGAGATTGAAATATATTATAAGATAGAGGAGAAATAAACAAAGTTAAAAATAAAATAATGTTAGTTTAATAAGAGCCAAATAAAGGGTATATATAAAAAACAAAACGAAAAATAACAAAATAACAAAATGTTAGTAATTTTGCATTTGCTAAGCAAAAAGTACTCCTCAATTTTAATTATAGTATGTGTATGTGCATATCTATATGCCACGTATTTAGATTAATATTATTTACACAATAATTAAATTAGGATTTTATCTAAAAGTCACCAACTTATTAGGAATTGAAAATTCTATATTTTTGGATATAATTTTCAAATTTTGTTTCTCATAATAATAATCGGAACAAGAAATATGAGAATTATTTCAATTTCCAATTACCAAACCTTCTTACCAAACACCTTCTAAGACAACCAATATGTCTAGGAAGAATGTCTTGTAAATACTCAAGTGTGCTCCACGAGGTTGACGCCATATGATTATATGAACGAGTATCTTACTAGAAGACGTTCTTTAATTACATTTGAGCAGATTTAAGAAGCATGACAACCAATATGAAGCATCCAGAAAACAGTCAGACTTGTTTTCGTAGGTGTAGTAACAAAATCACAGACCAGAAAGAAAAACTACGTATAATCAAGATCAATGAAAGGGAAAAAATGCATTGAGAAAAATGGAGAATTGGATATAGATCAAGCTTTCCTTGGAAAATACAATCACGAGTCTTAAAAAGGCTATGCTTGGATTTATAAATTAATGCCGATCAATGAGGGAATAATACAAAAAGCTGAAGCAGGCAACTTCATCGTTAAAAAATTCCAAAATTAATTATACCAATAACCTGAGCAAATTGAACTTTACTTTGATCCAAACTGAAATAACAGGTAGAAAGGCTAAAGAAACTAATAGAAATCAGATGAAGCAACAGGAGGCTCTAAGGTAACCATCTAAATTGCTTGAACTCAATCAATTGTGCAAATGTGTGTGAAAATATAATAATGTATGTATCTGGAGGAGAAACTAAAATTCCGTAGACAATGTAGTTACTCCTAAACTGCAGGAGATGGAACCCATGAAGATTCAAAAAACCGTAAACAAGGATGTTCAACAAACAAGTGGAAGCACTGTACCTCCAATAAGAATGCCCACTCTCGTTCCACCACGTCGAGAAGACCTGATGCACCCAGGAGCTTGGCAGCCAGAAACTGATGCAGAAAATCAACAGAAAAGAAAAGTTTGGCAGGTAATGTCTAAGATGTATTAAATTTGCAGAACATTGCAATAAAATGCAAGCAATTCCGAGGTCATGTTACAGTCAGTAGATCAGACTAATACTAGTGGCGCACTTTATGCAAGTTTAAAATTTTTATAAATTATACTAATATCTTATCTATTGTAAACAAATAATAAAAGGAAAATTTATTTAAAATTAAAAGCATATCAAAAATAAAAAAGGAAAAAAGTGGAGACAAGAAGAGTGGGCTGAAAGATATAAAAATTAAGAGAAATATGTAGAATTATGCTCCAAGAGAAGAAAGAAAGAGAGAAAAATAAAGAATATTGAGATAAAGTCATTATAGTAATTTAATATTGTGTTTTATAAAATCATATCTTTAACCTTAATATAATAAAAAATATATTTTTTAATAAAGGAAAAAAATGGAATAAATTAAGATTAATAAGTGGACGAAACAAAAGAAAATTAAGAGAGTGTGGTGAAAAGATAATATGAAACGAACTAAAGGTATTCAATTAATTTCAAACTGTCCAACTAATTTTTTATAGTATTTAGTGTAGATATAAATTAAAAGCATAAAAATAAAAATAAGAAAATAAAGAATGATCAAAATAATTTGCAAGTAGTTTAGAGAAAATATAAATAAAAATAAGTTTGAAGAAAAAAAGAAAGAAAAGGATAGAAAATATAAAAAAATTTAAAACATGAATAGTATGGACATATTTTATGCAAGCAAAAAGCCTTATTTCTGTAATAATATGGACATATAAATAAACCAGGATTCAAATAAAATTAAAATTCATGTACTATTACTCACAGCAGTTCTTGACATTTGTTACGTGTAATGTAAACATTCTAGATCAGTCAGATAAATGGATCATGGATTCTTCACTGTTCCATGCACCTTGAGAAGTTTATGAATACATGGTTGGAGGCTAAAGCATTACTCCAGCAGAAAACACACTATCACGCGCAGATTACCAAATACATAGAAAGGCTTACGTAATACACAAAATTTTAAGTATAATCAAATCCCTTCTGTTAATTTGAGGATACTTTTCCTTCAAATAAAAGTGCTAAGAATAGAAAACTACACCAGCAAGTTGCACTTGAACTGTGTATCTGTCGCAAGGATGGGTTTTAAGTCTCAAAAAATGGGATTCTGTTAATCTGAAGCTATTTTTTTTTCTTTTTCTCCTTTTCTTTTAGCCAAAATTGATATATTCCAAGCATCTAAATTGTCATTGAAGTTCAATCAGCACACTCAACTAGACTTCATGTCCAAGCAAAGGATAGCACAATTGGCACTGCCCACCTTTAATTTTTTTCTGAGGTCTAACAGGTCTAGAATCAGAAGAGACAATCATGGATTCTTCTTCCAGTTGTCTAGCTAACCAAATGAAAGGTCACTAAACAATTTCAATTATTCTGCCTTTGTTGTGCAACAGCAGCTAAATGGTACATTCATGATATGAACAGACTCCGAAACCCAAGCTCCCGATAACACAAGACAACGGTCAATGGCTGATCCGAATTTCAAGTTTGCTACAAGTTTTGACCGAAACTTTGAGATTGTTTTGCAATCCATATCCTCTCTTTCCTCTGACTTCCGTAACTTCCAACTTGCTCCCGTGACCATGTGCTACTATCTCATATTTGTCATTATAATACTAAGTTCAATTGTAGAAGCTTGGACTTTGGGGATTATACCAGTAGCAAGCGGCATGCCAAGAAATAATGTAACACGGAAACGTTATTTTCACATATCATTTTTGGCTCTTGAATATCATATCAGTGTGGCCATTGTCAACCTTTTTGCTGTCCCTTCTCTCTCTTGGAATTTTATTTTAACAAATCTTCCAAAGTGTCATTTTTTATTACAACCCTACCCCGTACGAAAGTCGGGTATGAAGCTTCAGACCAATCACCGTCTGATCCTAACCTTCTCACCTGCTAATGACCTGAGAAACACGGCCCCGTGGTAGTTTAATAAATTTTTGAGCGTCACTCATTCACTCTACCTTATCTTTGCTTCCATCCAGTGTCAAGTTTTCTACACTGAAAAGGCTACATGTTGTTCAACCTATACCATGATAAACTTTCAACTTTGGCCTGTGAGGTTTAAAAGTTTAGTTCCTATTATCAAGACGAAGTTTCAGCAGATCAAAAATCTCAACAAATAGATAAGCCTTCTATTACTTGACCAAATACCCAGTCCAATAAGGATTGTGAAAAGCAGGTCTCTAGTGTCCACGTTCACAGGTCGATAATGTCCACGTTCACCAGCATTAAAGAAACTACATGAGATGCAAATTCTAGCTAGCAATCAGAATGCTAAGAAACGAAATTCTCCCATTTTGATGCAGTTCACACTGGTCAAGTTCCAACTCTTCCCCAAAGCTTCCCCCACCTCACACCCAAGGTTAATATGTATGTATGTATGATAAAGAATTAATTATGCCAAATGCGTATATTTCTTTTTTCGAAACATTAGAAAAAAAAAGGACGAAAACAATATAAAATTTTGGTAAATAAGGAAAACAAACTGACCTTTCCGGCAAGGTTCCCCACCGGCGAAACCTTCTCCGGAATACCCTTCCTTGCACTTGCAACGAAATCTGCTTTGATTCCCACCATGAACAACCTGCGAACAAGTCGCGTTGGGGTCGCAATCGCACTTCCCATCAAGCCACCAGCCAAGTTCCACAGTTTGGAAATCCAGCACAATCGTCGAGTTTCCGCTCATGTTACTAGCATTCAAACTCAAATCCACCATGATCGACGAATAGAGAACACTGCAACTCTCTTTCCCTGTCACATTCGCATAATCCAGAATCTCATACATGTCATCAAGATCAACCCCACCAGAGTAGCAACTAATATTGTAATTATCAGCTTTTTCAGCCTCGAAATCGCATTTTTTGTACGCGGTCCTAGACCTGACCATTCTGCTAGGAATCATGCAGTCATTGATAGGTGCACTACAGTTCTCGAACAGAAAGCCGTTACGCTGCGTGGGCGCGAAGTTTGGACCGAATAGACGGGAGAATTCTTCAATCGAGCGGTTGCATTTTGCAGGAAGACTTATCAAAATCTGATCGGACGTCACATTCTGGACGATAAAATCACCGATCTTCTTTATCCCAGCGGTGCTGCTACTACAATTCAACTGAATTTTACATCCCTCGGAGAAACCAAACGGATAAGGGACGCGTTCTGCGCCACAAAGTTGATTACACACGGAGGAATTGACGTTCTGCGCAAAAGACGTGAGGGCTAGAAATGAAACAAGTGAAGAGACGATTAATTGGTGACGCAGGAAGATCATGTTTAAGTAGAAAAGATATGAAACTGTCACTTCATCGGCAAACGTCAACTGACCAAAGGAAAAACAAACGAAACAAAAAGTAAATCAACGCAATGAACGACAGAAATGATAACAATACGGGACAGCAATCCGATAGAAGGTTGGCTCCTGAAGCGAATATTAATGGAGGAAATAAGAGGTGCGAGTTGGTGTTGGTTGGTATAAATGAAATGCCGTTTACTGCTTCTCGTTGTAATTTTCCCGTCGTTTCACATTATGGCAGCTTTCAACGCCATCAATTTCTGCTCCGCAGCTTCAGCTGCAAGAATATTTGATTAGATGAAACAGTGGCGGTGCCGATGGGAAGGAGAAGCCAAAAACGCGTGCGTGCGAACGAAATTCCGAGGACCAGAGGAGGGATATCCGGAGGATTTATGAAATGACTATTATAGACTCGAATATTTTGGAAATTTCCTAGTACAATGTTTGGTAGGATATTTTCAAATATTTTTCTACATCAACAAAATTTTCACTTAGGCTATGTTTGGTTGGTGATTATTCTGGAAAATAAGAATAGGTATATGTGTAAAAATTTTAATTTGTTTTATTTTATCTATATATAATATATTGTAATGATCGAATGCTATGATCAAAATGATTAACTGTTAAAGTAGAAATATATATATATATATATATGCATGTATGTATGTATCTTTATATATATGTGTACATAAATAATGATTTAATTGTAAATTAATATAATAATTCAATTTTATAAATGTATATATAGATGACACATAGAGTAATTCAAATTTGAATATAAATGAAAATAATGTTCGACAATATATCTAAATGGTATAAAATCTGACGGGTGAAAACTCATTAAAATAGTGAACCAGACATAACTTTCAATTTAAATTATTTTTGATTTTATATACTCATAATAAAGACACACTCAATCATGTGTAAATTTTCTAAAATTAAGATGTAACAAAGAAAAAAAGAGTGAATTTAAAGATACGAAAAATATAAGGGAAAAAATATAAATGATATATGTAGGAAGAGATGGATAAAAAATGAAAAATAAATAATATAGTTAAGTAATTTTACCATATGCAATTCAAAAACCTTATCTCAAACAAAGTAAAATTTTTATCTTTGGTCAAAATATCCAACCAAGATAGCCCGAGATTTTTAGCAAATGTTTGGAAGTCAATTTTAAATAAATAAATAAATATGTGAAATTTTTAGTGTAATTGCTTTCCAAATAGTGTAAAAAATAAATTATACAATTAATTAATTTATTTTTATGTATTTGTAGAGGACAAAAAAATAATGTCGATATCAAATTCTATCAGTTAATAGTATTGCAATAAAAGATTGAATAGCATGATTTTATATAAGTATAATAATTAAATTTTAAAGTATATATGTGTGTTAGTGTGTGTTTATATATAAAATAATTTGATCTTGAATAAAAATAGATACAATATTGTATTTCTTTGACGAAACTGACATCCCAAAGTGAGTCTAAGGGTATTCTAATTTTCTTAATCTATAGATTACCCATCTAGACATGTTTGAATTAGTCAAATAATTGGATTTTATTATTAGATTTTAATGTTCAAATCATGCAATTATGTTAGTAATGCACGTGTTAACCTTTGTTGACCTTTTGCTTATAGAAAAATGCAAATACTTTCACAACACTTCTGCCCACAGAAAATTTTATTGTGTAATATCTAACAAGAATAAACACCAAGTCCGTTTATTTTGAATAATGCGATGGGATAAACTACTTTATTTAAATTAATTAAATGTTCTTTATGATTAATTAAAATTGCTAACATGACAGAGTCTAGTATAGGTTTACAAATTTGTTTGATAAATAAACGAATGTGTTAAAAACTGATTTATATCATTTGATAGACCATTTCAACCTTATATTGTTAATTGATTCGTTTACACAATTAAATTCAAATATAATCGTATTAAGTAGTCAAATTTATAAAAATAATTACCAAAAATTAATCAATATGTGCAGATATTTTATTCTTCTAAGTAATTTTTTGGATCACAATGCTATTCAACAAAGTGAAAATCACTTCGTAACACATCTTTTAAATGATTTGAGATAATCACGCAAACTTCAAAAAATAAATATATGTAAAATTCAGAAATTAGGACAGCATACATGATTGGGTCGTAATCACGATTAAAATCAATGTTATTTAAATAGTAATTGATGTATAAATAAGTTCAATCTATTAGATTAGCACACCTAATAAACAAATTGCTGAATAATGTAAAAATTTTAGGCTGTGCTTGCTTCAATATTTCCATTCATTTCACCTTGTCAAAAATATCCTCAACTCAAACATATTATCTAAAAAGATTTTTATCTAAATTTTAAATTTAAATTATTCTTTCTCTTATATATAAATATAAATATTTAAAATTAAATCATTATAAATATTCAGAATTAAATCGATACATATACAAAGTATTAAGTTCAAACCCTCTTTGAGTGTAGGTGCGTGACTAGAAAGTGTGAGCGTGACTAAAAAATCAACACACACGTCCATTTACATTTATTAACATTTATTATACATTTACGTTCTATACACTAATTGTTATATCTAATACACTATATTATAATATACAGAACTAAATATATTTAAACAAATCAAAATTTTTATTTTATCAATTTTTTAAAACATAATTTTAGTCCCTAACGAAATTTCAATCATTTTCATCCATATGCAAAATATCAAACCATACATTGTCTTAGTGTTTATGGTTTGTATTTATTGTGATTATATCTACGCTTTTTAACTAAAGCCCAAACCCTTAAGTTTGAATTTGTTTGACAGGATATAAATTTTCTTAATTGTTCCTATATATATTTAATTCAGACTATATTCATTAAAAAGACTAACTAGTAAATTTAGTCTATAATTTCCCTCCCAACCAAAAAATCATTTATAACTTCTCATTAAATTTAGCATATAATTTTCCTCTCTACGGAAAAATCAATTATAACTTCTCATTGTGTATTAATGATACATGCATATTTTTTACTGCCAAATATACACTTACTATAATGCCTATATTTTTGCATAATTTTTATTTTTCTTTCGATTTTTATTTATTTCACTCTCTTCTTTTAAATTTAATTTATTATATTTTTTAATCTTCTTCTTTATTTTTTTAATTTTGCAAATAATATAAAAATTTATTTAAATAATTATGTAAAAATAACGAGCATGCGCATCTTACTACTTAATTTATGATTCGATTTTTAACGCGTTTAACCTTGAATCGCATTAGCAACATTTCCTAATTTAGTTATTAACTAGGGCCTCGATAACTAATGAGATGTACCCTTATTAATGTATGGTGTGGCCTGATTTTTATTTTTCAATTTAGGAAATTAATTGCTTGATCAAAAAAATTGATAAATTGTTTTAATTGGTTTATTTAGATAAAGATCGGGTTTTTTATTTATTTGGTCGACAACCGGAAAAGGATAGTTTTGACTGGAGCCGAAAAATCAATAATACGTTACTTAGACGAAACGAAAATGCGTGGGCCAGTGTTTTTGTCCCACGTTTCTATCGCCTGACGTCATCTTTATAAAATTCGGTAAACTTGTTTTTTTTTTTTTCAAATGAATCGTTGGATCATAAAAACTCATACGTTATATATAATATTAAAAATGAAAAAACAATAATTTGGAATGTAATATATATTTGCATTGAAGAAAGATCACAGAGGTTGTATGGCAGGCAACAGCATTGCAGTAAAAAGAGAAGCAAAAGGAAGTAATATATGAGAATGCCCTTGATATGCTAGATAACTCCAAATTATTCAACATAACTTTTTTGGTATTTAAATATTTTATAACTTAATTTTGACAAGTTAGGCCAAAAAGTTTGAAAATTAGGTTTGATGCTTTGCAGAAAAAGAAGAAGAAGAGGAAGAAGAAGAAGCTATACTGCATATTAAATGATTTATTTTCTTAATCGTTGATAATACATCTTGAAATTATCAAAGTAGTTTATTTTTTCTTTTCTAGAATAATATGATGATGTGACCAATTCCGATTTTACAAATATTTTACAGCTCCCAAAAAAATACGCAAAACTAGATATTGCTTTTTTATAAGATAGTTATTTGTATGTATTAATACAATATATGGACTTTTATTATTTATATTATTTTTCATCGTAGTTAGATTGAAAATAATCTTTAATTTTATATATTTTAATTTAATTAATATTTCAATTTTTGAAAAACTTATATTTAATTATATTATCAAAAAATAATATAAACCCCTTCCAACATCAATATTAAAACGGTTCTACGCGAACTCTGTATCAACTAATCGCTTTTATAAGATATCAATGTTTTGGATATGATTGGATCTGATGACATTTTTGATATCAAAACCTACTCAATGTATTGGTGATTAAATGGGACTCGAGTTGTGATCAACTTGGAGAATAAGTTGGATGCAAGTGTAATCCCACGTATAGCAACTTCGAGGAAGGGACAGCGCATGCATTAGTACTTGAGAGGGATAAACACTTGGGGGATTACTGCACATGTACGAAAACATGCATAGATTTTGAATTGGAGAAAATGTGAATCCCTATCAACATCAATCTTGTAAACGGTCATGTGCAAACTGATTAATCATCTCTTTGGAATACTAATATTTTGAGGACATATCAGACCTCATTATATTTTTTGCACGATTACATACTAGTTAACATAACGTGAATATTGAAAAACAGATTAGGCATAAAGAGATAAACAAACATGGCAGCAAGCCTTTGAAGTTATTGAAATTTGTAGTTTAACAACATGGGTTGACATCAACCACCGTTTGAAACGGATCAACAAACTTTTTTGGGGGTGAGATTGCTTCATAAGAATACTTAAGAGAAAGTTGAGATAATACATACGATGAATGTTTCAAAAATAATAATAATAATAAGGTAGCAAACTTAAATATCTCTTACTTGAGTTTTTGCCATTTGTAATCTATGTACTTCAATTATATGTCAAAAAAAGATCCATTTACTTCAAAATTTTCTTAATTTTTTCTTTATCAATTAAACAACTCAAAGTATTTTTTTCTTAGTCCTTTCCTTCAACCAAACGCGGCATATAGTTGAGAAGACTAACTCCCAATTGCCACTTGCGTTTCAAAGGCGACAACTCACAGTCGTATAGTTGAAAGCTCACATGAGAAATGTGAATTGGCAACAAAGGAGAGAGCCTTTGCGCGTAACCTTCCCTTTTAGTATTTTCTACTTTTTCCTTTAATGAAAAATAAAAATAAAAAAATAATCCTACAGAATTTTTATAAGATTACAGCTGAGAGACAATTGGGCAGCTCGTTCATGACATCTATTATCAAGGGATTTATTTTATCATTATTTTAATTTTTACTTTTTCATGAAACGGTGACTAGTGTATCATTTTATTAAAATATTATAATGATTTGTGAGTTTAATATACTTGTGAAATCGGAGTCTATCATCTCACAACATCTTGAAAGTCTTGAAAACTTCATAAATATCAAGAAGTGTAATAAGACAAGCTACTAGACTCCAATACAATTAGATTTAATAATATTTTAGAGTTTAGTTGAACTTGAATTTAAACATAAACAATTTTTTAAAAATTTAATTTTTAATTTGATTTTGAATTTTATAAAATTGATGTAAGGAATATACGAATAATTATTAAGTTCAAATTACTACTCAAGTTTAATTCATTAGCACTCCTAATAAATATCCTAGAGTTCAATTTTAAAGGGAGAGTTGAGCATTAAAAATTGTTTTTTTACCACAATTACAAAATCATCATAATAAAAAAATATTCTTTATGTGCTAATTTATAGGTTTATTGTATCAAGGTAAAAAAATTAAACATTGATTATATATATATATATATATATTAATCTGGTGTGATTTGACTGGATATTATTCCCTATTAATCACATGTATTATATTCACTATATTATCAAACTAAGAGAAAATAATATATCATTTAACTATTTTGTCGTTTATTCATTGACGTGGAAAAATAAATAAAATATTATTTTATGGCAAGCAAAATATGCCTAGAACCTACAAATTTTTTTTGTTTATTTAGAAAGAAAGTAAAAGTAAATTTGTACGTATAAGACATTGACAGCAATAGAAGCAAAAGCACAAAATTGTTTTTTAGAATAGATTATTATCGCATCCATAGATAATAATTTGTTAGAGAGATATAATGTTTAATGTGTCAGTGGTTTAATTGATTCACTTAGCTTAGTTTAAATGGCAAAACTAAAAATCAATATCGTTAAGTTATTTATTTACTGTTAACAGTTGAACTATGACTACATTTTTAACCTTAATGCAAAACTAGACCTGGTCTACAGACAGGACTTTTCACTTGGTGGAATTGAACTTGATAAATTATTTTATCCACCTTAATCCAATGTTCAATTATATTAATAAGGGTTCATAATAAAATATGAGTCCATTCTCATTTTGTCAAAATTCTAAATAAATTATTCAACTCATTAAGTTTGATAAAATAGTCTCAATTAGTGAGCTTATTTAATATTTTATTCAAAAGACATTTTTACTCCTCAATTATTAATTAAATTATTTATACTACTCTCATCAAACAAGTCTTATTTCTCTAGAATTAGCAATCAAGAAAGGAATTTATAATCAAATGAAATTTATCGGGTTAATTATTAGTTAAATTTAATTTTTTTTTAATAAAATCTCAATTTTTTTAAACTAATGAAAAATTTAGTTATTGCGTTAGAATTTTTTACTATGATTATCACTAATATTTTTTATAACATCTAAACTAAATATAATTTTGTTATATGTAAGTGTGGAAAAGAATTAACTATAATTTACAATAATTAAATTTTGTTGGATGAAAATCAAATAAAATTGTATAGTAGATATTATGACATTCTTATATGGAAGGGTTGTAAGTAATAAAAAAAAATACATATTTTTTAAAAAAAATGGAAAGGTATTTGAGAAAATAAGAATAGTTTCACTAAACAGTCAGTCCAACATAGCAAGCACATTATTAAGTTATACTATATTTAATTTATGTTAGTGAACATAACATTCAATTATCTTAAAATTAATTTATTATTCAAAATAATCTTAGAGTATTAATCATATCAAGCAAAATGAACTAGGCCTAAGACTCTTAAAACCATGTTCTAGTAATACATCATTATTTATTATGTTTTATTAACAATTATGTATATTTAACTATATTCTGCAAATTAAGATTAAGAAAATAATTTTGGGTGGCAAATTATGATTCTTAAAGTGCGGCTATTTTTTTATGTACGATTTTTCTTTTTCTACTTTCAATTTTTATTTATTTCATTTTTCCTGTCAATTTTGATTCACTATATTATGTATAATCTTCTATGTCAATTTTATTGCATTTTTTCTCTTTTCAAGTTGCTTTAAGTCTCTATTATCTTATTTTATAAATAAAATAAAATTTATATTAAAAACATTATCGGTTTATTTATCTATCTATACTAAATTAAAAGTGTGAAACTTTAAAGTAAGGGCATTTGATCATTTAATACATATTCCCACCGATAAATCTATACTTATCTATGCTATATAATTAAATCTAATGATTATAACCACAACCCTTTAGTCATTTCAAGTTCTTTCGAAACTTTTGGTTTTTTACTTAATTAATGAATATAACATAAGTTCCAAAAAATAATTCGTTTTCATTAAATAACTTTGGCAACCTTCATTTTTTTTATACACTGATTTTTACGCCTTACCATATATTTTCTATTACTTTTTCATCAAAAAATTACACACATATATAGATACGTCGTACATAAAAATATTTCATAATAAAGCATCAAAAATTTTTCCATGTATTTTGATATAAAATATATGTCATGATATATTTTTTCTTTGTGTTATTGCTGAAATGAGTAAAATAAATTTAATATTTATGTAGTACATATCATTAAATTGTTTATATTTTTATCGTACTAAGAAATAATTATATTTATTTTTGGGTGCATATAGCATGCAGGATTACTATTATAATTATATGCCTGTATTGAGCATCTTTTACAACTAATGTGTGGATCACATATCATCCAAATCTAATGTATTTCGCTGTTAGGAACAAAAAAAAAATGGATATAATGCTGCATTTTATTAATTTTTCCTAGAAATATAACAAGATTGTTGTGTTTTTATTGAAACTAGGATAAAACTCGTGCTACGCACGAGAATTAATTTTTTGTTTTTTAATAGCTTAGATTTGATATTTTGGAGAACAATAATGCTAAAATTTAAATAATTTATTATTGATGGCTAAAGTGGAATGATCATTAATTTTTTTAAAATTAAATCACTAATTAAAATTTGCAAGCACGTTTTTTCATAAATATCCAAATAATACATGCTTCAATGTTTTTAAAATCAAATAAAGATTTAAGTTAATTAAATGACAGCTATAGAATTAAGGATCAAATACAAATGAACAAAGTAAAATTAATTATCATTAAATTTTTTGATACAATAAAATATAATAAAACTAAATTAGAATTGAAATCAGATTGACCGAAATGTAATACATGGCATCATTTTATGTTACAAACAAGGACAAATTTATAATATGCATTAAATTTGTGGAGATTATTAATTGCATATCTAATCTTATACACACACAGATATATATATATCATTTAGTTATTATAGAACATAATAATATAAGCTAAAAAACAATTGAGAATAAATAAAAACTTAAATAATGCATAAGGCACGGAGACACGTTGGAAGTTTTTTTTTCTGTGATTTTTTTGGATAATAAAGAAATGAGATACAATTACGTTATTTATGATGGATAATGAGAAATTGAAAAACAGAATGACTTTTTGGCAATTTATTATCTTAAAAGAAAGAGAAAAACATTGAGATGTACCATTAAAGTAGCATTGGAATTGCTCAAATCAAATTTATTATTTTAAAATATTTATATAGTAAATACAAAATTTATAAAAATAGTAATCCAGTGTTTACAGGACCACAATCAAATTTTATCAAATGCACCTAAGCATGTAATAGAGATAAAGAGTTTGGAAAATAAAAAGAGATCCAAATGAAAATATGCCTAGTGTGAAAATATATTACTTGAAAAAAATTTATGAAAAGTACAAAAATATTCATGCATGAGTTTCAACTAGCCCTCAGTGCACACTTGTTGCGTGTGCAAAAATAATTAAAGGATTATATACATACACATAATATACAATAATAAGAATCATGAGATATGATTGAGTATGTATAAAATGCATAATAAATAAAATTGATTATAAATCAAAATTTCAATAAATTGGCATAAAAACAAATCAACCTCAAATCTCAAGAAACGCGCTCCTTCTGATACCAAGAAATAATTTCACACATGATTATAAATAATGACCAACTGCACAATATCTTAGGTGTGGGTTTATAAACTTGAATTTCAATAAACAATAAAACCAATGAAAAAAAAAAAAAAATAGGAGTCCACATAGAATATTGAAAAATATTTGTTTGTAGAAAAGATGGAGCATAAGCTAGAAAGGTATTTCAACTCTATTAGTAGAGATGTGGAATGCATGAGAATGTGTTCAAAAAAATAAAACTTATGCATACATGCAAAAATTATAAATAAAAAACCTATAAAATAAAAAAAGTGGAAAAAAGTTAAGTGAAGATGTGGTAAAAAATATAGAAAGTAAGTATATATGAAGTGGCTATGCTGGTGTAAACGGCAAAACAAGAAGGAAATTTTTACAAGTTAATTACCTTTTAAATATTTATCATAAATAATTCACAACACAATAAGGAAACTTGCACAAATTAATTGTTCTAAAATATTGAGCGTCATAATATTCTATTTTTTAACATGACATAAAAAGGAAAATAAGAAAATTTCGAAAATTAATTATTCTAAAAAAATACGTATACTAAATAACTTATAACGAAAGAAAACTTTCGTGAATGAATTACTCCAATTGTAACACGCGAAGGGAAATTGCACAAACTAATTAAATTGTGTAATCTAAAACAATAAAAAGGAAAAAACTGCATATATTAAATAATTGTATTATATAACACTACATGTTTAGTTTAAATGAATTAGAATTTTTTAAAAAGAAAACCTAAAACTTTAAGAATTTACAATTTGATCAAAATTGCGCAATTACAAACCTCCTTGCTATCACATATCATATATAATATTGCATCAATTCGTTGACCATAACTGTGCGATTTTGACAAAATTTAGAGTTCTTAAAATTTTGAAATTTCTTTTTTTTAATATATATTTTGTAATTTATTTGAACTAAACATATAATATAGTTATTAATATGTGCTATTTTCCTTTTTGGTCGTGTTAAAAGATAGAAGATCACACCATTCAACTAATTTGTGTAATTTTCTATTTTGTGTAATAATTGATTTACAAGATCACACCATGCAACTAATTTGTGTAATTTTCTATTTTGTGTTATAATTGATTTACATAAACATATCATGATTTTTTAGAGCAATATATCATAAAATAATTAAATTTTTGCAAGCTTCTTTCTTGTGTTATAACTTATTCATGGTGGTATATATGTCACATGCAGAATCTATAAGACAGTGGACTTACATCATTATCAGCGCATAATAATTTACATAAATCAATAGATAATCAAGTAATAAAGTAGGAAATCAAGAGATCAGCAAGGAGTTAAAAAGATAATATGTGCACATAATACATAAAATTATAATATGTAGTATTGAAACAATTGAAGTAATTTATAAAACCCATGCATAGCATGGGGTTCATTCTAGTTATATGTTATCTGCGATACATGGTATGATGAGATGATTATTTTACTTTGATTAATATCAAATCAATTATCTGGTGGCTTTTGCAGAAGGGCTCAATGGATAATTGGGTCTACTCAAAAATGCAAGTGTTTAAATTTGAGACAAATATTATTACTTTATTTTTAAAAAAACAAAAAAATAAATATAAATTAAAATTATGGCATTGATCATAATTTATTATTTAATGTATTTGGCAATATTTATAAGATCGACAATCTTTTTAAATACTCAGCAGACTATGACATGTTTTACAGCATGGCTAATATTTATTTATTTGTTTTTTTAATTAATTTTTGAATTAGTTAAGATTGCAAATGGCACAATTCCAACGAATTGCTATTGGCACTAAATTCAACTAAATTTAATATTTAGTCTTCATTATTTTTTCAACAGTCCAGCGAATAAAAAAAATAAGAAAATAATATTTTAAATAGTTTAAATGTGCGTTGATTTTTTATGCACAAAAAGTACCACATAACTTCAAATATTTTTTCCAAGAAATAATTTAAGTTTATTTAACAAGTTCATAAGATTATTTGAAGTGAGAGAGAGTGTGTGGTATTTTTACTTCGTTAACCTCTCATATATTAAAAATATTTCCATTTTCCAAATTGTATTTGGAACTTAAATAATTATTTAACTTAAATGGCACAAAAAATATGCATTTTTTAAAACAGTTTCAAGCGGTAGTTATTTAACGAAAAATAAAAACTACCACTTGAAACTGTTTAACAAAATGCATATTTTTTGTTATTAATTTGAGACATTCCTATTCATAAAAGCAATTGCTTCTAATGCAAAGTGAGTTTAGGCTTTCTATAAAAAAAAAAAAATCATTTGCTTCTCATTTCAGAGTTGTCCTATTATGCATATAATAATGGGTTTTGCTTTAATGGATGGTCTTTTTTAATTTTTTTATTAGCTGGAATTTTGACAATTCAATTACTTTATTCTATCGTAAAAATTATTTTTATTACAATATATCAATATTATAGAATATATCAATTATATGTTAATTTTGATTTGCACCATAATGCTAGTAATTGAACGTTTCACAGCATTGAATGACCGCTATATACGTGGCAGGCTGGAAGCATTCCACGTGGAGGGGAAATACGCAACACCTCGCTGCAGAGTGTCTTAGGTGCCGTGACCCTGAATTAAAAGCCCTAACCCTACATCTTTGAAGCTTACTTCTTGCAACCTCGAGCCCTGGGTTTTCCTGGTTCCTGGATAGGTATGTCCAAGAGAGAAATGGACAGTGATTACGAGGCACCGGAGGAGTTCACCGCGCAGCAGGTTCGCTCAATTTTCAACTACGACGAGGCAAATTTTTATAAATTGGGGATCTTGAATTGTAGCTCTATTTGTTTTTCTTAAATATTTTCAGGGAATGCAACAAGACGAAGAGATAAGAAAAGTTCAAAGCGAAAATAAGGCCAGGTATTCTTTGTTAACGTTTTACTGTTTGGACGAAATGGAAAGAGCTGTCTCATTAACACTGTTGGCTGTACATTGAGCTCGCCCTACCCTATGTTTTTTACCTAACTGGATTGAATGAATTTCTTGGACAATTCATCCCCATTGGATAAATAGAACTACACTTATTGTATTGTAGGTCAGTTGCTGTGATTTTTTTTCTTAATTTTTTAGAACCAAAGTTTGCTATAGTTATTCCTTTTTTGCCTGTTCATCTAATCTTTCTACACCGGGGCTTACTGTTGATATATGCTGCTTCTAATTTCATTTAGTTATCTTGGTTTTGTACCACTATTGACCTTCAAATTTTTTTTGGCTCCTACATTATGGGTTGATTCTCCTTGTTGATTGTTCTTGAAACAGATAGATTCTAACATACATGTGGTTCTCTGCAATTCAAACTATTTAAATCTGAAAATGTTTTGAAATTCATTTTCAGATTCCAGAGTTGCTTAAATCAGGACCAAAAATTTTCTGTAAAACATTACCTTCAATTTTGAATCGTAACTACTCTTTAGATATTGTTGAGACTTATAGTTTATTTTCTTTAGGGTAGCCCGTGAGGGAAAAGAACGGCGCAGGCGGTGGTCACAAAAATTGACCAAACGGTCATTGCCCAAAGAGCAGAACACTGAAGATGATAAAGAAACTGAAACGCATGAAAAATCTGAGGTTAACAACGGAATGCTACCAGATGACATTGTAAAACTTCTTGCAGCTCGAGAGAAGTATACTCATTTACACTGTTGACGTCCTATTCTTTGCTTGGTGCATTTTTCTATGCCAGCATAGTGTTGTTATGATGCTGTGATCTCAAAAATTAGGTTTATACTTAATATGCAGAAAAGTTTTCACGTCAGACTCAGAGGATGAGAAAGATGAGAAGAAGTCTGCCCCAAAAAAGAGAAGGGTGAAAAAATCAGGGTTAGCCATGTCTTTCTCATTCATGCATGATAGCAGATGAATATCCGTTAAGCGATAATTTGAATGGAAATAAAATTTGTTTTATAAGATAAGCCTCAGTGCTGTTTATTTCTTTGACAGGTTGGAACCAGTAATTTTGAAGGATATACCAGCTGCACGATGTGTAGAAAATTCACTGGAATTTTTGAATAAACGAAAAATGCGGGTTCCAAGATCTTCTGCTGTTTTAAACAATTCAAACCAAGCGCTCCGCCTTCTGTCAACATCAGGCTTGCTAAAGTAAGATTGGAGGAAATTGCTATTGGGATACTTGAATTATTGGAATGGCTTTTTGACACAAGGAACTGCAATTTTGGTAGCCTGAAAGTGTACTGAAAGTCTATTGAATGTGATATGTTCCATCAGATAGATCTTGTCTCTGTGCATGAAGCAAATTTTAATATTATATTGTTACACAAATTTTATGTGTTGCCAAGAAATTATATAGAATGGTTTATGTGCCTTTTCTGTGTGTGTCTGTGCAAGCAGCATGGCTTGATATTCCTGCTCGATTAAGCACATTCACCCAATGCTCAGCATATAGGTTGTTCTAATACAGCTTACACTGAATTCACTTGTCTGTTAATTGTTACTAAATGCCACTTCACATCATAGTTACATAGTAAATTGTCTGATACTTCCCACAAATGTTTCAAATTTTCTCTATTCTGATTTGCGTAATTTGGATTGGCCTCATTTTCTAATTTTGGACTAAAACAATCTTAATTTCCAACGGAAACAATGTTGTGGTTACAGTATTATATTAAAAGGTTTGTTGTAAAGGGTTTTAGAATTTTCAAATAGCTCAAATTAGAAGGATTTGGCAAATGGAATTCTTGGCATTCCCTAGATTACCTGTCAGGGCTTAGGATTTTTGTTGCTGTATCTACTCGATAGCTAACATATAGGAAGAACCCTCATTTTGCATAGGGGACAACTATGCTTACTTCTGGGAATCTGCTGCTATTGCCCATCTCTTAACCTGGTTTTCTGATAGCATTTCTTGTCAGCCAATCCTTAGAATTCCCTTGTTCTAGTGCAGTGACAGACGTGGTTGGTTAATTTTCCTCTGCCTTCATAATTTGAACGATCAATTTGGGATGACTCACTTTTGGTTCAAAGGTAGCATGCTATAACATTCCCATTCATCAGTTGGGAAATGGTTTGCCGACCGTGTTATGTAATGAGTTAATTTTTTTCCATAGATAACTAGTTTTTAAGAAGTTGAATTAGGCCGAGGACAATGGACGCTGGTGGTTTTCTGTGTACTCTGGTGCTGAGTGCCGACATCGTACTTTAGACATAATCTGGTTGAGAATTCCTGTGTGTTTGCATGCTTGTGCGTACAAAAGTCCTGCTTCATCTGACATCCGTGAGTCATCTCATTAGTTTCACCAATGAAAGGTTGGGATGCTCCATCTACTTGTTTATATCTGGTAGACGAAATCTCTCTGATATTTTCTTCTACAAAACGATCCAGCAATTTCATGCATCATCCCAAGTCCAAATTCTAGTTTTTGACATTATTCCTGGAGATCTACAATTTTGCTCCGATTCTCAAGTTATTAACTTGTCACAGATTTTCCTTAACAAGGGCAAAGAATTACGTGTAAGCAAAACAAAATTCAGACTGAGGCGATTGAAAAGTTACAGTTCTTGAGATGGGTTGTATGCTTTATTCATGGCACCATACTAAACACTCGTATATAATAAACATTCGAATATTTTGGGGCACCTGCCCGATATGGCCTCTGCAGTTGGTTTCGGACATTTAAATTGGGTACCTCGGATTCAGGACTCAGAACTAGAGAGCATCGTGAATGTATATGAAAGTACAAATATTTTTTAGTATATTATAATAAAAACACACAAGAAAAAATATTTTTGTACTATTAAAATGATGATAAAAATATAAGTTTAAAAATTTTAACTTACCGTGAATAAAATAAAAAATATAAAAACGAACTTAGTTATCGTATTTAGCATTTTCAAATCTCATTTTAATTAGGATATGTCTCGGACTGAGGATAGTGAATTGTTTTCCTCACTAGCAACTTAGTTTTTCAAAGAAACATCGAACCCATCACATCTAATTCTAAATTTCATCAAAATTCATAAAAAAAAAAATATCAAAAGCATAGTTTTGCATTGCAATACAAAACTTTAACGAATTTTAATACGTGCAATTTGTTGAATCTAACAACTGGCTTGAGCATGGGCACACACACATATGCACGCATACGTGCGTAAAACATCACTGGTGAAAATAAGTCAAAAGTAGCCCAATTGGGCTGCAACAGCATGTCTGAATCTCACGGTTCAGTAGTGCTCTAATCGAAATAGTTGTGGGGTTAAGAAAGTGACAGTGAGAGTACGAAGAGCCTATGGTGATCGGAGAGAAATTAATAAACCAGCTCCACTGAGTATTTTGATTAACATAACAGCTAAAATATGATTAAAATGGCTTCATTGGAAGGGAAGATGGAGTTTTGTAGTGCATAAAACATTTACTTGATAATACTTTTGCATGAATGTAAGCTGTTAAATGTTAAAGAAATTTTATCCTACCCATCACACTGTTAATGAGATACCAGTATCATCGCATATGCCATACTATCCCACTTTGGATATTAGCTTAGTGTAGGCAGGGCTACGGTTCCTTCCACTTGAAGAAAAATGAAGAAACAAACAGGTTTTGATTGTATGTTATCGACTGTATCAGTTTCAATTTTGAATTTACTGGTCTTGGTTCCCATTCTTCAATGGTTCTAATTCCTGTCGTATGTGGTATGGCTTTTGGGCAATTATATTTGATTACCTTTATATATATATATATATATATATATAAATTTTAATATAAAAGTAATGCGATAATGTATTTAAAACTTTTAACAAAATGTAAAATGTAAAAAAATTGAAGAAAAATTATATTTTGATTTGTTATTATTCAATAAAGCAAATAATAAGTGATACAAATTTTATAAAAATACATTAAAATTGAGTAGGAAAATTATGCATGATATTTTCATTGAGAACAATACTATATATATATATATATATATATATTTTTTTTTTTCCAGTAATTTTGATGCAACAAATGTTTCTTGTTGAGAATCAGAACCGTACCATTATTCACGGTTTTTTCACGATTCTAGTTCCAAATCCAGTTTCAGTTCCAAGGTAATTCGATGCAGTTTGGCTCTCGGTTCCATTTGAAACGATAGCCATGGCGTATTTAGTGTAGCTTGAATTTATGTTACTCTAGCTGGCATGTGAAATATCACTAACACTTATTGTGAATATTCTTCTTGAAGAGTTGTCCAGACCTTCATTGTCGGACTGTACTTAATACAAGAGCACAGAAGAACATCGAATTCAGGTGAATCAAATTAAAACCAATTCGTTGCAAATTACAGGGTATGGTCGAGTCCATGTCAATGGAGTTTACTCCAAACTTACTTGGTCAGTACGGCTATAGATTACTTTGCAGAGTTACTTACAGATCGTCCACAACACCACCTCCATATTAAATCAACAAAAAAATCGATATACACAACTTTCTAACAGACAGTGACCTATCTGTGCTAACTGAGTCAACATGTGTTAGCCCACCACTGTTTATTACAATGCTTTCAGGCGACATATTTAGACGACAACGAAAACTTTGTCTCGGTTCTTGCAAATTCCAGTCTAGTGTCGGGTTCGCATATGCGGGCCCATAAAGTGACCTGTGGGGCTCTTTTGTTTTGGGTGAGATGTAAGGACAAACTGACCAAACATGAAACTAGCAGATTTTCCCTCTGCAGCAAGCACAAGATTTAATACACACTGATGGCAAGTGTACACCTGGGATTATGTCCAAAACGAAGCAGCTGTAATACAGATCAGATCAAAATTAAGACAGGCATCCAAACTCAGTGGAGGACTTTCAAGTTCAACAACATATTTCCCCTCATCCACCAGATATGCAGGATAAAATAAAATGACCATAAATAAATTTTAGTAGAGCTCTATATGCAATAAAGAACATGGGATTTGACATTGTACGCAAAATCCCAGAAAGCAACATATATACAAAAATAAAATCAACTTTTTGTGGGAGAGAACTTGATTTTTTTTCTTCTCATTAAATAAAGATTATGGAAGAATGGGTCGTATGATTTTCTCGTTAGTTAACAAGTAAATTTCATTTTAGTCAGAGCTTTCCTACCTTCCCTTTGCCTGTGTAAACAACTCCAATGGGCGAATCAGAACACCCGCCCCACTAATATCAGTCAGCCACAAAACTATATCTTTCCTGCTCCCGTTTGCTCAAAAGAATGTTCTTGCAAGCCCACCCCAATCCCGACATCTTGTCAATTAAGACACAAAGATCAAGTTGTGCACATCTGTTGCTTTCTTCCATAAATATATACCATTTTCTAAGAACTGATTCTGAGGAGTCACAAGCTTCTAAATCATTCTCCCAACTGATTGTATCAAGTAGGAGGCCCTTGCGAATGTAACACGCCTAGAACCATCAAATTATGAACACAGGTTTAGCTTCTGCTTCTGCTTTGAATTGTATTTTGCTTGGAAATTAATGCAGGTAATTTCATGAAGAGAATGAAACGTAAATAGTAAATTTTCTGCTTTCATGGAAAATGAAACAGTAAAAAGAACTATTCACCTGTAATAAACCCCTGATAATATCTTTAGTTCCGGCCCCCTCCCGGAGGGAGAGAAGAATTCCAAGCTGCAATTGCATCAAACGGAATTTAGCATGAAAGGGGCTGAACTATGGAAAACTGGTGATGGAACTCACAGAAACATAATTACAATGTAACATGACAGTGCAAAAGGTTTATTAATGCACGTACATCACGTGTCCTGGACCCGGTATTAAAGCTCTCCATGCAAATGAAGTAGAAATCCTCGTCTTTTAAAGATCTCAAAGTCATCATTGATAGCTTCGGTATTTTTCTCTTGGGATTCAAACAACCAATTCTAATTGGCAAAAGCTCCTTACCTAATCCAAAACTCACTTAGAATATAATTGATTCTAAGACAGTTCATGTGGTTAAATGCAGAGAAAAAGCCTCACCTTTGTTCCATAGGAAATCATCACCTTCCCTTTTACTCACTTCAGCTGGTGAAGGGACATATCCTAGCTGAATCCAGATGTCTATTATCAACTCAAGTCTATCCTGGACAAGAAAGTATCCCAAAAATATAAAAAATCTTAAAAAAGGCATGCATTATAAAGAGGCCAGATTATGACATGCAGCCAGTAATATGTATCTGTAGCTCAGCATGAAGCTCTTCTAGATGCCTGCTAGCAAACCAATTAATCGAGGGAAGAAGAATGATGAAACACGAGATTGAAAACATGGACAAAAGATATCTAAAATAAAAATAAAGATGAAATATATGCATTACAAAATATATATGTACACATATATATTAACCAAACTATATAAGAACTTAGATAACCTTGGTCAAATGAAATTGGCAATTAAATATTCGGAAATAAAAAAATGACTGACCTTAGTCAACGTTTGAAGATGAACATGTTTCAGCCCTTGATAAATCCCGATTAGGTCAATAGCACAGAAGATTGGGTACAGAACAAATGGTAGAGCTGCCAATAATCTTTCATAGAACAAATTAGTTAGAGATTATAACGTCTAAAAGTCAAAAAGCCAATTGTACTTGAAAGTAAATCCTGAGTACATCAGTTTATGCTCTAACTTATCACGGAGTCTATTTGATTCCTTTCAAAAAAAAAAAATCATAGAAAAATTGACGTATATATAATGACATATCACAATTCCATATATAATTTGAAAAGGATACAAGGCAAGTTCACAAACAAAACTGCATATATTTACAGTAAATAGAAGAGTAGCATAGAATGGAAGAACAATGGCATGTTGCAAATATTAGAAGTGGAGCAGCAACCTTTGATTGTTTCTAAACAAAATGTTGAAGGAAGCAGCAACCAGAAGACCAATATTATCAAAGCAAACGGTTTGAATCTGAAAACCAAACCAACAATCAGATTTTATAAAATGAAAGGTATTAGTATAATACTTGAAATCTCACACACAATCTGATGATGTACCTGGGACTTTGCAGAAACTTCACCAAGATTGTCCGCAATGGCAAAGCTTCTGTGAACAGCAGGCTGACAACAAAATGAATTTTACTTTTTATCACCATACATTGAACTGCTTGCAACAAAATATGCAAAGAAAATAGTTGGCATACTCTAGTGTGATTAAATTACGGGAAAAGAAGCAACTATATCTGGGACTCATTAGTGCTGTACACATTCCTGTCTTAGTATAGAACTAAACATAGGTTAGGCACATTATTTTAACAGTATTTATTTCTCGATATTGCATCTTTTTAATAAGTTAAAAAGATGTCATGATTGCACGTCATTATTGAGATCATTCTTTGGTGGAAACGAACAGATCATCATATAAACTGGAATTATCACATCAACAACATAGAACGATAACACAATTTCAAAGGGGAAGATGGTTCTACAGATCAAATGCATACACATGATTTCCAGGATAATTTCAATTGATAAAGAATCATAAGAAGACTATACATCTACAACATATGAATGCAGGTACACTGGAACTTACACCAGTTGCTAAGTAGCAAGCAAGGCTTATTTGCTTAGCAATGTTGGCTATTGTTGCAAGAAGCAGGAAGTATTGGGGAAAGGCAGGAGTCAGCAACTCAAGTCCAATGCTTACACTGAACAGAACAGATGTCGAGAACCTAACTCTCTTCATAAAAAAAAAAAAAGGCATCAGAAATTCATCCACAAAACTGTATGGTCAAGTAAAAAAATGCAATTTCACTTGGGTTGAATTGGGCAGGAACTTTACCAATTTCAGTAGAAAAGCAATTTTTCAAGATTCACCAGTCCTTGGTGAATATGAAAGTAAACTATTAGGATTAAGTCGCAATATAACAATATATTTGAAACAGATTGCGCATCGCTTAATTTTCTAGAGGCCAGAAGCAGTACCTTTAGATTGGTATCAAAAGCTGAAGCAAGGCTAGCAGTGTAAATACACCTGCTCAGCCTCCCAAGCCCATCCTTCAAAACCCAATTGAGGGCAGCAGCTGATGGGAGTGAGCGAGGATAACCAATTCCTATTGCCCGAAACATTGCCTAAATAGATGCATTGTGTTATTGAAAATAATTTGAAAGGGAAGAAATCAGAAGAAAAAAGTTCATAAATCTAACCTCAGAAGGGACAAGTCGATATTGCAAATGAACGCACATGCATAGATACACACAATCACGCACATATTTAATCATCAGTCTAAAAATTATTCCAGCAAGTAGAAAACTGAAATAAGAAAACATAACTTTAACCTACAAGCCAGTATAGGTGTTTCCAGTTGAAAACAGGGTTCTTGTTTTATCCACAGATTTAAAATACACAAATCAACAAAAAGGGAAAGGTAAAATTACAGACCAGTAATGACAACCAAAAACAACTGACATAATTATGCCATGATCGACAAAATGAAATAAAAAGACTTGAAACTATGCAGAAATTGGTGAAGAAAATTGCATAGTAAGAACTTGTGTTGCAAGAACAAGAAGTGCAGGATAACAAAAGCATCCTAATTGAACACAGATTGGAACTTTACACATCAAGATGCAACATATTCAGCTAAAGCACCGATTAATCTAAAAGACCCACATAGCAGAGTCCAGAGTTCTTGTAAATTTACCCAACTTCAATCCAAAAATTTAAACTTTGTCTCTATCTCTAGAACTTCTAAAAATTCAGTACCTGAGTAGCAAGAACCTGAAGAGCGGAGCTGAAAACTCGATGCAAGAACTTCCACTTCACATACTCCAAATAATTCTGACTCACTTCTCCCGGTAGAAAAAAGTCCCTCACAGCATCCCTACAAACTCTACCCAATTTCCTCATCCCATCTTCATAATTAAGAGAAAAATCCCACAAAGAAAACGCATTAATACCATCAACAGAGACCAGCTTCAATTTCTTTCCATCCCAAACGCACCTTGAAACGGTGCCCAAGTGGCGTATCACAACAGGGAGGTTGAAATTTTCCGCGGCTGTTTCGTTGGGGGGGTGAGGTTTTAGCTTTTCCACCTCTTGATATTCATGGTTGACACTGGAGGAGGTATTCAAGGAGTTTGATGGAGGTAAGGGTTTAAGAGAGGTTTTTGGTTTGATGGGATTGCAGATTTTGATCGGGTCATACGTTAGAGCCCATGTGGAATAGAGTTGTGGATGTGAAGGTGCATGTATTGTTACTTTCATGACTATAGACATTAGTATGAATCTGCACTGTGTTTTTGGCGTTGTTTCTATGCAAGAGCTGCAGGGTGATGATGCCCTAGAAAGACGAAAGAGATTGGACTAAGGAAAGGTTTTTTCGTTTCTTTCTAATACCTTTTGACACAACAATAAGACGCAGAGACTGGTGCCTGATGGTTAGATGTGGACTTGGCTCCGGACTCTATTCCTTCGTGTGGTTTCCTATACCCTTTGTCAGGACAGAATGGGCCAGAAAAACAGCGTTACAGCATAAACACGTTTTTGAAACTTAAGCCACGTTTTTTGGTTAGTTTATGCGAGCAGGCAATTTAAGACGGAATCAGCAGAATTACACTTGAGTCGTTCGATGTAAACATTCTTCCCAAGCATTTGATTAATGGACATTTTCTGATCTCTCTTTAGAAACTGAGTCCTATGTTCCGGTGGAGGGGAGGGAAAGTATGGCTTGGGGACTATCTCTGGACAAGTTGCCAGAGGTCCACAGAAGCAGGCCACCTGAGTATTGGCTGGGGATTTTAACAAACTAAAACTGGTTGGAATTTCAAGAAGTAAAGCCTCCTCCAGATCAACATGTAACAGACTTGTTCGAGCAAAAAACATAAAAACAGATTCTTACGTGACAGGAACAAAGAGAGACTTGCCACCTGTTGCAAATCAGTCAGTTCACAAAAGTTTCTGGCAATACACACATGGGATTTTATTATATTTCGGTTAAGTTCAAGAATTTCTGACGACTGTTGATACATGTTTGGCCTCTCTTAGATAATTGTCAAGCTCTCCATCAACATTTGGACCAGTTTTAAGACTATGACATATTTCTGCTGTATTCTCACACTAAATTATTATTATTGCACAGATAAATTTCTGCTTGAGACTTCATAATGTTTCATAGATCAGATCTAATTTAGATCAGTCACAAGCAAAAGAAATTCACATGATAGCACATGACATCATTTTGAAGGGCTACAGGTCCCTTTCTGCCGCAGCCTCCCCCAATGGTTCTCCAATTTCATTATACTTGAGTACCTTAACTTGAAATACATCATGGCAACCTAAAACAGATTCGACTGAGATAATGCTTCCACAATAACTCCTGGGCTGCCAAGAATTCACTCCACCCGCTGGAAGTGGTACTAATGTTATGTTTTACGCTGTTGATTATGAAAACTGGCCATTCTGCCGTCTCCGGTCCCGCAACCTTATCGAGCTCTTGTCCGCCAGCGCAGTTTCGACAACAAAATCCATCGGAAAGTTCGGAAAATAGTCGAAAATATTTCTGCATTCTTGTATTGCAATCAGGTTGTCTTTAGCTAATCAATACATGTCTGAATTCTCCCTCGGTTTCTGCCAAAAGATATCCAATCAGCTTTGAGATATTCCAGCAAGATTTATCTTTAACGTATCATATGAGAGGTGTACAATTTAAGTTGCTGGTAGAGTGTTGCTGCTGGAGATCTGGGCAGCAACTCTTTTGCTGCTGACACAGTTGATTGAAAACTCTCTTCAATGGTTGTGGATTTTCGCCATTATTGGAAAATTTGTGCAAGATATTTGACTGATATTGTTGGCACAGACGAGGAAGTGAGAACGGATTTATGACATATAGCTATGGTAAAGCTGTGCAAGAAATTCATGCCACCCTTCATGCTTTTAGACCCCACCACAAAATGCCTCCTCGTATTTTCTGCGTCATTTAAACTTCCCTCGCAGTTGCACACGGATTTGCCTTCCCAAAAAATCAATGCAGAATGCAGTCCTTGTCAATATTCTCCATGTCTCACTTGTCATTTATCTATCTCTGTGATATCCTAAATGCAGATTGGAAGTTGATTGTTCTACTTGTTGATACCTCATTGGCTAATTCATTCCTCTTCAATCTTTTTACCCAGGCAATCCTAGGTCTTAGAAAGGGCATCATTGCAATTTTTTCGGCTGGCAGATGTTTAATTCAAGGCATCGGAAGTACTTTTTCAGACACTTCACGTTCCACTACTTCTTGAGTATTGCATGCATTTTGTGATCCACGAAAACAAGAAATCTCTTGTATTAGAGCGCCCTTTTCATAGAACAGAGACTGATTCCGTCAAACATATAGACTCTTTCTTTTTGTCCCATCTTTTTGATATGTTGTGATTAAGAAAACGCCCTTCTAATCATGTAGTGCAAAAGGTTCATCATATCTCTCTGAATGGTCTATTGGGATCTAGACTTGTGGGGGTGTAATGAATCGATTAATGAAGTTCCCCACTTGTTCAACTGTTGCTGAATGGTGTTTTTGGATACCAAACAGACTTCTCTGAACTTGATTTGATTAGACAATGTGCGATTGAAAAACAATGTTCGGCTTTATAGAAAGGTACGGCTAGAATCATCAAATACTAGACATGATTCCACAAGATCTATTTTCGTTCAAGTCCTTGCACTTAGTTGAATGGCCTCAAAAAGCTTAGGCATAATCATCATACGCATGCATGTCATAAAAGAATTGTTCTGGGGCCATGCGTCCTATCGACTGGTACAAGGATACTGCACCACCACATATAATTACGCCAAAAATCTTATCATGTATCACATGATTGCTACAAAATAGGAAATGGTAACAATAACCAATATTTATTTATCTATTCTTTAATAACAACCAATCATATTTTATTTTATGATGTGGCATGAGATCCTGTTTGCAGAATATCAGAAGAATCATCCAACAAGAAAACATGTTAACAGTATGAACTATGAAACAAGCAAAATATATGATGACATTTATACAGCAGAAAGCACCTTGGTCAACAACTCATTGTGGACAAAAGAGGTGTAATGCTCATTTACATCTGCTTTAGTTCATCACTAAATAATCTGAAATGATGAAGATTTCTAAAACCAAACTCTACAGTGACCACAAAAGGCAAAGGACAAAATCCATGCAACCAAAACAAGAATGAATAAATGCACCTGTGTGCAGCCATGATGCAGCAGAGGCAAAAAGAATCCCGCAAAAAACTTTTCCATGCTTGGCACTTCTGTCCTACCCTCAATGCCTACGGCATCTATAAGCACCTCTCCTACTTCTGCTTGTAGAAATAGGGCGACGAGACAGAAGCATTAATCTTCAACCTCTTCTCCGACAGGCGGAAGTATACCCTCTTTCACGAAGTTTGGATCAAGAAATTTAGCCAGAAAGGCCCACAGCTTATAGACATCATCAAAATTAGTCAAAAAGCCTAGTGAAGCAGTGACAACCTCAACCCTGATGAATGCACCTTTACTGTCACACCTGCCATTTTCCATTGGCTTGCAAAGGGTGGTATCGTCAAGGCTCAGAGATCCATGCTGCCGTTTGGAGCTGTCTAGAATACGTATGTGACTGAGTATTCCAACCCCTAGAGAAATTCCATGTGATTCAGCTAGTTTCTGAACGACTTCAGGACTGACGAGACCCCGATTTGCGTTCCTCACATTGAATGCAACCGCAGCGCCTCTTTCATATTTAATTTTTGGGCCATAAATGTGAATAAGGGGCGCGCTCTCCTTTTCGCTCAAGCTAGGCAGTCTTAATTGCAGTAGTGAGGTCACAAGCCAATTGATCAAGAACCGAAGACGGGAAGTGGTCCTGTTGAGACCCAGCATATTTATATGATCAAGATGCCTGCAGATTATCTCAGGTTCACCCCTCTCTGAATCTTGCCCATCACCATATTCCCCATTGCTCATGTAGCCGTCATCATCCAAACTAATGGCAGATAATTCTCCTGGCTCCAGAGTATGACCAACATGAGCTCTGTGGCCATCTTCTGTGCTAAAGGATACCCTTCTACCGCCACCGGAAATTTTACTTCTTTCTCGCCTATCCAGCAACCTAAATTCACTTTCTGTTTCTCGTCGTATTGCACTCTCCTTCTCCAGGCATATATCAGGAGCAGAGCCATTCTGAACGCTCCAGTGATTGGAGTCAGAAGTCAAATGGCAGACACTGGAGCCCTTGAAAGCAGAACTTATCGGTTTGTTGCTTTCCGGTTCATCTTCAATTGCCTGAAAATGTTGATTGCCGGGAATCCTATAGTCTCTTGAAGCAAGATGTCCCTCTGCAAACTGTTGCTCTTCAGGAATGTCCTTGAAATGGTCAAACTCTTCATGCACTGATCGTACGGCAGCATCAAATGATAACACATGGCAATCTTCATGACGCCTTGTGTTTAACTCCTTGTTATACATTGGGCTGCTCGATAACTTTGAGGCATTTGGAGAAGTCAGCTTGCTGTTCTTACTGCCTGAAAACCAAGCCGGTGGTAATGGCGAGGACACCTTGTGTTTGCTAGAACGACCCACGTTATCAGACCCTAGTGGACTCTGTCCCAGATCAATCCACAGTGAGTTGTCAGATGATTCATCCTCACTAGGAACTGGGCTTTTCATTATCTCCCCAATGGAAACACATTCAGTTTCTTCAAATATAGTACTAGCCCCATCCCTGTCAGAACTATTATCATGCTCCATCTCGCTCTCAAATACATCTCTTACCTGAGCAGAAGTGAAAGCACCAGAAAAGGCAGGCAATAGAGATCCAGGACGGCTTTCAGAATTAACTTCACCATTCCCATTAGCTTCTTCATCTTCACAGAATCCAGGGAGATTATCCATCGAATCACTCAAGTACAGAGGAAATACAGGAGTGATTTTGACTATACCTGAACCGGCATGACCTGACTTATTTTGAAGACTTGACATCACTGATTTCTTGATCAGAAGGCATCCAAATCCCGTTGGGTCATAGCCAAACACCCTGTAGAATGATGTTATGATGAAATCTGGTCGGAATAAAGACAATCCCAGAGAATCCATATCCTTTGGACCCAATGCCCCGGCATCAAGCAAGACGTGCCAATTGTTCTGTTGGGCCAGAGCCATCCATTGATATGAGTACTTTGCACCGGTGACTCTAGACTGAACCGGGAACACAAAAAGACCAAATGCTGAATCTTTCTTCCTCTTCTTTTTGTTTGAAATTTGCTTCCTCAAGTCGGTTGAACTGAGCTTCAGAGTAGGCCATCTAAACCATGCACTATGAACCCTGGCACCTTTCTCTCTAGCACTCTGAGCCATCCAATTCACTGATTGGCTCTCGTGATCAAACATGGTCAACAATCTCTTGTTTGTTTGAAAAGGGTATGATTCAGCTAGCAACCTAAAAGCAGAGCCACGGCTCACAGTAAAAACAAGTCCATACTCATTCTCAGGGATGTTCAAATAATCCATTATTCTAGACTTTATATCATGTTCTACCGTGCCACACTCAGCTCCACCGTACAACGCATGATTACTCAAATTGGCAGTGATCTCAGACAAACCAAATGTAGATGATTCCCAATAATGAACAGTTTGCATCAATGAAAACAACCCAAATCCACAGTAGTCAAGGCATACCTTAGAAGCAGTGCCAGAGAGATGAGAGTACTCATCTGACCTCAGCTGATCAATCCTCTCTGATGCCTGGTACTTGGGGTACATTGTGAGGAACTTAGAGAAAGCCTCATTAAGCTGCGGAATTGAATCACCCGACTCAAACGTGCACTCCGCAGCAAGAGCAGTAGCTCTGAGGAATTGCTTCTGTGCATTCAGCTGTGCTAAAGACCGCGACCTGCCCAAGCTATCATCCTGATTGCCTAATGACTCAGACTCCATGTCTTGGGACTTAACAAGAGAACCATCTTCAGATGCTTCTTCAAGAGCCTCCCTCAGCTTGTGTTCTTGCAATCTCCTCAGAATTGATGGGTTGGCCTTAATTTCCTCCGAGGAGTGGTGAGAACCATTTCTTCTTCTATCCTTCTTATCCAAGACTAGAGCAGCACAATGAGATAATGTTTTCCATATTGAGAGATGCATTAAAACTTCCTTTGTGTTTATTCCCCTTTGAGCTGTATGCAATCAATCTGATATAGAGAGAATACAATCAACATAAGGAAAATAAAGCAAAGTGCTTTATTATTTGGGTTTAGCCTTCTGCCTACTAAACCCAGAAAAGGGGGACTCAGTTCAAACCCTAATTCCAAAAAGCAAAAGGAATCAAAACCATTAAAAAAGCTACCTGCAGAGTAAACCTTTGCTTTCAAAAATCAAAACACCTATCTTAAGGAGGGAAAGGAAGAGCATAACTGCTTTAGCCCAAAATTCAAACACCAAAAACAGGTTTTGGGTATAAAGGAACTGGAATTATAAGAAATGGATAAAAGGCAAAAATAATTGGGCCAGATCAATGAAGCCCTATATGCAACGTTTCCCGAAGTTTAGTTCAGATTATGACAACATAACTAGAGTAAATGGGTAAGCTTATGTATGCAGAGTTTGGGGAAGCCTAAGTTCAAACATTCACTTTTACAGACGGTAAGGAAGAACATTGCAAAAAGAGAAGATATTCAGAAACTCGAGGATTCAAGTTTTGGACATCAAATTGCAGAACCCCAACACGAGTAAGGAGGAAATCAATAAAAGCACCAAGAACACAAAAAATCAGATCCCCGAGACAGAGCAGAGCAAAGGGCAGACCCTGAAAATGGAATTCTTCAAGAACAGCGGCTTGGAGGAATTAACTCACAATGTCAGGCCCCCAGGAATCAAATAGAGAAGCCCACTTCCTCCTTTCTTGAATCACTTGAATGAGCCATTTAAGCTCCCTATAATTTTTTCTCAACCTTTCATGTGTGGAGCATCCCTCTCTCTCCTCTCTCTCTCTCTCTCTCTCTCTGAGCTTTCCTGCAAGGCAATTAAAAGCAAACCCTCCACAACAAATGCACATTTACTTCATACGTGAATCAAAGACAAGGCTTTATTGATTATTATTATTACCCCACCTCCCCTCTCTCTCACTCTCCTCCCCTTCGACATTGACCCTACTCGGGCAAGTGGGCTATCGAGGAATTGCTAACCGTGTGGCAGTGGAACACTAAAGCCAAACCTGCCTTAATGATGCTAAAATTTAATAAACAATGAGGAAATGACATTATTATTATTATTATTGATTTTCACACACCCATATAATGAAAAGAAGGACCATTTACTGTTACTGAAATAAAGGAGAACAAGCAAAAGAAATGAAGCCAATGTCGCAACAAACTTCTCCAGAAAATATCTGTTCAGAAATAAAGCCAAAAACATGGGATATTTTTGCCCAACTTGCAAGATAGTGAACAGCCATGTTACACGATCTATGAACCTTTCCCCCGTTGAGGTCATTTACTCAAAAATTTCCTAGCATTTTCGACAATAGCTTGAAACTGACCAGTGAGCTTCTTGCTTTGTTCCATTGATCCATGACATATTGTTGATTTGGACTGTTACTTTTACCTACTCATAAATAAACCTTATAAAAGATTAAAGAAAAGCCTTGGGAGGGGCCTATCATGGCTCGCCATTAAGACTCTTTCTTCTACTCCGAGCAGCTACCGCTTAGAGTGCAATCGGCTGGCTAGTAAGAGCTGCTTTCTGCAATTTTGCCTGGCTTCCCCAAAAGTCCAACATCAGTTCTTGGGGAAAAAACGAAAGAAATAAATGAGTTAATGCAATATTTTCATTATGTAAAGAGTTTGGGTGATCCAGCCAATGCCATAATTATGAATAAATATACTGTGCGATATGTGAGCTTTTATAAAAGAAAAAAAAAACTCAGGTCTTGTTTGGTTATTGTTTTTAAAGAAATGATGTGTATATTCTTGATAGTTGGGTGTTTTATAAATACTAAATAGTATAAAAACGGTTAATTAGATCTTGTTTGTGTATGTATATAATTAAGAAAGATGCTTATTTTAAATTCCAAAATTTATATGTGGTCAATAAAATTTGTGTATAGATAATATAGTAAAATAATTAGGTTATATCATTTTACGTAATAACAATTGTTAGTTTTCAGAGTACAATAGATCTTATGTGTGTTTACAACAATAATTTAATTTTAAATAAAAATAAATATCACGTTTGAAATATTATAATACTATCCATATCTGTTTATTTTGTTGCCTTGAGTATATGCTTTACAAACTTATGATTGCTATTTGTTAATCATTCAGTCAGTCTGACTAATCAATTATTGTTTTGATGATTGAGTTATTAGCATGTGCATTATCATAGGCTTGCCTTTGCATCATTCTTTTAATACCCACATTACCCCTTCTTTCCTCTAATCCTTCATAACTTTCAGCACAGTGATAACTCTGCCCATATGTTCATTTTGGTCTTTTCAATAGGAGTTGCTATATTCTTTTCTTAAAAATGAGTAAGTTATTTATTAATTAAGTTCGGCTATCATTATCAGTATCAAGTTATGAAGATGGCTTTTTGGTTTTGCATTTACATAGCTATGTTCATTTTCATCTTTAAATGTGTATTTTTAGATATCTTTTTTTTAAATTACGGTGAGTTTAAGAAAAAAAAAATAAATTTTTTTTAAAAAGTATAATGATTATAATACATGTTTCTAAATAAGAAAAATGAAGGCTAAATACATTTGGACATGAACTTTGCACAATTTTTTTCAAATCAAAATAAAATATTCCAAACACAATACTTGCGAAAGTAGCTCTTCTTTTCCCTCTATTGTACGTGTACAATATTCTGATAACAACTTTACCCCACAAGAAAATTTGTATCCAAACAGAGCCTAAGATTATTGTTGATTAAATAAAACCCTATGAGAACTAAAATGGACATGATTGGAATCACCATAATTATATTCAAGCTTCAAACGACAATCTATACAGGCTTCTACTTCAATTTCCATTTTCTCGGACTTCTTGTAATAATTGCCACTTGTAGTTGTGGAAGTCCTTAAGCAGGGGATGAAAAAGATTGGAATCCAAACTTGATTAGGGGCAGTTTAAGCAGATTAAAAGAGACATGTACCAATCAAAAATTTATAGGGACAAATTGAGAACGCACCCATCTTATTCTTAACCTTAAGAATTTCCATTAGCACCCGACAACTTGCAACCTGCTGAAATGGTCAATCAGTCAGTACCAAAATTGTCTATCAATTAGCAGAATTATCACAGAAAAAGCACAAGGTGGGGTCACTCTATCTAATTCTTCACTGCTCACTGCTGCACACTGTCCCGCTTTTCTATCCATCATCTTGTAATGTTTCTCCCCCTTGTATGGTGTTTGTTGGTTGCCTTTGGATTCTTGTTGGGTGGATGGTCGACTGTGCACAACAACCCAAATGCCACTACAGAAAAGATTGAAAAGAAAGGATTTGACTACAATATTATTTCAACTTTTTGGGAGGGACAAAATTTACCATTTAACTTCAAATTTGCGTATTATTAAGTGGAAGGGTTATTAAGTTGGCACGACACAAAATTGTCACAGGAATCAAATTACCTAGGACTCGACGACTTGTAAGTAGACATCAAATTTTATGTTTCAATTTTGTTTTTATGCCCGTATTTTGTCCAATACACCTTGGTCATATATTTTACATTATATTTTTAAGGTTAAGGGCCTTAGTTTATTTACATGATTACTCTTCATTATATTAGTGTATGATCTCAACAATAACTAATATTAAATTTAACAATGTTAACTTCTTAAATTACTTATATTATATTATTTTTTATTTCTCTTTTTTATTTCTTTTGGTCTTTTATCCCCTTAACATAATTTTCTTTATTTTTTTTTATAAATTTTTAATGCATTAAGTGTGTAACACTTTTCTTTTTAGTGTCAAAACATAAATTCCGTAAAATACCTCTATTTTGCTCTGATCTTTACCTTCTTTCTTTTTCAATTTTATTTATTTCTTTAATAACTATCTTCTTTCTTTTTTTTTCTTTTTATAATTTTTTATGAAAATTACATATTTAAGTGTTGTTGTTTAAGAATTAACTTTTAATAAAATTGATAATTTTTTAGAATTTTGCACACTATGGAGTATGAAATATTATTAGTTTATATCATATTACTTGCTATGAGTCATCGGCTTCTACATTCATTTTTTTAACAGTACAAGATTAAGAAATGAGCAAAAGAGAAATTAAGGAGAAAATGGAGATGGGATTGGTATGTTTTGGTCAACCAAGCGAAGATCAACAAGGGCTGTTTAATAGATTGGAACCCATTACACAAAGCAAGAAATAATTAATTAATGCCCACCTCTCTAACTTTTACCAATGCTGTTCTCGTCAGACCTTTCTTGGGGTACGCCATATAAATATATTATTAATTTAGAAATAATTTTTCTCTCTTTTATTCTTACATATTATTTTTTAACTATTCATGTCTAAAACAGACAATTTCTAGCCTCAACAATATTAGAATTCAGACAAGGTATTTTGATTTGTTGAAATTGAAAATTTTAATCAATTATAATGTAGTCTGACGTGCATGTTGTTTACAGTGACTTGCCAAAGTTATGAATGTGGGACAGCAGTGGGTTGTCGATCTGTATGTGGAATTCATTTCCTCATCAATCTGAAAGTTTTTTTTTTTTTTTTTTCAAAAATTCTCTGTTGTTATAAAAGTTATCGCTAATTATATATTAAGTAATAAAAACATTTTATGATAATATATGCATCTATATTATTGATCACAAGAATTTTATAAAAGTCATCTCATCAGTTGATAGTCACAAAACATTCTATACGACTCAACAAAAGCACCTAATAAATAGTAGTCACACATTTAGTGGTTACAATTCACTTATAATAGATATATTACTAATTATTGATAAAAACTGAAACTGATAACTTCTCCACAGTTCTTGTCCTTAATTTTTTTTGAACAAAATATTACTTATTGCCAAATAAAGATTTTTTATCATAATTAGTGACATTAATATTGATGTTACGACTAATATCATTTTTCTTAATAGTTTTTCTTATATTCTCTTCTATGCACCGCATCTCCCTCCTTAATTTCACCTACTTTTGTGAACTGACTTGAATTGGAAGACTAAACATGAAGTATACTTTTAAATTGGGAAAATATCATTTGAAGTTGGCATTACGTATACAAGTGACTGTCTGATTGATGTGCTTGTTGAATGTGACATTAATACTGCGTATTTCGAGCGCTTACGTTAATTAATGTTGGCAAATATAACAACCACTGAATTAATTATTGGTTAATGCAAACCACCTCAGGTTTTGATCTGATCTCATTGTTGGTCAACTTGGTCATATAGATGCTGCGTTTGGTGAAAAAACATGAAGTGCTTAAATTTGTGACATCTATTACAGATTTATATTAAAATTATAATATTTATCAGATTTTTAAACACCTCTTATATATTTTTAGGAACCTGTAACAATGGATCAGATATATCTTTATAGAGGTGTCATGCAAGATTAATTTTGTTGTTGGGGAAGGTGATATTGCTTGTGCATGCAGCATGCATAACTCATTTGTGCTTTCCCTTGGAATAATCTCCTCACTCTTTGTTGGGTAAAATTATAATTCAAAAGAAAAAAATTATATGGATTGATTAATTATTAAAAATCATGTTTAATAAATATGACTATTTAAGGTGGTTATATTTATTTTTTATTAAAATTTAAGTATGAAAATAATTCAATTAACAATATAAAGTTAAATATTCTTTTATTAAAGAACTATGACATTATGATTATTTTATCCTAGCAACTCTTGAGTAGGATTACTTGTCTTGTAATTTTGTAATTTTATATGGGGCTACGAACGTGTCGGGGACTTTTATTAAGTAAAAAGAACATTTGATTAATCATGATTAAATAATCTATCTTATATTATCCTTAATAGCAAACATGGCCTAAGCTTGTTATTGAATTACAATTTCAAACTGTGCATTACGTTTCATTTTGAAGAAACAAATTTGTGAGGATAAACAGTTGAAATTTGAGTATGATTCGATGAGTTTTAAGAAAACATAATAATGATACTTTTATATGAAAAGAATAATTGTCATGTGATGTGAAATGAAAGGTTATTTTGTATGTAGTTTCATATTGATAAGATATGTTATTGGAATAAAATATTGACAGTGAGTGTATCAGTCTAATTTTTTTTTAAAAAAAAAACAAAATGGATGTTGGCGCTTAAATAAGGGGGAAATTCTAGGTGAAAAAATTTTGGAATTTTTTTCTTCAAACATGGGCTTATAGGACATTTTTCTTGGAGAAAATAATGAATGACACCATTTCTCCATATAGGGTGTGATCCAATCGCATCCTAATAAACCTTCCCTTTGTTTCTTAAGCTTCATTCTTCAAATTGATCTTTTTCGAAAATGAGAATCAAGATTGGGTGATCATCGACTTATATTACATGGGTTGGTCAGCAAGAATTTAATTTAACAAAGTTCTATATTTTCTAAAGTATTCAAATGAAGAAAATGAAAACCCTAATTTATCACTTTCATTGCAGGTTGAATCTTTACCAACCCCATTTGAGGTAAAGGTGCTGTCTGTTTTTTATGTGGGTGGCTTTTGCTTTCTGGTCTCTTTTGTGGCTTGACTGCATAAAAAGCAAGAAAAAGATAATGGAATTAGAATAGACAAATGAGAAGACACGGAAAGAAGCCACAGACATTGACGGGCTCCAGAAAACGGTTGTTGGCATGGTTTGGATCTCATGGTATATGGCTTACTCATCTCAGAGAATTATTAGGTCAATGATCATTCAGACATTCAACATTTTTCCATGCAATATGACCCAATTTATGTTGAACAAAAATGCAATTATTGTCTGGTACAACTAATCTGAATATGATTTTTTTCCCCCCTAAATATGACTAAAATATGAGCTGGAAGTCAATATCTAGTCTATCATGAAGTCTGAAATAAGAACATTAGGGTTTGGGCTTAATGTTTGGTTGTTTATTTGGATGGGAGTTGAAAACGAGGGAGATTTTGAATGATGTAAAAATTATATTTGCCAGTAAAATTGTGATGGAAATAAAAATTTAAATTTATTTAAATTTGAGCGTTTTTATATGCATATAATATGTAATAATGATATAAATGCTGTGATGACATATAAGTTGATAAAAATGTATATAAATGTGAGTGCCTATGTGTATATATTTTTAACTCAATCGTGCATAGATAGGATAATTAAATTTTAAATAATTAGTTACATATATGAATGAGAAGCAAATTTTGAATTTAATTTTTTTATCAAAGTTTTGTGTTGTAAGATTTTGGTTAAAATTTGGTGGGTTGTAAAACCCAACCAAATTAGGTTCCAAACAAAGTGCAATCCTACAAATAGTCATTTACTTTTGTAATGTTTTTCTTGTATTGATTCTTGTGGATCAAAGGTGGTGGTTTAGTGAATAAGACATGGGACAAATCCAAGAACTGCCATTGAATGTTCTTGGATTTGGTCTGCCAATCTCCACTTGCAGTGTGCTGGACAACTTCTAGTGGTGAATTGCTGTTGGGATGTTGCCTGGCCTATGTGGAGTGGGCCTCCAATTGGGCTGTTGGACATGGAATTTGGCGGTCAATCAGCAAATTCAAATTCCACACTCGTTTGCTTTAATTTCAATTTTGATTAGTTAGTGTGATTGAAGGCAGCACTTTTGACAATAGGTATAATATAGTCATGGATGGTCGAGTAGGCGGTAACCAGGTTCCATATTATTATCTTTTAAAGCAAAGAGTACGTGTAAAAAAAAATTCATTCAAAATTGAATTTGAAGTACCCCATGTGTAACTTAAATAAATCAAATAGTGATTGGAAAAATATTATATAAGCAAGTGAACTAATTACTCATTGTGAGCATAAAAAGTATTATTAGCCAACGAAATAGGATCAAGTGTTGAATATTCCACAAATTATTGAATATGATAATGTTGCCAAGCTAAAGCTTTATCAAGTCAAATACAAAAGCGAGTACCAATCAAATATCGTATTGTGCCATCAAATAGAAATAGCAAAATTATTTCTGGTGCCAATATAAATAGGGGTAAAATTTTATGATAGAGAGACACAATTTGAAGTCATACAAGGGAAATGATTTGAATGGGGTTCTAAATTCTCTATGCAAGTTGAACACAAAAATTCACGGTGTTCTTTGAGATATTTTAAGCAATCTTTGTGGTGCTTTTCTGAGTTTGGTGTTTGATTTGTGATTATGGTACAAAGCTGACAAATCAAAATATATTATCTGAAAGCCAAGAAAATTTGAAGGAAGAGTAAAGCTCAAGTTTTTCTTGATAGTGTTTTTGTAGGACAAAATTCTTGAATAATAAGAAAATTTGATGTTTAATCGAATAATTTGAATCAACTTGAATTTTTGTAGGTTTGGCTTTCTAAGTTTAGTCCTCTGATTCTTCATTTAATAATTCTTGACTTAAAATTTAAACAATCTTCAATGAAAAGGCTTATGTTTGATTTTCCTTGAGGGTTGTTAGTTTCTCAGCAATGCTGATCTTTAGGTTTAATACCATGATTTCAAATCAAATGATGATTTTAGGAATTTTGATAAAGAATGCATTGAATTTTAGTGACGACCTCCTTGAATTTGGAGAAGAACACAACGGACTTCTTCAATTTAGAAAAGAATATAGCAAACTTCTTTGAATTTAACGAAGAACACAGCGAACTTCTTGAATTTTGAGGAAAAACACGGTGAACTTTTTGAATTTGGGAAAGAATACGGCAAACTTCTTTGCACTTGACGAAAAACACGACGAACTTCTTTGAATTTGATGAAAAATACGGCGAATATTTTCACACGTGTTTATTTGATAAATAATTGATTTAATTAATATTTTCACACGTCATTATTTGATTGTAGATAAAAATTGTATGTCTACGGTTCATCCCAAATTTTATTATTGAAGAAAGACACCAAATTCTTGCAGGTATATCCGCAGTGATCAATTATATCAAAATCGTTCTTTAGCTAATAAATCCCAACAAAAGGACATAATAGAGGGACCAGAATCAAGATGGCCGAGCTGTTTCATCTCTCATCGTTTCCCTAAGAAAATGAACCAACTTCACCCCAACAGTTGCTCATGTATGAACTATGAACCCAAACAGTCAAATTGTGCCCTAGCAAAGCAAACAAAGACCCACAGCCGAAATATGGAATAATAGAGGCAGAAGCGACGAGAAAGAAGACGACGGAATCGACTAAAATATAGTTGGCGTAGAACTGCCAGCCGGCCTATTAGCTCAGTTGGTTAGAGCGTCGTGCTAATAACGCGAAGGTCGCAGGTTCGAGACCTGCATGGGCCAGCTGATGTTAGTTTTCTACTTTCATTTTTTTTTATAATTCTTAATCAAGTGAATATGTCTGTACGAAACATCAAGATTCGTTCCCACGTGGCAAGTCACCGAAACCATCAATGCCAGGACGCTTTTTATTGCTTTCCTTTTATCTTACACCAAAATCTCCAAATTGGATTTTTCCTGCCCTAAACCCTAAACACAACTGTCTTATGCCCTTGACTCGCAACAGTCCCTTGACAATCCCGCATCCACTAGATTAGAAGCAAGCCATACAACCAATCTAGGTCAATAACCAAAACAGCATAAATTTGGATTAATAATAAGTTACCCGTACCAACCAAAAAGGTGATCAATGATACAATGAACCAAAGGGAGACACAGACTGAAACAGATATGAAAAATTTAATGACCAAACAAACTATTATGCTTCATCATACTGGCATTTTACGAAATCAAGTGGGCAGAATGCAAAAACGATAATGTTCTAAAAAGAAATTAACATGATGCTAAAAAAGTAGCACGTTAAGACTCATCTTCTACACGTTTGCCTTTTTCCAACCTTAATTAAAATGCAAAAGCAAGGAAGCAATAATGGGCAAGCCATAAACAGAATCAACATTAAATTCTCAATCTCCATATTGAATTAGGAGATTGAGAAAAGGACAGCAAAAAGTCTTCTTGGCGCTTCCTTGTTTTCTCCGTAACCGCTTTCCACTGTTCTTTTTTCTTTTCCGACAAACCAACTTTCCGCCCCATTTTCAAAACCCCGTCACCAGAATCTGGAAGAAGATTACCCACATTCTTCTGTTTTACCTGTTTAGTAACTTCACACGGAAACGTGGCATGGGCTGAGAGAGAATTAAATGACCATGACGAAGCTTTGTGATCATGACCATTATAGGATTACAGGAATTGCGTCCACAGAAGATCTTGAAGAAAGAGAAGAGTTTTATGTGAGGTTGATGACATGGTGTTGCCGGGGGCTCTGGGGACTGTTGGGACCTTGACTTTGAGATTGGGACAGACCACTTTTTGCGTTGCTTCGTTGCTCTTCGTGTGTTTGGGTATTGGATTCTTCAGTTATACTGCCTTCTGGTAAATCTTTAATAAAGAAAAATAATGGGCTTTAGACCCCTTCGGTTGTTTCTTGACTTTCACTCTGTTTCCGTGTTTGCCTCAGAATTTTTTGCTCGATTATGGGGTCATTATCTGTTAGTTGAATATTAGATCGTTCCTTCTCCGATTTTTTATTTTGGGGGTTTATGGATTTGGAGTTTGCTTTACTTTATTTTGAGGATATGCATGCAATTAAATATAAAATGAATATGCATGCGTTTGTGTGTGAAATTGATCTGATCTGATCTGATCACCTGATGGAGCTTTGTTGTAAAAAAAAGAGGCATTTGAAAAGATTGTCCCACATGAGAAAATTTTTTTTTAACTTTATAGACTGTTGTAATTTATATCTGAATGTATTTTAGAAACTTCTTAATTACTGAAACAGCAGTATTTTTAATATCTTCTAATACCCCCTTGATGTATTTTTCCTCTTTTCGCAGTCTATAAATAGACTCTTGCTTCAGAAGTATCTATATGTGTGTGTGTGTGTAAGCCTCATTCTTCTTCCTTTTCACCATCTAATCCTAATCTCTACTGCTGCTATGCTTGATTTTTCCCTCCAACTTCATGGAGGAAGGGTTTGTTTAATTTCGAGGAAACATTTCAATACCCCAAAATAAATTTTTAAGTCCGCAATTCTGCACAAGCTAATTAATGATTTTTGTTCTGTTCTCCAACGAACAGAAGATTTATATGAGAGGGACTTCGTAGTTTTCTTCTTTCAGTAGGTTTTGGTTTTTGTCACTGGAGTGCAACTGTTAGAAAGCTATTATTTGACTTTATAATGATCCTTATTACGAGACTAGAATCAGATGGGATGACGATACGGAGAAGAACTGAAGAATTTCAGACTCAAAAGTCCATGAATTGGTTCATTCAATTCTATTGGCACGGCTTAGTGATTAAGTTTATAACTATTTCTGGATCAAAAGGAGGTTTCCTACATCACGTTTTGCAAGTGATTTGGATTACGTTCTTCATTTACAGTAAATATATGCAAGATTCTGAAAATCATACATCAATCTTTGAGCAGACTATTTTTATTCAAGAACATCTTGCTAGATTTCCTTTCGTTGCCTAAGCATGCCCTTCCTTGATGAGAGATCTTTCTGTTGTTTTGACAAAAACTTCATGCTAAGGATATCGCATGCCTTGATTGAATCTTGCGGCATTCGCTTTGTGGCTGGTAAATGAAGTGAAATCAACATGATCATACATTTAAGACAATTCCAGGATTAATTAGTGACACAAGGAATGCAACATCTATTTCTTCTGCACAAAAAGGTTGTGGTTTTTAGAAATGTAGATACGTCGCATGGCCTTATCTGGCTAGATAAACAGTATAATCTCAGGGCAATAGTCTTACTACAGATGCTCTAAGAAACAACCGGGCTTGCAGGTTTCTGTATGAAATAAAGATGCAGCAATAAACTTGGCATATGCAATTCAATGATGCAGTAGTAACTCATTTTGTTGTTACATTCTATTACGTTTACCAGTGCACGGGCCATGAAAGCAATCCTCATGAAAGGGTATGTGAAGCCATGTCCATATTCAAAATTCCACTATGAAATTTATCTAAAGAAATCTAGTTAAAAATCAGTAAGTAGAAAAGGACTCTAAATGCAGAACCTTCTGGAAATTTTTTCTGCAACTGTGATCGATCTATCATGACATGGCTGTTGAAATTTTGCATATAATTTGCATTAAAAACATTTTGCATGGGCCTACTCAGAGAAACATGGACTCTTACCGATGACAATGCTGATGAAACTAAGGTGTGAAATGGGCAAGTTTTACTGGTTGTTTGGCTACTTGCTCTTTCTTGCAGTCCATTTCCATCATTGTCGGTGTAGTGTATCAGCACGGCCTCTGTGGTTAATGTTATCCTTTTGCATTTCTGTTTCAAGAACGCTCTCTTTGTTCCAAGAAAAATGAAATCTGCTACATCAGTCCGAATTCTCTTGACCTGCAGCTTCCTGGTTACGATCATGGGGTTGGTGGTTCCGTGGAGCTTGACACTGGGTCTGATGGATTTGTCCTCTGTATACTTTGCATTTCCAGTTCGTCCACCCGCGATACTTTCAATCGTCATTGCAGGAGATTTGGTACAAACCTTAGAAAATACACCAATCATGATTCTGTTTTACGTATGTCATCAAAGCCGTAGTAATTCTAAAGACACCAATCATGTTGTTTCACAGGTTCTTTCACTTCTGTCCCTGGCTGCATCTTGTTCAGCTGCTAGTGTCACTGATTTTTTGCTCGGTTGCGGAGACTCTTTCTGCGTCGGAAAGCTGTGCAATAGATATGCACTGGCTGCTGCTATGGCCTTCTTGTCTTGGCTTCTGTTGTTAAGTCTCTTGCCTCTTCAATCTTTGGCTTCTCTCTGCCGTGTAGTTCATAAATTTGTTTGTCCAATTCCTGCCATGGCATTTTGTTGCTGAACTAGTGTTGCAAGTGATAAATGGAGTAGCGTTTTCAAGGGTAAATTTGATGCGATGCTGCCATTTGAGTTTTTTGTTTTTTAAGAATCATGATTATTGTCAACAACAGACAGCATCTTCTACAATAATAGGCATGCAAGAGTGCTTATGGGCGCTGCATCAATGGAGAAATTCAGATGAATGAAGAACAAATTCTAGAATTCTTTAAACACCTGGCAGCTATTTCCTCCGACAGAGTGTCTGTTGATGTACGGTTCGCCCCCACCAACTGCATATCTTGTTCTCCACCGCAAAAACCACTCCATTTCTCCATTCAAAAATGCTCGCAAATGACTCAATTCAAAATTCCCGACGTCCAAATCATCTTCTGGGTTTATAGCGAAGGCTGCATCTCTCTTTCTCTCAGCAAGCTCATTTCATACTGGGCTCGTTCCTCTTTTGGTGACCTCCAATATGCGCATTACCTGTTCGACAAAATTCCCCAGCCGTATGGACCCACGTGCAACGCTTTGATAAAGGAACCACCGAATAGATAAAACTCGAATAAGGCCAGTTGCTGCGTTTCTGTGCTCTGATCCCATCTTCATGGTTGTCCGTGCTCTTGTTAAACATGTTCTTTGAATGTCGTGAGACTGTTTTAATTTCTCAGAAGATTGCACTCTCCCCATGGACCAGCCCCAAAAGGGTTGTGAAGAAAAATTCGTTGGCACGAAGATATCATAACAGAATTTGATCAGCAACCATAATCAGAGCAAAAGAAGCAGAAAGCGGCAGCAGTGAACTTATTGTTGAATATGCTGGTTTAATTTATGTTCTCTCCATAGGCCCCGCAAGCGAAAACAACTTGAAGGAATTACTCATAACAGCATTGGGAAATCAATCGCATCAACCTTCTTTACTGCCTCCTCAAGTGAGTAAAAGTTCTCTATTTAACATATCCACCTGCATTTTTCCATTCAACATCTGTGTTGTGAAATAAATTATGCTGCCGTGGCCTTTATATAAAATCTACTAAATTTTGCAGGCATGGCTTATACAATTGACTCTTTGTTGCTTATGGGATGCACTTTCTTTTATGCAAAGGAGTAGCTTGAAGCACCCCTCGGTTAATAATATGGATATTAAATTCTGTGCACAATATAATTAATATAATGACTATAACAACGAAATTGTCAAAATGAAGTATATATTAACATGGCTAGTACGTTGGAGGTTAAGTTGTACTAGTTTTTCTTGTTAAAATTTTAATTTATTACCTCATTATAAGTACAATCCTAACAAAATCAAACTTCTACACCGGGTATATCAAAGTGGGCGGGCGTCACTAATTTCCTTTGAGATTAAAAAGTTGTGGGATACTCCTTATATTCAACCATATAAGATCAATGGCAAGACTATTGTGTACCTCAATCCAAACGCCCGTGGGGATGGCCAAAATCAAAATCCCAGGTGTCAGACTTGCGAAAGGAGAGTTAGAGAATCCAACTATCGCTTCTGTTCTATTGCCTGCAAGGTATATTAATTTGATAATACTCTTCAATGTTGAATTTCCTTTTCTTATATCTTTCTCTGCATTCGATTTAAATTGAAATAGATAATCAACAAAGGCTTAATCAATTTGTTTTTTTTTTCTTTTGCTTAATTAGCATCAGAAAAGGGGTTTTGACATTGAGAGAGCCAACATTCGCAAGAGCAGAAAAGGAATTGCCCTAAGAACACCACTTACAGGAACAAATAGTTGTGTCGTCATCTAGAATGTTTGATTTTTCTTTCTGGAATTAAGTTTGTTTCTCTGCATGCATGCATGGTTTTTGATAGACGTTGGATAAGAAGGAAGTATTTCTAATAGAGGATTTTTGCCTTATCATGAGACATAAGTTGAGTCTTTCACTTTATTATATACATTTGAGTTGCTTTAGAACACTTCTGGGACTTATATGATAAAGCTAGGGTGAGAGGATAAACCTCTGAGGAAATACATATACATAAAGATAACCTAACAATGATGGGAGATACATGTCCATAGAATGATATATTGCTAAGGTTTTCAATGATTTGCTTGTAGAGCCCTTATTTACCAACTCTATTTCTTATTAGTAAAAAGTGCACACTCTATGAGTGTGCAGATTCGTTTATATAAAGTTATTATATATTTTAAATAATAGAAATGAAATTACTTATATTAAAAGTATAAAAGCATTTAAAATAATAAAATAAAAATGATCAAATGAGCTTGAAAAAAGAGAAAATTTAAAAAAAAAAACATAAATAAAAATAATAAGTTAAAACAAAAGGGAAAAGGAAAAAAGCTATAAAATTTTAAAATAAAGATGACTCTGTAATTTGATATTGCACAGACAAAAAATCTTATTAACCTAATAATATAGTATAAGTAATAACTAAATTTGATCATTTTAATAAATTTCCTAATATACCCATCTTAAGAAACCATTTACACTATTTAATAACTACATTTGGTGTTAAATGTAAATGCATTAAAATACCTTTATTTTTTTCCCTCTCATTACCATTATTTTAAATTATTTCTATCTCTTCTTTATTTTTTTTTATCACCTCTGTTTTTTTTTTGTTTATATCTCTTCAAGATATAATTAATTAGTTATATGTTATTATTGAAATAATAAAAAATATAATAATTTTATACTTTATTATAACTAATGGAATTACATGTGCACACATAGAGAGAGAGTGTGCGTGTGTTAAATTAATACAAATAAAATGTAGTAAGTTTTAATATTAATGACAAATTAAAAGTATAATTATGTGATGACAAAGAATACGACTACTATTCGCATTCAAATTTAACACTATATCAAGATAAAATTAGCTAAATTTCACTTTTCCATATGTCAGAAAATTTTATCATAATAGTTTTGTTATTGCCCTCTCTCTCTCTCTCTCTCTCTCTGATACATGTGCGTGTGTGTGACACATATGTATAAATTAAAAGTAGTTCAAAATCTCAAAAATATGTGTAGTTCTACTGTTGATCCAATGAGAAGAAAAAAAGGGGAAATATAAAAAAAAAAAAAAAGGGAAAAAGGGATTGTGTCTTGCAAGCATATTGGCTGAAAGCATGGATTAATATGCCAACCAATGTTCATATTTAACTCAAAAATTCTACCATTATGTGTAGTTCATTTAACTGATTCCCAAAAAATTAACCATTAGTTAAAAAAAAAAAAAAAAGTATATAGGCGCACATATTTTCCGTTTTACTAAATATAAGTTTATATTCACTATAACATTATTACTAAGATCTTATTAGTCTTTTAATAATTTTTTTCTAAAATATCATTCATCACTAATTATCCGTGCTATTATGATTCTCTCTCTTATAACACGTAACTTTGGTCATTCTAATATATACCTCTAAATAAATCTATTTACATTATTTTATAAGTCCTTCTGATCTAAAATATAAATAAATTAAAAAAATATCCTTAGTTTTTTTACCTCTTCTTTATTATTGTTTCAAATGTTCTCTCTCCCTCTTAATTTTTCTAATAATTTTTTTATCACCTCAAAAAATTTTCTTTGTGTATTTTTTTAAAACATACAATCATGAACATTGAATATTTATTAATTAATACAATTAAGTTTGAGCATTGAACATAAAATATTTTTATGTAATTAATGAAATTTATAATTTTTTTTATAAGTATGTACACACCAAATGTGTTATTGAAGGTTTACTAGTTTATATATAATCAATACGGACAATAAATGCAGCTTGATCGCAATGCAAACAATATCTAATTAATTTCTCAATTGACAACTCAAAGCAACCGTTCGTACATGCAATAATTTGGTTTAATAGATAGTACCGTTAATGTATTAAATAGTCTATTCGGTACAAAATGCTTTCAGTGCTTCACCGAGTGTGTCACGCTGTAATTATAAATTAATAAATAATTAATTATTACTCAAAATAATATGATACACAATGACATAAATAATCAGATTATCTCCAACTTGTAACTTCGTCTATTCAAAGTTATGCGATTATCATTTGTGGACATTAATAAGACCTATGTATTTAGCAGGACAACGACAAAGTTCAAACAAGGAAAGGTTTATGATGGACATTTAGGCACCTAAAGACGATAAAATTATATCAATCAATGAAATGTTTTATGGAGTAAAAAATAGGTTTAAATCAGGACATTCTCAATTAATGTAGCCCTTTGAAACTATTGCTAAATTTATGTAGCTGAGATACCTTAATAGTATAGACAAAGAAATCATAAGTAACTTCTGTTAACAGCGGCCAGCGAAATGGTGGGGGCATTCTAGAACAACAATGGGTTATGTTTGTTTTGATTTTTGGGGGTGTGGTGTGTTTTTACTGTACTTTTATGAAAAAGAGTGTAAAAATAAAAGGAAGATAGAGATAAAATTTAAAAGTGTAACGATCTTGAGTGTGTTTTTTTAAGCGGTGTGAATGAAAATAAGTATTATTAATATTTTTTAAATTAATTAATTAATTGTTGGAGAAGAGAAATGAAGCATACCTAGAATTAGAAGGGCAAAATTATTATCATCGAGCTATCATATAGATTCGCATATTTGGACAAAATAATTGCTTAAAACAAGGATGTGATGAAATGCGTAACTAGGTTGTGTGACTACTTATAAATGTTGAATTTTGGATGAAATCCCAATTTCGGAACTATGAAAAGGGAAAATAAGAATGAATATGACTACATGGATAAAATCATTAATGATTGTTAGAATTTTTGAATTGTGATTATCATAGAAATGGATAGGACACAAACACATGTGGTTGGAACTCAGTACGATTATTGGGAAAAGACATAAATCTAACAAGGACAGTTCATTAACATTTTTTGGTTCCGATGGCTGTACCAGGTTTATCGCTCTAATTAATGCATTGTTGGATTACAACCAATACTGGATTGATTAAATTTATATTAAACAAGAAGCACTTCAATAATTTGATGTGACACTGTGTTAGCTCCAAAATATAGTAAAGCCAGCTATATTATCCGTCAATACAACCATCAAAACATTTCCTCAGCATTGAACTTTAGTTTGATGAATTTTAAAATTAAAGATTTTACCTTCATAATAATTAGTTCATTAAATTTATTTAATTAATTTCGGGTTATTTTAAAATTCAAATTTGGACGCGTCCATTTCGAATTATTTTTTGAGTTACTAATGCTAGATTTAAAATTATTTTGTATGAAAATATTTGGTTTGTGTGAATGAGTCTGGACTGCATTCCAAATCATTAGGAATGAATGTAGATTTACAATAGTATGAAAATAGTCATTTCCTTTTAGCACTATAGAATTATATATAGCTAATCTGTTATGAATAACTTTATACTTTTATTTGGTAAAATTATCTTTTTATAATATATTATGATTGTCTAATATATAATTATTAAAATATCTTTCATTATTTATATATATATATATATATTTTACTATGCTTTCTCAATTTTATTTATTCCATTTACTTCTCTCCTATTATATTCATTCTATATTTTCAATTTCTCAAATTTATTTCCTTTTTATCATCTTTATATTTAAAAATTATTATTAATTTGTTTATATATATAAATATTGAGTGTCTTTAAATTTTAATTTATTATATTTTTTAGTCAATACTCTCCTTCAATTTTAATTTATTTCTACTTTTTCCTATTTTAAATTTCATTCTTTATCTTTTATTTTATAAATAATGTAAATAGTGTTTATACAATTGAGTATGCACTTGTTTTGTTTTATAAAAATTCTATGCTAACAAGAAAATTTCTATCCACCACAATTATAATCTTTTTTTCAGTTTTCTTTTCTTTTTTCTTTTATCTTCTTTATGAATGATGCAACTTGTTTGTCTTTATTTACTATTTTATATTAGTATCTTCGTAAAAAATTGAAATTTTATGCTATATAAAAAATGATGATACCTTCAAATTAATAAATAAAAAAAAATATGTGGAAGTATTTTTTAATTTGTGGCTTTTGTTTTTTGCCAATTTAAGTGTTTATAAGTATTAATTGAGTTTTTAATGCACAATTGTAGGGAAATTTATCATTGAGGGATAATTTTGTCATTTAAAGTAAGTTTATAATATTTAAATGTTTATTTTTATTTGACAAATTATGGGAACGAAATTATGAACAATAATTCTACTTTTTTCTTATTCCTTGTACATGCTAACCACATGATAATTTATATAATTTTCATTCTATTCTTATTTTGTTCTATTTATGCATATCAACCATGCCCTTAGTCCAAGCCTTCTCACCAAATATAGTAATAATACTTATTCACTTTGTGGGATTGGATTTGATAAATTATTTTTTCAAGCCTAATCTAATGTTCACTTGCAATAATAAAAGCTTAAGATAAAACATGAGCTCAATTTTATTTGTCAAAATTTGGATAAAATTAACCAATCTATTAAATGTGATAAAATAGTCCAATCAATGAATTCATTTAATATTTTATTCAAAAAACATTTTTGCTCCTTCATTATTAATTAAATTATTTATATTCACCTTATCAAACACATCTCACTTATCTAGAATTTGCAATCAAGAAGAGAATCGATAATCAAATAAAATCTATTTACTTAATTATTATTTAAATTTATTTAAGCTTTTTTATAAAGTTTACTTGTTTACAACTAATGAAAATTTTTCGTTTTTGTATTAAAAATTCTTTACTATGATTATCACTAGCACTTAAATTAAATAAAATTTTTTATATTAATAAGTGTAAAAATGAACTAACTATAATTTACAATAATTTAATTTTGATGAATGAATACCACATAAAATTGTATAGTAGAAATTATGACATTCATTTGTGTAAAGGTTTGTAAGTAATAAATAAAATACATAGTTTTTTTTTTAAATTGAAGTAAAAGTATTTTGAAAAAATAAGAATAGTCTAACTAAACAATCCAACTTAGTGAACATATAATTAAATTATCTTATATTTTAATTTATATTACTGAACATAATAATATTCACTTGTGTTGGGATTAATTTATCATTTAAAATAATTCTAAAGTCTTAATTCCATCAAGCATAGTGAACAAGGCCTCATATTATATTATAGTCTCAAGACTATTTTTTTCACATTTTAATTTTATTAAAATATGCATAATAATTATATTGAAAAACTCAAGCATACATACACGCGCGCATATACAAGTGAATCATATAACACCAATATGGATCATACTTAAATTCAAAACCTCAAATATTAAATTTTAATATGGGAACGATTAAGAGGGTCCACCAAATGATGAGAGGCCACTGAAGAACAAAATCCTTAAATTTTCGTGCATTTCATACATTTAACCTTTTTAATGAAATATTTTCCCATAAAAAGTAAAAATATACAATATTATGCAAAACAGAACACTACAGTGGTTTAAGTAGTTCGACTCAAATAAATATCAAATTGAATTCAAATAGTTCTACTTGAAACTTGATTGTTTATCTAGAGATCCAACTTTTATGTGATGTTTGTGTCGTTTTATTATTATTTTTAAATTATATTGTTTTATCAAACTCAAAATGGATCTCAAAATGCAATTACCAAAAGAAAAACATACCTAAACAACAATTTGAAAACAAAAACAACCTCACAATTGGGTCATAATCAGGGACCAAAGTTTGTGAAATGTTAATTACACAGTTCGCAACATAACCATGGCTTTTAAACATGGATCGGTTAGGCCAATTTAATTAAGAACCGACCGGTTTTTGTTATTTTATTATTTTATTTCGGTTTTATTTTAATTTATTATTATTATTATTATTATTTCAGAAGTAAGAAGAAGAGGAGGAGGAGAAAATACGGGGCAGAAGAAAAGGAAAATGGAAAGACGAGAAAAAAGAAAATGAAAATAAATCAATAATAGAAGAGAGAGGATTGAAAAGTACCAAAAAAAGGAAAAACTAAACAAAGAATTGACGAAAAATAAAGAAGGAAGAGATACAATGCCATTCTAATTTGTCATAAATATTTGTTATTTTTTATCATTCTGTGTAATTAAACAATCAGTCTATATTCAATGAATAAATCATTTAGGAACTAATAAATAAATTCTTATTTACTATTTTGAAAATTTTTTAATAATAAATAATTAATTGAATATTTTTTTCGCATATAATAATACTGCGTTGGTTTTTATACTAATTAATTACGTAAGTTTAAAATAGTTACAATTATTTGTTTATTAATTTTTTAGATTTGATTGAATTGATTATGCTAGTAATTTCCATTTTTATCACCCTTACTATTTTAAAAACACTTAACATAAACCGGACCGGACAAAATGTATTGCAAAACACAGGAAGAAGAAGAGAAGATAGAAGGCGGGTCACGAGTCTGCAGTCCCCGTCTCCGTAACTTCACCGAACGAGGGCCACACTGTGAGTTCACGGTACTCTCCGCCGCCGCACACAACCCGTCCCGTCGGTCCCCAACCACAAGTTTAGGTTTAGCACCACCTTGCCTACTATTGTTCCAAAATCCACGCGCATAAATTCACCTAATTTCCTCGCTTTCTTTCTTCACTTTTGCCATTAAATATTTTCCATTCCTCAACTCTCCTCCGGCTCCGATTCTCCATAGCAGCACATCGTTTGGTTCGCGAAGAAAAGTAGTATGGGTGGGTGCAGTTCTTGCGAATCGACCTCTGTAGCCACGGCTAAGTTAGTATTGCACGATGGGAGGTTACAGGAATTTCCGTATCCCGTCAAGGTGTCCCGCGTTTTACAGAAGAATCCCGACTGCTTCATATGTGATTCCGACGATATGGATTTCGACGTCGTTTTATCGGCCGTCGGTCATGACGAGGAGTTGCGGCCGGGTCATCTTTACTTCGCGCTGCCGTTGAGCCGGCTGAAGCTCCAGCTTCAGGCGGAGGACATGGCGGCACTGGCCGTGAAAGCTAGCTCGGCTCTGAGGAAGAGCAGTAGCGGTAACTGCAAAGAGACATGTGGCTGCCGCCGGAGTACACTGGAGTTCCCCCGCGAGAATGGCCGGAGAAAGGCAGCAAGCGGGGGGGAGAGTGGACCCCAGAGGAGGAGGCTCGGCGACGCCGGACGAAAACAGAAGTACACGGCGAGCCTGACGGCAATACCCGAGTAGGGGTATTTTGGGAAACGCACTAGGAAAATCCATTTTGCACGTATTGTATTTGTAATATGAATTGTGGTAACAGCGTTAGTGGGGTGATTTCATCACAAACAGCATATATTCTTCCCTTTTGTCTTCGGCTTTTGGCATTGGCAATTTTGCCCAAACCTAGTTGACACTTTATGCCCGATAAATCTAATTTGATTCCCACTCATCAATTTTCATTATAATAAGAGTATCATTGATGTCACTGGAATCATAGATACTTATCATATACAAGAAAAGGTCTTAGTAGTGAAAAAATCTCTCCTAGTTTCGGGGTAGAAATAATTTTAGGTGACAATGATAAATGTCTAAGATGCCAACCAAGCACGTTTTCTACAAAGTAAAATATCAGCCTTACATTCTTATAGATTGCGTCTTATGTCGTTAACGGCGTCCAGTTGTATAGAGAGTACAATTGTGAAAGGTGGAGGGGAGCTAATTTAATTGGGACCGGAGATGGGAAGAGTCATCGTTAATTATGAGGTTCTGTCCCATCAGGACATCGATAGTTATCATACAAGTTATGTACTGTAATAAGTATTTCATTTGAAAGCTGTTCCAACCACTGTTAGGAATTAGAGACGAAAATGGAGTGAAAGGAATTTTTTCCCCGGAGCATGGACGGGAAGCCTATTCCCATCGCATCTTCCACTCCAACTCTTATTTTAATTAAGTATATATATATACACACACACACACTTATATTTTTAAAAAATAAATTATACAATATAAAATTATATAATTATTGTAATTTTATATGTGTTTATTTGTTAATATTTTTATTTTTCTTTTATTTAAATTTATTTTTATTTGTATCTTATCTTAAGGTTTTTTTTTTATAAACTCTTTTAATATTTCATTATTATTATACTTTTATTTTTAAATGAAGTTATTTTTGTTATTTAAAATATAATAACTTTATTATTTATAAAAATCTTTGCACATACAAAAAATGTGTCAAATTTATTTGTTAGAATAGATAGCAAGTTAATACTTAGTTATGTATAATATTTAGTGATTAATTTTGTATATTATTTTGTATGTAATTAATTTAAAAATTAATTAATGTAAACTATTTTTTATCATTATAATATAAAAACTTGTTTGCCCCTATAATTTTAATATTTTTAATTAGTTGGTATTACTTAATTTTGATAATAGAGACAAATATGATTGAACCTTTTTTAAATTTAATTTTTGAAATAAAATTAAATATCCCCCCAACAAGGCGCTTGTGGGGAATAGGAGCAGGTGTGGAGAAATCAATGGTGGGTGATGGGAAAGATCAAGGTTGGCCTGTCCCATAGAAAGATTAACCTTTTGTGGTCTAGGTGGATGATATCAAACTTATCCTTAAGCTCAATTTTTTGGGAGATGCAAGAATGATAGTCTTGCTGTGTAGAGAAGTGTCAATGATGATAAAAAAAAAAAAAAAACCTTGCATTGTTCCCATAGTATCAGGCCAACTTGATCAGAAAAGCTTATGGGTTATCTAGTTTGAAAAAGGATGCAAGTGTAGCGACTCATCTTACCTATGCACTTTTTTGATTTGAGGAAATGGAGGAGTCAGGGGAAATCTTGATGTGGTGAAAAACTTTTTTAGGAAATTTGAAGATATTGTGCCTAATAAACTTTCTCGCAAGCTACCCCCAAGAAAATTGTGGATCATAAGATAGAACTCTTGCCAGACACTAAACCACCTGCCTGAGCACCCTACCGCTTGACATAACTTAAGCTTATGGAGCCTAGGAAACAGTTGAAAGATTGTTGGAGTGTGGGATCTTTCAGCCTGCAAAATTGTCGTATAAAGCCTCTATCTTGTTCTAGAAGAAGGATAATGGATCTTAAAGGATATGTTGTGACTATCGAGCCTAGAATAAGATCCCAATGAAGAAGCAGTACCCTATACCATTGATAGCCAATTGCTCTAATAGCCAAGCAAAGTATTTCTCTAAAATTGATTTGAGTTTGAGCTATTGGCAAATTCGAATCAAGAAGGGTGATAAGGCGAAAGCAACAATTGTGATGAGGTATGGTGCCTATGAATTCTTGATCATGCCATTTGGACTTTTGAATTCATCTGCAACATTTTTCAACTTGGACGAATCTAGTATTTCATGGTTTTTTTGATGAATTTGTTGTGGTATACTTGGATGATATTGTGCTATATAATGAGAACTTATTGTATGTAAAACCATCGAAATGTTCATTTGCTTAAGAGACTATTCACTTTTTGGGTTATGTTATTGAGTGAGGGAGAATTCGAATGGACCCAAAGAAGATGCAAGCTATCAAGGAATGACAATCTTCTAAGGATGTTCATGAAATACGGTCATTGCTTGGATTGATCAACTATTACAGAATTTTTGTAAAAGGATACTTCGAAATAGTTAGACCACTCACAGACCTTACAAAGAAGATGGAGGAATGGAAATGGTAGTTGGAATGTTAGGTTGCCTTTAAGAGATTGAAGATGGCTACGACCAAGAGTTCTATATTAGCTCTCCTAGACTTATAAAAGCCATTTAAGGTAGAGACTGATGCCTCAAATTTCACAATTAGAGGAGTGCTGATCTAAGATGGACATCCTATTGCCTTTGAGAGTAGAAGCTTGACAAATGTCGAGAGAAACTACCAAACAGATAAGAAAAAGCTGTTAGCCATAGTCCACTACCTTATGCTTGGCAATATTATTTGCTGGGTGCACTATTTATAGTCAAAATTGGTGACACTGTTGTGAGTCACTTCATGATCCAATTCATGCTTACATGAAAACAGGCTCAACGGTAAGAGTTACTGGTAGAATTTAACTTAACGTTGAAGTTTTAAGCGGGCTTCAACAACAAAGTGAGATGCTCTTAGCTAGATGGCAGATTCAGCAGGGTTAAGGATGGTTATCGCACTCTCCTCAAGCAAGGTAGCCACCTTCGTGAAGGATCAAATAAGGGAGTTGGTGAGACAAGGAAATCTAGCAATTCTAGCTGGGGAAATGATTACTAGGACCTAAGGGAAACTACCTATAAGTTCTTGAGGGTACGGAGTTAAGGAAGTCATTGATTGTAGAATGCCATGATACCATCTGGATAGGTTACCTTAGAGGCGAGCGTACATTGGCTTTGGTGCAAAAGATGTATTATTGGCCTCAAATATGGGATGAAATTAAGGCATATGTCCAGTCCTGCTTGATTTGTTGATAGGATAAAACAGACTACTTGAAGTCGAAGGGCTTGCTAGAACCCCTTCCCATTCCACCACGAACTTAGGAGAGTGTCTTAATAGATTCTATTACTGGACTACCTAAAGTGAAAGATTTGAGCAGCATTATTATTGTGGTGAACAGATTCTCAAAGTATACCACATTTATCAAGGCCCAAAAGCACATGACAGTGGAGGTGACAACACACTTGTTCTTTGTGCACATTGACAAATATTGGAGTTTGTCAAAGGATATTGTTAGTGATCAAGACCTTTAGTTTGCTAGAATCTTCTATACCATGCTCTTCAAACTCCTTGGGTTTAAGCTGAGCATGAGTTTGAGTTTCACCCATAATCTGATGGTCAAACGAAGTGTTTGAATTCTATGTTGAAGGAGAACCACTAACAGTTTGTGAGTGACAATAAGAAGAAATGACTAAAGATGTTAAATGTTGCTCAATTGTGCTTCAATGCTTAAAAAAGATCTTCTACCAATCGAAGCTCTTTCAAGATCATTATCGAGCAGCAACCACTACTTCTACACATTTTGGACTCCTCGTAAAGTGTAAGATCTCCACTTGCACAAAGCTTTACCGAGGAGTGGAAGAGCAACTTGGCAATTGTAATGAGCTACTTGGATAAGGCCTAAAAGAGAATGAAAAAGCCAACCAACTAGGGACAATGCTTTGTAAAGTTTAATATGGGTGACCTTGTGTTGATCAAGGCACCTGATCTATTGCTCATGAAGTGTGTTTGAGGGAGAGACTCTCGATTCTTCCAAAACTACATTAGGGTCATGTAGAGTGATAAAGAGGATCAGGAAGGTGGTGGCCTATAAAGTTGAGTTTCCCCCTTGGTAGAATACGCACAATGTTTTCCATGTGAGCTAGTTAAAGTCTTTCAGCGCAGACTTGGAGGACATAGATTACTTCAAAGGAACTCGCCCACAACATCTGTTCAAGAAAATGCAAAAGCAAGTGGCTGAAGCTATCTTAGATCACTGAATCGTAAGAATTGCCAGGTAAGAAATCGACGAGTACTTAGTGAAATTAAAAAGCTATTTGGAGGAGGAGAACATTTGGGAGCTGGTGATGGACCTTGAGGTATTAAAACCCTTAATGAAAACATTCCTAGCTTCACGGGTGTTGAGTCACTTATCTAGTGGGCCTTCCTAACATGATACTAATCCTGTTGCAGTCCTGTGTGGGCCTATGCCTAGCATTTGAAATCAAACAAGCTGTCACACGTTACGGCTAGGTTTAGGGTTTTTGCTTTCATCTTTCACATGTAAATATTTGTAAACATTTTATAATTATTTTTAGGTGTACTTCCTCAATTTTATTTTATTTTTTAATGTCTAGTCCTATCACTAGTCTTTTGGTTTTTTTGCCAAGCCCATTATAGAGGTAAGGTGTTTAGTGAAGAATTGTATGGTTATCGTCTACTTACAATTGTTAGAGTTCCCTCTATTTTAATCGTTGCCAATTGTAATTGAGTTATTAAATCAATGCAAACAAGTTTTCATTTACAAATCATTTATATATTTACTGCTTTCTTTATTTTTCTATTGGAACTGTGCCTATAAAGCTTTTTGAGAAACAAGAGTGTGATGCACAATCAAAAAACGATACAAGTTTAGATAGATATAGTCAATTACTAAGCTATTATTAACCGCATGGTACTTTTTTGTCTCTATTTTCGAAATGAGCCCTGTGACATCATATGTGTTCAAATTCATATGGTGAGTAAGTGAGGTGGTGTAATTAGGTAAAGTGATTAGATAGTGATTAATTTTAACTATTAGATTCCTTTAATCATTAAGTTCATTCTTAATAGAGAATAGTATACAGAGATGTGTTGTGATTCATTCAAATCTAACAAAAACACCAAATGAAGAGTGCTAAAGTGAAATTTATAGAATAGTGAGTTTTGTAAAAATGTTAATTGAGAAGAGAATAAAAATTTATTAAGTATTCTCTTCTTCATTTTTTTTAAATAATTTATTTTTAATGTAATTTGTAAGTCCACGTCGCAATATAAATTTAGTATAATAACAAATGGGGATATATATAGGCAAAGGGAGATACATGTGACCTCAACAAAAATGATGAGGATTTTTGAGTTTAACTAAGTTTAAGTGAAGTAACATGATTTTTTAACATCAAGCTTCCCTTGGCAAACAAAATATCCCAAGACAAAATGCAAATTTAGCCACTTTCGGATTCTTGAATTAGCTTCTTCGCAGTTGATTAAAATGACAATCCAAGCAGAGGAATCCTAAAATACCAATCTGAAGACCCAGCTCCAAACAAATAAGACAGACATGGAAGCAATTGCTAGGAAAGTAAAGCTTGGAGAGCTTTTATGGTTTTATAATCTTAATTGGGCCATTGAATTCGAAACAGGTTGACATGGAAGCCATAGACAGATACCAAACTCGCTTTAATTAATGATTTCCCGTTGGCTCTTGCTTGCAGCAATTTGGATTTGATCCTCTCCCCTTTTTGGCCTTATACACTGCTTTCAGTAAATTCAAGAGCCAAATATTCATTCGTCTAGTGAAAGAGCTATTATTTCCATTGGGCAAAGGGGTTATTTACGGTTGAGTGTCGTGATCAGGAGAGACTAATTTTCACGTATATTTTATTAAAAGGTATTTTTGTACTTTTCATATATTTTGGATATATGAACTTTAGAATTGTTGAGCATATTTTTAATATAAATATTTCTTTTATTCAGTTAAAAAATAGAGAATGTTTTTCAATTAACGAGAGTTTTCTTAATATGTAAAAATTGTACTGTTAATTTCTCGTGAATCCATCGTCTCAAATTAAGTCATTCTGTCTTTTGATTATGATCGTTTTATCATGCCATCCATTATTTTCGCTTTCATTGATACTTCTAATTCCGTCAATGAATTTTGACCTTTCTTAAGATTGTTGGAAGAAGGTTAGATGATTACTTTAAATTTTAATTAGTGAGTAATTGTTGAAAATAAAATCAAGTTGAAAATGTTTTAGTTATTTGAAAACTATAACAATGGCAAGAAAACTTCTATTACAACACGTAAAGATCACAAGCAAATCTAAAGCTTCATTATATAATTAACTGCTATATGTTTATATAAACTGTGATTAAGAGCACATGAAGAAGAGAGCATTGTGGGGACATTAGTACAGCAGCGCCATCTCCATCATTGAAATTTTTTCAAAGGACTGCAGCCGCATTGATTGGGGGTTCGTGGTTCCTTTTATTTCACACATTCATCATTCGCAGAAATTCTTTTCAAGTACAGAATGGCAACTACCCCATGGATTCCATGTTCCAATACCTTAAAAGAGTAATTCAAGAAAGTCAAAAAGAAACTCAAAAAAGTGCCAATCAATGGGCATGTGGTGGTCTACTCCTGCGACTTGATCTTAATTTCCTTTTTCTGATTGGAGGGCTTTATTGGGGTTTCTTGCAATCCGGTCAAGAGTAAATGGGAGTTTCGTGTACTGAAATGTTTTTGTTTCTCATTGTTAGTTTGGGCATAATTATTGAACTCCAAACAGCCTCAATATTCGAAGGTTTTTAAGTGGTAAGATTAGCAACAAGCCATGACGATTGTGAAGATTAAGAATGACGCACACATTCACCTGCAGGCATATCTGATAAAATTTCATGGTTTGTTTGGATACAAATTGTGGCGGAGAATAAAGTCGGACACATGAAAATTTAAGAATAGTTCAAGAGCAAGAGAAAAAATAGATCAAAACAATTATTTTGTTAAATATTATATTTTGAATTGTAAATTTGATGAAAATTGGTGCACATTTTGCATTAGTTTTGTACCAAGAGAAAGAAGAGAAATAATAATAATAATAATAATAATAGTAATAATGGTGATGTATGGTAGTGATTTGTGTAAGTCGACAGATAACATTGAGTTTTTTTCAATCAAATTAGGGCAAGTGGGCATGATGGGCAGGATGGAATATTTGGTGGAAGGAATAAATGAGTACTTATGCCAACCCATTTAACAAACACTTAATAAGGCCCTCAAGTGGTTGAGGATTGAATAAATTTTAATTAAAAAATAAACAGAAATATGAGGAGAGTCTACATGCATTTTTAGAACTCTAATTCTCATCCGAAAGATTTCAATATTTACTGTGATTCGTGACATGGTGCCGCTAGAAAACTTCTCATGTACCTAAGATTGAAGATATTTTTGAATTTAATTAAATTCAAACTCAAGCTTTACCAATTTTTGTAAATTTAATGTAACTGTTTGACTAAAGTTTTTAATTGAGCTTGAGTTTTACGAAATTAAAAGGAGTAAAATTTGAGTAATTAACAAACCTTGGATTCAATGAAGACAAAAGAAGGACATATAAACATAAAAAATAATTGATCAAAGGAAACAGAAAAATGTGCAACAGCGGATACATTGAAGAATTTCACAAAAATGCAAGAGAGTCTGCGAGACAGTAAAGCTTTGGAAAAGCAAGAACAAGATGGTCAGGTGACAAGTCCAGGAGCATCTTGCATGCCTGTCTCTCCAATCCCTCTGATTGACAAGACCCATTTTGTTTGCTAGGGCACTGAGTGAGTGAGAGAAACATATTTTGACGAGGCCAGGCATCAGATTCAGACCCACTACACGAATTATTACCATATTAAAAGAACAAGAACTTGTCCATTTTACCTCTCCTTAGTTTCAGCTTTTATTCGTATTATGTGACTATTTTATAGCTTCGCGTTTTTCTAATTGTTAAAGTATAATCTTTTATGCCCTCGTCATTGATGATTCCACTCTGTAAAGTCCCTTGTTGAAGTGATTCCCTTGATGCTTGACATCAATGCTCTCTTCAATCATTTTCAGTGGTTCATGAAACTAAACAGATAGAAAGAGATGGGATTGCAGAGAACCCTTTCTGATTTCTCAGTCGGTTGGTGAGTTTTTGCTGTTTCTTGTAGGTTTAATAAAATTCACTGGGGACGAATACTCGAGCAATTCTCTCTTTTTGCTTCCTTCTTTCTCTCTTGGGGGCTTGATCTAAAGGGTTTTGTGCTTTAGCTGTAGAGAATGTGGTTTGACCCTATTTGGGGGATATGAACTTTTTCAATACCTAGTTTGCTCCATTCTTAGTGATAATTATTGGGTTTTCTGTAATTGTTAGGTGATTTTTTGAAGATACTTTGTTGAACGTGGAATATTTAATATGAGGTTATTTTAGCTTCTGTAATTGAGAATTACTAGTGTTTTGTTCTGTTCTTTTCATCTCTTCCTAGTTATTATTTTTTGCAAAGAGTTAGTCTTTGTGAGGATTAAGATTTTTCTTCTTTCTATTTAGGCCTTTGTGTTCTTCATATTCCTTCTGAATAAGGAAAAGTAAGACAGATTTGTTTGAATTGGTATTGAAGCATTTTTACCCTATTTGTTTTGGGGGCTTCCACCTTGTCGTCATTGTAAATGCCATATGTTGACTTAATTGGAGTTTGAAATCTTCCTGAGTATGGCTGAAATTAGGCTTTCAAGATTAAAGCAAGGGGGTCAAACCAAAATTAAAAATGTTCCAATTGCTGTGACCCCTGAGGGATTTTGGTGTTGTCCCTCACCTTCTGTTTTTCAAAAGACACTCAAAACTCAAAATCCTGTAAACAAGCCCCAGTCATTTCCTCCTACCCATAATGCCTCACTTCAGAAAAAGCAAACCTCAGTAAATGAGGAAAAGGCTGGTTCTACGTCATCTAGGTCAGGTCCTATTACCGACGAGCAGAGAACTCATGGTTCTGATGCACCTGTTCCTAATGCCTCATTGATGAATGAGAAAGTACCTCGGCCAAAGCTTGAAAATGTGCCGAGGAAGGTAAAATTTGAGTTTGGTGAACCTGGAACCAGTGATATGAAAGTAGTCTTGCTTGGAAAGCAGGGACTTTCTGCGAAGTTGAGTGCTCACAGGAGTGTACTTGTCAAACATAGCAGTTTTTTCGCCAGCAAAATTTTAGAAAAGCAGCCCGTTTTTCCCTGTCTTGAAATTGACAACTGTGAGGATGTTGAAATATATGTGGAAACTATTGGACTCATGTACTGCAAAGAACTGAAGCAACGGTTAATCAAGCAAAGCGTTCCACGTGTGCTTCGAATCCTCGAGGTAATTAGCAGAACTAGCCATCAAGTTTTCCTTTTTCATCTTTTTACGTAAATCGTGATCGTACTTGATATAAATTTTCTTGCGGTAGTTTATATTGTAAATGTATTGTCTACAAGAATTCAATTGTTTTCCATTGATTTGAGACTTTATTCCACACATGAACATGGAAACTCACTTCAAACTTTGAAGTGATGTTTGGTACTTATGATATTGTCTATTGTAGACCAATTCACTTTGTTGAAATAAATGGCACCTAGATTTATTTGGACAGTCCTTAGTTTGCTAAGTGCAAGCTAAATATGTTATGAATTTGAACTCCCTAGTCCATAAGCAATTGACTTGCTTTTCTATGTGAAAAAAAGACATGAACTTTTTGTTGGTAATCCAGATTTCAGGTAAAATAGAGCCACTGAAAGCCTGAATAGTCTCAGGATTGTTCTTGAACTGTAGGATTATAATTAATGTAGAGATCCTTTTTCAAGCTCAAGTATCCTCCCATTATAATTTTCCTGGCTTTAGTATAAGTTAAATAAGTTGAAGGGAAATGTGTTTTCTTTGGGTTTTGTGACATTCACTCCAAGGTAACCCTGCTATTGAATGGATTCTTGGTGCTTAACTTTTCTAAAAAGCATCACACATCTATCTCTTTGATTATTGTATTTACTTGTGAGCAATCATTGTACTATATAGGCTGCCATCTACTAAGTCCCTTATCTTATATGGCTATTTTACTGATAATAAATCATGACATATGCTAAGGTTCTGGTGAAAACTTCCTTATAGGTTGCTGAGCAACTTGGCTTCACGACATGCATCCAATCTTGTTTGGAGTACTTGGAAGCAGTCCCTTGGGTAGGAGAAGAAGAAGAAGAAAAAGTGGTTTCTTTGGTATTGCGTCTTGAAGGTGAGGGCATTGGAGTTGGACCAGTACTGAAACGACTGTCTTCTGGTGCATCAAATCCACCCAATGACACTCTTTCACACATACTGGAGTTAGTACTCAGGAGCAAAGAGGAAAAGGGGAGACGGGAAATGAAATCCATCGTACTAAAACTTCTTAAGGAAAATAGCAGTCTTGCTAGCTCTTCAGGATTGTTGGACTCGCACAACGAAACTCTATACAGCTCATGCTGGAGCTCCCTAGATTCTTTGCTGTCTTTATTCAGACAAGCTGCTGAACCCAATTTTGCTGACAAACCTATAGATAGCAGAGAACCAGTGGTAAAGATGATGGCTCTGGAGGCGGATAACCTGTTGTGGTTGCTTGAGATTTTAGCTGACAGACAAGCAGCGGATGAATTTGCCATAATGTGGGCTAATCAGCAAGAACTGGCTTCACTTCACACGAGACTTCCTGTTGTTTCTCGCCACCATGTCAGCACCATCACTGCAAGGTTCTTTGTTGGAATAGGAAAAGGGGAGCTTCTTCCGTCTAAGGATATGCGTTATTTATTGGTAAAAACCTGGCTACAGCCGTTGATTAATGACTACAACTGGTTACAACATGCCTGCAGATCATTTGATGGGAAGGTTGTCGAGGAGGGAATAGGTAGGACTATCCTCACACTTCCTTTAGAGGATCAGCAGGGCATTTTGCTGTGTTGGTTGGGACGTTTTCTTGAGGCTGGTGATAGCTGTCCAAATCTTCGCAGAGCTTTTGAGGTCTGGTGGAGGAGAACTTTTGTCAGACCGTATGCAGAATCTGGAATTATCCAGCAGCCAGATTCCCTGATGAAACCAAGGGTGGAAGAGCAATAAGATTCTGTATTTCCAGTTTGTAAGAGAGCTGACCTTTTCGTTCGACATTTGATGATAAAAAAAACTTTGGAGAGGAACTTGGAGCTTGCGGAAATCAACGATCTATTGTAAATTCGCTATTCTTGATGGTAAATGGAAGCTACACAGCTACTTGATGTTGAACAGGAAGAGTGCGTCGTTTTATTAGACAGTGATGAATGTACTTATCTCCATGTGTTTGAATTTTGTAAAATATTGAAGTTGGAGGTTCAATATTTGTGCATTTTATGATGCAAGGTGATCTTTAAACATCGAATGTCTTGCAATAAAGGAGACAATATTCCTCATTCAGTCTACAATAATGCGGTGCTCTCCTTGGCAGGTGAAAATGCTATCCTTCTTGTCTCTTTCCCCTTTCCTTCTTATTTCTTGTTCCATTTGATACAAGGGACAAGTTTTGCTTGGATGTCCTGTCCATTCCGCAAGCTTGTTCGCCCTGATGTATTGTTCTGTTCATTCGAAATTTGCCAAGAACTGCTGCCGCTGAGGTATCACTTCTCTTTGGAATTACTGTTGCTGTAACAGGTCAGTTGAGAGTGCATATGATGACTCCCAAGTAGCCTAACAAGCCTAGTTAGATTTATGATCATCGTCTCTGACATTTTGGGATATTGCTGAGCCGGTCCATGAGTTTCCATGGAAATGAAATGCCTCTCTGAAATTCCATTTTCAGAAAGTTGTTGATTATCAATCTGTGGATCGTATCGAGTTCTTGAGTGGGATCTCTGATCAAGATTATGCGCATCAACACTCATTTGATGCATTCTAAGTGTGTGTGTGTGTGAATAGCAGTGACAATAGTATTACATTCCAAATTAAAAGTGTTGAATAATTAATGACTTATAAGATGTTAGAATATATATATATATATATATATATGGTTATAATTTTTTTAATATTAATAATAATAAAAATTAGTGTAATGTCATTAATATGATGTGATTAAAAGTGTTTATGTCAATTTATTGTATAAATGAAGTAGTTAGTGAAATACTTCGGATAACCTTAGAACGGGCGAAAAAACATGACTTATGAGCTCTAAATTTTGGACACTATAAACAATTTTATTAAAAGATTTGTCAAATATTTTTAAAGAACTTATAAATTATCGAGCATGTTTTAAGATGTTTTCAATTTAACTAGAGCTTATTTTTTAGGATTTAAAATCAGCTATTTCTTTTGTTTTCCTATGTTTCTTTGTCATTATATTTTCATCAATATACAGTGTGTAAGTGTTTATATAACCACCTAGTGATACAGAACAACACACACAATGACGCAAAACAACACATGTACGTTTATGAGACCAATGAGTTTATGGGATTTTTAAGGCTTGGCAAGCTCTTACATCTTATTTTAAAAAGATAAGTTGTTGAGATAGTCGAATAAAAAAATTCCACCAACTTATGATAAATATGATTAATTATAATTTTTAGTGTAATAATAAAAAGAATACAACATTATCAATATAATATAATTAAAAACATTTTGTCATCTCATAATATGCAATGAAACAGTTTATAAGATGAGTGGGTTTTATTTTTTTAAAAGTTTATAAGTACATTTAAACACTGTTCCCCATGTCCTATTTTATGACCCAACTTCATAGAAAAACGCATTCAGTACCATTTTTTTCCCTTACAAAGTTAGTAGATCTATTATTTAAACTGAAATCAAAATGCATATTATTTAAACTTCATCTATTCGTACAAAGTTGGTAGATCTGTTAAAAGAATTTACTTTATTTTATTTTTTAGAGCATTCGAAGTACAATAGACAAAAATGTATTGCTCCAAGGTAAGTCAGACAAATACAAACACGCATGAAAGCCTCTTGCATTTCATTTGGGTAATTAAAATATGTTTGGTTTTAGAAATTTAGACTCAAAAGAAAAATGATACAATAGAAAATAAAACAAATGCTAAATTCTAAATATTGTCTAATAGAAAAGAATTTTAATAAGGAAAGAAAATTTTAAAAAAATAAAAAAAAAACTTAAAATTAAAATCTTTTATAATTTGAGAAAAAAAATGAAGAAATTGATGAAATTATTGGAGGGGGAATGAGAGTTAAAATAATTTTTCTTTTATTTTTCTCACTTTTTTTGTGAGAATAATGAATTTTACTTTTTTAGATTACAATTTCTTTTAATTTTCTTTTTTTATAAGATTTTCTTTTTTAACCAAATAATAAGAAACATTTTCTTTCTTTTCTCTCTAAATTCCAAAAGTCAAACATATGGTTAATTATTACGTCCAACATTTGGGCTATGCTTGTTTTCCAATCCTCCATTATTCACACCCATCCAAATTTTTACAAACTAAACATTTATCTCACAAATGTTTATTTAAATTTAAATTTAAAATTTTTTCTTATATGTATAACTAATCAAATTTTTTGATATATTACATTTATTTACAATTAAATCAGCACCTATACAAACATGCACAAGCCTTATATGCATATATTTATATCTTATAAATTTATATATTATCACATTATATATATATATATATATAGACACACACACATATATGGACCTTGTAAGAGCTTTAGGGTAAAAGACCCAAACTAACTGGGCTGTACCGAAGAACTGATGTTTCTGGGCCCAATATTTCTTCTTCCCTCCTTCCCTCTCCAGAATTGTGGCCGCCATATCTATGGAAGTAAATAGTTTATGATGTCAGAGCGCGCGCGCGCGCACATGGTGAATGGATTTGATCGAGTGAATATGGGTCTCTGAGCTTGTTGTATCCTTGATCTGGAATGGTGAATGCTCCAAGAACGGAACGTTGATGTTGCAGAGTAACACATAGCTCTGGTTACTGGGCCAGCCGCTTCCAGTACCTATAATTCTTGATTGTGCGCAAATTCTCAAGCTTTCGAATTTTGGGATCCTACTCAAAAAACTTGTTCGCGCGCGCACGATGTTATGTTCACCTGCGAAACATTTGTAGTTCTGTTTCTCAGGCGCTTAAGCTGTTTGATACTTGTTCCGTGAGACCTTTTTCACTTTAATCGCGTTTCCAATCGGAGCAGAAACAATTTTTCTTTTAAATAAAGAATAAGAACTGTCCTCTCAATCTTTATCTGCTTACTCCTTCTACCTGTCTTAATGTATTCCAGCAGATTGTTCTATACAAATATCATTTTCAAGAATTTTTCTCTGCAAGCATGCCATTATTCCATAACCACCCGAAGTGCGAACAAAGTCTCTTTGTATCTCCGGAGGGCAAAGCTCATTGATTCAATAAGGCTGTGTCTCCGTTCGAATGCTTCCGATAGTTCTCTTGTCAACATTTTAAGCAGACCTTCATTGGACTCCTTTGTCGTGACCAATGCACTTCGCTCGGCTCCCTCGCCCACGTCTGCACTGTCTTTGATTGAAGCTCTTAAAAAGATTCAACATTTTAACCATACCCACCGCACCCTTCATGCGTTGGCAAAGGTTCTCGCTAAATCTGGCGAGACGGATAAACTTGGAGCGTTGATTGATGCAATCAATACTGGGAAGTTTGTAAATGTGGGGTGTATTAGTTTCATGGATCGCATGCGGTGGTATGCAGAAGCAGGTGATCTCAACGAGGTTACTATTGTTTGGGACGAGTGGAGAAGAACCTTAGATAAGCATCCTTGTGCTGAATCCTATAATATTGTGATGAAACTTTACGTTGAGAAGGGCATGGATGCCGAAGCCGTGAAGGTGTTCGGCAGGATGATCGAGGAAGGGGCAGTTCCAAATTGCAGAACGTATACAGTTATTATTCACCACTTCATCAAGCTTGGAAAGCTAGATTCGGCAATGGAACTCTTCCAAATGCTACCACTTATGAGAATTAGACGTACATTAAAGCAGTATTCTATGTTGGTTGAAGCCTTTACTGGCATTGACCAGTTAGATGTTGTCCAAATTTTGCTTAATGAGATGCGTGCTGATGGTATATTGCCTGGTAGAGCAATGTTATTGTCCTTGCAGCGTATGAAACAGGCAGGGTATAACGATGAGACAGAGGAGTTGATTAGGGAAATGATGCCAGATGAGAGGATAAAATGCATTGGTTATTCCATAGCCAGTACTGAGGATGATGTCGATGAGGAGGACGAGCAGAGTGCCGGTAGTGTTGTTGGAGGCGATGAGGATGAAGTTCAATTGAAACCATGGTTGGACCCAGCTGCTTTGGCCAGTGCCTTGCAGCATTGGGAATCTGAAGAGGTGTCTGCACTAGAGGTTGCGAACTTTATGTGGACTAGCCGATTGGTCTGCAAGTTAATTAGGAGTTTCAAATCACCTGAAACAGCTTGGCAATTCTTCTGCTGGGTGGCTCATCAGCCTGGTTTTGTTCATGATATTTACACAATATCAAGGATGATAACCAAGTTGGCCCGCCATGGATTTGTGCGGTTGGTTGATCAACTCTTGTTTAAGATAAAGCGTGAAGGTATGAGATTGTCATTCAGCACCATCAGATTGATTATTGATTTTTATGGCTTTTCGAGGAAGGGTGATGCAGCTTTAAACATTTTCCGCAATGTCAAGACAATCTGTGTTCCTTTATCAAAAAGTAGTCAGCTGATTTTATATTCCTCACTCTTGAGGACATTAGCGAAGTGCCAGATGAATACTGAAGCCCTTGATATACTTGAAGAGATGATTTTGGTCGGGATTTGTCCAGATTTGCAGACATTTTCTGGACTGATGCATCATTATGGACTTCAAGGAGATACTAAAACTGTCCAGAGGCTCTTTGGGATGATAAGGCAGAGTAATATGGAGCCTGATGCTTACATGTACAAGATTCTCATCTGCGCTTATTGCAAGTGCGAAAGAGCTTCTCTTGCATTGAGGATTTTTGAGGATATGAGAAATTCACAATTAATGCCTGATTCTGTCACTAAACAGTTGCTTGTGAAGAGTCTATGGAAGGAAGGAAAGCTCAGAGAAGCAGCTCGAGTAGAAGAAATAAGTGAAGAAACTGGTGACGACATTCCACTTGCATTGCCAGGCCACTTGTATACTGTGAGCACCGCCGATCTTTCTAGGGCATACAAAATGTATTCGAGTAGCTGTACAGCAAGTCGCTACAAAGAAACAAGGGATGCAGAATCTGTAGCATCGGCTTGACAAATTACTTCTCAGAACAAAATCTGAAGTTGTATAAGTCCCAGGGCAGCGTGGTGCAACTCTAGACTTTCTCTGCTTTAATTTCTATAAGAAAATATTGGAAAATCATTTTACGGCGTCTAGACTAGAGAGCTAATTTGAATGTATATTTGGGTTATCTGTTCTATTTGATTGTTGACAATTGGCATTCCTACTTGGTAGATTCAATTAAGTAGTGCATTTAGGTTTTAGTATAATCTTTCACGATGGCAGCAAAGCGCACGCAACCATAGACGAATATATGCTATGATTCAAATTTATATGCTTCTCCCCACATATAATTTATTACTGAATTTCCTTTTAAATCTTTTAGTATAATTCAGAGGCAAAAGACGTGGATTCTTTGGTTAACACTTAACACAGCAATGAATGCTTTTGTGACAATCACAGACACAGAACCTTAGAAACTGCTGACTCTACGTCCAGTTGATGTGGCTTTTGCACAATATTTGTGACATGATCAGAATCACGACGGAAACAACGGTGTAATCAAACCCAAATCTGAGAACCTCAGGGACGCAAATCGAGCAAATAACGTCGAGTCAACGTGGTAGGATTGGGTCGAACTCAATGTAAACGGTCACAATCAGCACATCGAACACTGATTAACACATTACGAATCACATGAACCACTCCGAAATGACTCGATTTGGGATAGAAATTCACGAGAAATTGAAAGCACAATTTCAAGGAATTTGAAAAGAAATTTAAATTGACTAAAAACTCTTTCTATCTCTCAATGATGGTAAACAATGAATTTATGAGAGTCTCAAAACCTTAGCCTACTTGGGCTTAGTGCCCCTATTGAGTTTATTCTGATTGGTTCAGAATTAAATTAATTCAAGAAGAAATAAGTAATAAAAATTAAACTAATCATTTTTGCTCCTCTGCCTCCGGGTCTTCTACCCAACTCAGAATATTCATCCTACGCTCCTCTTTGGGTTTCTCGAATTTATATCTACGCGTGACATCTTCTCAAATTTACATATAGGTGGCTTGGGCAGTGAATCGTCTCTTTCTAAGGTCACAGTTTGGGACACTTTTACGTACCCTAATCTGTCTTATATATCTGTCATCCTATCATACCTACCCTTCATACTCTTGGTAAACTTCTTCAATTCACCAATGAGGGATTCAAATAAGAACTTTGTCTCGTCAAGGTTATTACCCTGGCTTGAATACTGACTGGCTATCAGAAGTAACTGGAGATACAAAGTAACAATGATAGAAGATAATTATTAGTAATAAAAAGTCTTCACCGATCTCACTATCTCACTCCTCACGAGTGAGGGCTCTCTGACACTCGTTTTTTACCTCCGCTCATGTATCACACACTAACTTAGCTTAACTTCTCTGACACTCGTTTCTTACCTCCGCTCGTGTAACAAACAAACTCAATTTAATTCTCACAAACTCTAATTTCTCGTACCCTTCTTGTGTAATTCCAAAGTGGCCTTAATAAATACAAGCATTCGGTATGACTGATATGGAGCTACAACGAATATGAGGTAAACAAGTATTTCAATTTGTAATATGTCTAAACACAACTCCCAAGGAAAAAGAAGGAAAATTTTCTCACCCTTTTTTTTTGCCTCTTTCTCTTTTTATTTTTTGCCTCTTTCTCCTTTTTTTTTTTGGCCTCTTTTTTTTAAAATAAATAAAGAAATAAAATTCAGCAGCCGAACAAGCCCTTAAGTTGGAATAGAAATTTGTAACCAAACACGGCTTTATCACGTCAGCACGAAAAGCCCAGCCCAGCAGCAGCTTCTGGTCTAGCCCAATCCCTTCGGCCCAAATCCGATTTTTTTTTTAGCCCAGCAGCAATCTGGCCAAAAGCAAACTTCAGCCCAATCAACTTTGCCCAACTTGATTTTTCTTTCTCTTTTTTTTTTTTTTTGGTTTGGCCCAACTACAATTCTTTGGCCCAAGCAGGCTTCAGCCTAACTCAACTCTCGACCCATCAAATTTTTTTCTTTTTTTTTTCGTTCACTAGCGGCAATGGTGGCGACGCAGCTGAGGTTGATTTCGCCGGCGTATCCCTACGGCCGTGGCCGACGTCGACCGGCCTAATCGTCGGCAAGGCCTGGGGAGGCTTCAGCAGCGGCGTCCAGCGGGAATTCCAAGAGGAACGGCGCGGTTTGTGGCAGAGAACCTGGGCGGCGTTCGTGGCGTCGCAGTAGTTGAATCACGCCTCCTCCAGCAGCGAATCAAGGCGGGGTGGGATGGGCTTGCGGCAGCAGTGCTGTTGGTGGGGTTGCGGCCGTGAATCAGCTGAGATGGAGGTGAAATCACGGCTACGATTTCGGCCGACACGGCGATGGTTTCTTTTGTTTTTTTTTTTAAACTTCAGATCGTGTATCGAATTATAATTTGACACAAACTCGCTCTGATATCAAGCTGACGTGATCAGAATCACGACGGAAGCAACGGTGTAATCGAACTCGAATCCGAGAATCCCAGGGATGCAAACTGAGCGAAGAACGCTGATCCAACGTGGTAAAATTGGATTGAACTCAATGTAAACGGGCACAATCAGCACACTGAAGACTGATTAATACGTTACGAATCACAAGGACCACTAAAGAATAACTCGATTTGGGATAGGAATTCACGAGAAATTGAAAGCACAATTTCAGGAAATTTGAAAAGAAACCTGAATTGATTAAAAACTCTGTCTGTCTCTCAATGACCGTAAACAATGAATTTATAGGCGTCTCAAAACCCTAGCCTACTTGGGCTTAGTGTCCCTATTGGGTTTATTCTGATTGGGCCCAAAATTAAATTAATTCAAGAAGAAATAAGTAATTAAAATTAAATAAAAACTAAACTAATTCTTTTTGCTCCTCTACCTTCGGGTCTTCTGCTCAATTTAGAATATTTACTACGCACTTCTCTCTAGGTTTTTCGAATTTATATCCACGCGTGACATTCTCTCAAATTTCGTGCACCAAGACATTGATTGCCTCCTTAAGTCTCTTTACTCGTGCTTTGGTTATAGGTCCGGCTGAGATTGTCAGTTGATCCCTTTTATCATGTTAGACGTCCACGTTAATTTGCTTACTTGTTAGGCAGACAAAATAGGAGTTTATGAGATTAATCACGAAGAACACACATGTACTTTAAATTTTGACACATCTTGTATGATTTGATTACTAAAACACCCGATGGATGCATTGGGTGCATGATCTTGTAGAATAAGGGGTTATGCGAGCAGAGCTGGGGAAAGAGCCTCTAAGACATTTTTTCAATCAACAACAGAAAATTTGATAGTACTTATTAAACCAGCAATCTTATTCAGCTTTAGTAAGAACTTTAGGTTACTTTAAGAATTTTTTCCCTGATCACCTGATCGGATGTTGGAAGTATATCTGATCTGTTTGGAACCAGCTGAATGGATCTGGGAACAGCCAGGTGTTAATGATACCAATTTATGCATTAGCGATGAGAAGCGCTATCAAAAAAATTATGCAATCAATTTAATGTGCTTATTCGTTCTAAGAAACTAGCCTTCTGTTGAAATAGTGTTATTATTTTTGATAATTTAATGTATTTCTTTGTTTTATTTATTAATATCATTTTTCTATGTATATGATCTAGTGTTAACTAATTATTAGCATTAGACAATTCCTTAAATCACGAATAATGGATAGTTTGTAATTTTATATCTACTATTTAGATAAATTTTGTTTGTTTTGTTCATATAAAGTTAAATCCAGTAATAGTGTATCTATTTAAAAATAGTATTGGAATACTTACAGTTTTATTTTCCCATTAATAAATTTTTGACATAAAAATTAGTTAGAAATTACTAATCTAATAATTAAATGTGAACATACAACATAAGGCTTATACACCTGAAAATCAATAGTTAATTTGTATTATACTTTATTCATCCTCAAAAATCAATTGCTACACCAGTAATTCAACCGATATGAGAAGTGAGGAATAACCTTAAAATTTATATCTTTCGAGGAGACCGCACTTTTCCCGCAAACGGTGGATCGGAGTATCTTCCTGTGAGTATCTCAGATGCGATATGGTTGTTTGCAACCTCGGTGTAATGAATCCCGTCCCAGTTCACGTGTTTTCTACCGTCTCTGCAACCTTCGGCCACTCCATCTAATTATTATTATATTTTAAATATATATACAAAATAACTTTTTTATCCACCTAAATATTATAAATCAAACATTTTTATGTACACTCAAGTCATCCTAATTTTACTCCCATTCCAATCCTTATCCAAAAGCCCGTTTGGACCAAAATACATTAAAAATCCAAAAGACAATGGTTATGTTTGGAAGCAAACTTTAACCTCCAAAAGCTCTATTCAAACTTTGTAATATCAAATATATCATTCAATAGTATTTTTATTCAAATTCAAATTCAAAAATTCCTTATCTCATATATATATATATATATATATATATTACATATATATTTATACTTATTTTTATTTATATCTTATAACATGATCATTATCTCTATAAACTGTCGTATTATTATTATATATTTTACACATATATTTAAATAAATTATATTATTTATTCTATTAAAATATTTTTTTAAAATATAATATTCGTCTCAACTCTTAATCTAATACTCACCAAACATCACATCCAATCCAAAACCCCTCTCCCCCAAACATAGCAAATATGTACTAAACTCATGCGACATATATAACTCGACCTGTCGAGATGTCAGTTCCCAACCCGGGCCGACTAACCTGTATCCCATCTTCAAATTCTGAAAGAATGTTGGAATCTTGGCAACGACTTGATCAAACGGCTTGGAATAAAGGCACCAGCAAGATCATTGCGGCCGATATCAAACATGTAAAGCGCCTTCTGGAAGTGATCCTCAGCTGGAACCCATCTGTCTGCAAAAACTGCGAAAAGCAATCAGCAGATGAAGAACCGAGAAGCTTGTGAACTGACTGACAAATCTTATCTTTGATGAAGTGCTAGACTTTGAGCCTGCAGGATCTCCTCAACCTTCTTCTTGAATCTCAGAAACCGAGCCACTTGAACCCCGAACGAGAAAGGGCTGACGGAGGTTGCGGGGGCCGGAAGCGTGGTGGAGCCCGCCTCCGCAAATTTGCATCCTTTTCTGAAACTGTGCATCCCGATTGCGAACAGATACGCGTTGAGGAACGGCAAGTCCATTGCATGCACTGTTGATTGCATCAAGAAGTGAAATGGAAGAGGCAAAAGACGAATATTGTTCGTGAACTGAGTCGGAGGGGATCAACAAGTGAAATGGAAGGGGAAAAAGACGAATATTGTTCGTGAACTGAGTCGGAAAGGCAATGCCCACCGAGAAAGTCGATGATGAGTCGGCCATCGCAGAACCTCCCCGATGGTCTGTGGAAGTGAGAATGCCCGTTCGGCGGGCTGAGGACTGCGCCGACGCGGGCGACTAGGTTGCCGGTGTCGGAATTGGAGTCGCCTAAGTTGAAAACTGCGGGGTAACCGAAGCGAATGGAGGCGGCGAGTAGGAGGAAGACGGTCAAGATTAAGGAGGTTCAGGTGTTCGATGCCATTTCCCAGTGAGGAGTCTCTCCGTTGTGTCTATGCAATAGCTACTTGGTGGTGCGTTTATTTTGATCCTTGAATTATCTTATCTCATGGATTGGAAACCAAATTAAATTCGATGTTTGATTTGATTGGATTAAATAAAATTTAAAATCGAGATGCCATATTATTAATTTTTTTTCCATTATTAAGTTTATCTAATGCAATTTTAGAATGCAATAGATTATTGTTTTTTTATATATATCAAAATGTTAGGGTTTGTTTGGATACAAATTCGTATAGAAACAAAAATATCAGCGTTAAAAATATAAGAATAAAGTAAGATAAAATAATATAAAAATTATTTTATGTTTGGAATTGTGAATTTTAATAAGAGAAAAAGTAATGCCAATGCAAATTTGCATCCTAGATAGCCTAGACGATTTCAAAAGTAGCATTGGTTTGTTTGATTATGTGTCTTCGAGACAGTTCCAAAAGTCGTATTGTTTGTTTGCTTTGGTACATTTATTGAAATTTATCTTCTTTACAGTGGAATGATTGTGCTTCTTGATTTTTATATGCTGATGTGAGGTTCTATAATTGTAACTCATTAATTCAATTACTGCAAGGAATTTTTTAAATAATATATATATATATTTATATATTTTTACTTTTCAAATCAAAGACGGAATCTTCATACTTCATTCATTGACCTGGGAAATTAGTGAGTTGTCAGCCATTAAAGTGACATAAATGATGTCTTGCGAATATTTATTGATTTAATATTTAGGATAAGATTTAGGTCAATTTAATTGAGTCCAGTGACATAATTGTGCGGTGAACGATAAAGGGTTTGTTGTCCAAAATTATATTCGATGAATGGGACAAATATTCTTTATTCAAGAATACAAGCTCTTACAGAATATTGACTTCAAGAAACAGCGGTGATAAAAAGTGAGTCTTGTCTATTATAACTTGGTAGAAATGATTTTATTTGTTTATAATTTATTCACGTGTAATTTTCTCGCACATAAATAGGCTTTTTAATATCAAATTGAAAAGAATAATATATTTTTATTATTTTAGACATTTATTTGTGTATATAAATCGAATTGTTGAACTGTCATGTCATTCGTTTGCTATTTCTTTTGATTACTTGATTCTCTGAAATTAAATTTGTACTCTGTGAAGCAAGAACAGTAACACAAAAAATAAGGATATTCTTTTAGAAAAAGACGATCAATATTGCTTATATAAAAAAGGAAATATGTCAGAATACTAGTTTTACTTAATATTTATACAAAAATATTGTGAATGAAGTGATGATTTGTGAATATACAAATATAAATTATAAATATTATGCCAACTAAATAAGAAAGTTGAAAAACATGCATTGACATAAAATATATATATACACACATATATATTTCACATAATGGAAAAATTTCCATTATTACTATTATATGATTTAAAAATAAAAAGAATTTGCTAAATATATATATATATATATATATAATAAGTTGTACATTGCTTATCATATATTATTTTGATTATTATAAAAAATATTTGAATAAATAAAATATTTTATAAGAATATTAGAACATTAAAAGAAAAGGGTTCACAATCGAGATTGAGTGTAATAACGAAATGTTCCCGTTGTGATCTGCAACCCAAATTTCGTTCATCGGAATGTTAGTATGGAGATTTGTCGCGTTTCGATGCAATTGCCCCCGATAAATCTCCACTGTGACCAAACGCCCGCGTCTCGAACCGCAGCAGCGAGATGCAATCTCTTCCCAAGAGCAAGAAATTCGGCCGAACCTCCAACCGGTGGTCAGATGTTCGTGCTCGGAATGGGTTTCGTGGGACAATTTTTCGCTGCCGATTTGAAGACCAAAGGATGGTAAAACTAAAATAGTTTATTTTCGTTTTTTTTTTCAATTTTTTTGTTCGCCTCTTAGCCTCTCTCTTACAAAAATTTTCGAAATTTTCAGTCGTTTGCTTAGTTAATTAGTCGTGGATGGTTTTTTGTGCTGAAGGGCGGTGAGTGGGAGCTGTACGAGCGTCTCCAAGAAGAAAAATCTCGAAGAATTGGGATATCAAGCGTATGTCTTTGATGCAAATGACCCACAGTAAGTATATTTCTCTTTCCTATAATCCTTGATTTATTCTCTAATTTGCATATTCCTAACTGACTGCCTTTAAGATGTTTATATTTATATTGGTCTCTGATTTGTATAATGACTGTTTTTTGGGATGTTTATGAGTACATTTCATCTATCTGTTCAATTGGTAAATGCTACTGGAAGCCAACATGGAAAATTTTTGTGCGATATTTGTTTTGCAGACCTGAAATCCTAGAAATTATGAAAAATCACACGCATCTGCTTGTCTCCATCCCGCCTGTTGGGGGTCTTGGTGATCCTGTAAGTTAAATTCACGCATTATGATATTTAGCGTAGGGTTGTTGATTTACCTAAGTTACTCAACTTGAGCCTAAATTAATTTGAATGTCTTTTGGGTCTAATTAATTCGAACTTGAGCTTTGAATTTTTTTCAAACTCAAGCTAGCTGTTTAATTCAAGTCCAAGTTTGAGTTCAAACTTCACAAAATTAATTCCAATCAAATTCAAGTTGTTGAGCTTGACTTACTTCTCGAACTCTACTTAGCAACACCCCTAATTTTGGGCATGTTCATATGGTTATGGCCTCTTTCTTTTGCTCTTCCAGCTACTAAGTGTCTTTACATTTTGCAGATGCTTCATCATAAAGGGCTAGTGGAACACACATTGAAGGGCGGGAGACTCCAGTGGCTGATTTATTTGTCATCAACTAGTATGTTTTGTCTTGCTGGTCCTTATTACTGAATATGAATGTGAGCTATATGGAAATGCGGTTATTGCATCCATACAGCTAAACATGCGTACTTGCTGCCTCTTTAACAGAAAACCAGTATTTACCATAATTTTAGTGATTTTTTTTATCGAAGTTATTTTTCATTTGACATGAAGGTGTATATGGAGATTGTGGTGGTGAATGGGTGGATGAAGGGTAAGCATATGTTTGATATTTATTTTCTTGGTGCCTGTGGAGCTGGCACCCTTACATGAAATACATATCATCCCATGGCAGCTATCCTGCAAAGCCAGCAAGTGAACTTACTAGAGCAAGGTTAGCTGCTGAGGAAGAATGGTTAAGTTTGGGCCATAATCTTGGTATTGCAGCACATGTATTTCGTCTTGGAGGTACATATGGCCCTGGTAGAAGGTTGGTATGAGTATTCAAGCATTTTGATACAGTTATAATCCATTCTTGGTTAGCTCTGTTGGGTTCTGCTGAAGGTGTTATTGAGCAAAGATTTTAATGTTTGGAAAGGCCAAAGGTGACTTAAATTGACTTTGTTTGTCTTTAATGCTTGACAGTGCCATTGATACCGTATTTAAGGAGGAGCCTCCCTCAGAGGATCAGAAAATGAGATTATATAAAAACTATACATCTCGTGTTCATGTTGTTGATATATGCCAAGCACTCCATGCCTGTATTTCAGAGCCATCTGCTGGGTAACTTGTGAATCTTTTGTATTTTCTTATTCCCCAGTGGCTCAGTTCGTAGTAAAGAGGCTCACATGTGGCAACAATCCAATTTCTTTGCCTTGAATCCATGACATATTGTGACATCCAAGATATCTCTTTTGTAATGAATATTAGTCCCCGTCATCTGAATGTGACCTCAAATCTGATAAAATGTTAATATATTACTTGTGCTTTATCCCAGGAAGATATACAACATAGTGGACGATGATCCTGCCCCACGAGTTGAAGTATTTGGGCTAGCTCAGAGGTTAGTTCAGGAAAATTTTCCAGGCCGTGGAAAGCATTATACTATGTCTCTTGAAAGAGCAGAATCACTTATTACGGAGAAAGCTTCCAAGGGAGAAAAGCGAGTCTCCAATGCTCGTATGAAGAAGGAATTGGGAGTGAAGTTGATTCATCCTACATACAGATCTGGACTTAGAAGCATCATTGAGCATATGAACAACTGATTGTGCAAGCTTCATCGGGGTAACGAACTCACAGGTATCTCAAGATTGCTTCTTTGTTGGAATGCCACAAGCTACACATTTAGGCAGGATCAGAAGATGAATTCGCTTGTACTGTACCCCTTTTTTGCGCCAAACTGGATATTCAATGGGTTATAATTATAATGTTTGGAACAGTTACAGATTTTAATTTTGTCAATCCCAGTTGATTGGATATAGCTGTGAGGTTCACTCGATGTGTTGTGTATTTTTTTCATGCATCTGTTTTCAGTTTTGAGCTGATAAATATGTTTGAAAGGTTTTTACACATTTTTTGTTTCATTAAAATACACAATCTAAATATGCTACATATTCCTTTGATGTTTTCTTTTCCCTTCTCTTACTTTCACATTCTTTTTAAAATTTCATAGTTAAAGCACATTCACTATGTTGGATGCAAACTTGGTACAACTTTCATCTCAATATAATATAATTTTTCAAATATATTCCAGCAAAATAATATTTTTTTTTCTCTCTTTTCTTTGTTGCCTTTACACTATTTGTAAATTTCTGCCTCCACCAAAACATGCATCCTAAGAAGGTCATAGCGTCTGCGTTAATTTTTCTGTCTACCAAAATATGCATCCAAAAGATTTAATAGACCAACAATGCTCAGCTATTGTACTGAGAGAATGACATGTGTCACTCTTCGTTTATGTATATACTCATCTCATTTTCTGTTTTTTATTTCTAATGTTTTTATACTTCTTTAAATTATTTTTAATTTTCTTTGTGTTTTTTTTATTATCTATGTTTCTGTATTTTTTATCCATTTCTTAATTTTTATCTTATTTAGAGTTTAGATTATTTGCTAATTTCGCTTTCCATCCTTTTATCTTCTTTTCATGAACTTTAATTAATTACACGCACATACACACGCATATTTCATATCTTATTGTTTAACGAGTACGACTTCTAGGTTTCATTTATTTTTTATAATTTTTAAAATTATAAATTTAAGAAATTAACGAATAACCTGGAAAATTAGAGGGCAATGTATAGAAAAAACAGAAAATAAGAAAACAAAAGAGGGAGAGCCAGAGAAAGAGAGGAGGGAAGTATAAAAAGACACACCACTTAAAATTTAAAAAGATATAGTTGTCATTTATCTGTAAGAAACATAAAATAAAAAGAATAAAAAGAGAGAGGGGGATGGGAGAAAAAAAATAAAAAAGTTAAGAAATTGAAGAGAAAAAAATGAAACAGAGTCGTAGTAGAAAGATATAAAAATGGAATGCGAAAAGAAGATAATTACATATTTAATAACCCAAAAGAGAAAATAGGCAACCACATAGATAAAATCAAAATATTTATGTGGTTTATTATGTTTATAACATTAATTTATCTTCATACTTAAGTAATAATAAAATAAAACAATTTATTTGTTCAAAATAATAATAATAATAAAATAATACGATCAAGAAATAATAAAAGTAAAAAAGAAAAGATAAAGTGGATTAGTGAGTCTTGAGGAATTATCATTTGCTTCATGCGCGGCTGGCGGCTGCTATAAAGAAATAATTTTAATAATTTATGGTGTCATCAAAGTTGACTTTGATCGATCACTTTTAATATCCACCGTCCACTTCCAACAAGCAACTCCCCAATATCCTTTTAAATAAAATTCTACCTATTTTAAATAAAAATATCTAACAATAAAATAATAGATGCCTTTATTCAATTTGGGCCCTACTAGGGAGAAAAAACACCTTATTAATATTTGGGGGAAGGGTTTTTGTTTACGACAGTTTATAAGTAATATATTTTTAAAAAAATATTTTAATATAATAAATAGTATAATTTATATAAATATTTATATAAAATTTATAATAATAATTAAGTAATGTGATAGTTTATAAGAGTAATAATTATATTATAGAATATAAAAAAATAAATATAAGTATATATATATGACATATATATATATATATAAGTATTGATTTTATCGTGAATAAATGTAATGATTGAAAAATAATTAATTATTTATATATATATATATAAATTAATTTTAAATTTGAATAAAGATATTGAATAATATATATAACATTGTAAGATTTGAGTCATTGCTTTATAATTGAAAAATTGGGTTCCAAACATAACCCAAGTGTTTATTATTAATCATTGGGTTTAAGATAGTCTAACTAAAGCTCATTTCCACATTGTATTATTAATAAATTTATTAAATTGTGGTTGTATACTTGTGGAGCCACCTACGAGCCATCCTTGTCAACAACCAAATTATCGTACAAATTTGCCGTGTGTGGGACGCTATTTTAAAAATCAATAACCCTTTACAATGACTTGATTTGTAATATATAAGTCCCAATAATTTAAAATAATTTTAAAATGTGAGGAATGAAAAATACTCAATTTTATTCATTAAACTTGATGATCCATGAGGCCATGCATGGGATTATCTATGGGGATTACAATGAACAATTTCAAGAGACAATCACACGAATCTTGTAAAATACTATTAAAATAATTCAAATCAGTCCATGTGGTGTAAATTTATTTATACATTATGAAGTTATTTTATTTTAAATGAAAAAAATAAAAAATATTTGAAATTAAGTATAAAAATGATTTAAAATAAGAAAATAAAGAAAGTTAGAAAAAATGAAAGATAAAGAATTTGAAAAAGAAGGCAACTAAAATAATAAGTGAAAGGAAAAGTGGGAAATAAATTGATGGAAAAATGAAAAAAATTTCAAATAAAGATAATTATGTAATTTCACTTTGTATTGCTACAAAATTTTATTGATTTAATAATACAGTATAAATAATACAAAATCCTATTAATAATCCCGTGAAACCCTCCTTATAATTATTCTAATCTCATGAAATACCCACAAATCATTTTAATCAAATCAGTCACGACTAACGCAAACATGACCCATGAAAAATTCAAGCAACGTTCTTGTCACCATTAATGCCACTACAGTATCCTTCAGTTTCTTTATGCACACTCTAATCATTGGCCCCATGCTAATTTCTGGATGTTTAGGATGAGCAGGCTCCCATCAAACACTTCTAATGTGGTTTTTTTTTTTTTTTTTTTAACTTGTTGAATTAAATTCATTCTCATGACTATATTTTTATCATACAATGGATATCCAATCTGAGAAAAATAATAAATTATGTAATAAATATAATTACATTTTTTTTTAAACTCACACACTATCCATTCACACACAAGGGATAAATATAACTACATTTGTTACAAAAGCTTTCCCAAAGCGTTAACTGGTTGATTGTTTTCTTCTTGAAGTAAATCTTCGCCAAGCCCATGCCCAAACCCTAATTAAATGGACGGCGTAGATTGATAGAACAACAAAAAATCGTTGGTTGACACTGCACTTCAAAGCGAATACATACATACATACATATATATATATATATATATATATATGATGACGCAACAAGGACGGTTGAGTGCAAATAATCAAATACTTTATAACATGAAAGTTATTAAAATATTAAATGGTTCATAATAAAAATTGGTGACGTTAAATCATTAATGGAAGAATTATAACTATATACGTCAATGACATTAGAAATCAATGTTTTATTTATTTATTTTTTCAATTGAGATCTCATCAACCACAATATTCGAATGGAACTCTGTCGATGGGGCGAACGTAAGCATGATTGTCATTCTATTTTTGAAGTCAAATTTACAATTGTTCGAGTTCAAATGCAAGCTGATCTACTGACCATAAATTTAAACTCAATTTATTTATTTATTTGTTCGAACTGGACTCACCCACTTTCACAAATTTATGAATTATTTCATATTAACTTGAATTCGAATATATAAATTAAATAGATGCACAAAAATTTATAAATATCAAGAATGCTTATAGATTGTAAAAATCTGGTTTTGTAAAATTAAAAGCATGGGAGATAATAAAATCCTATATGCTTCTCAATAATAAATGTACGCATTAATTGAGTTTTTGAATTGGGTTTCATTAAATTTAAATTTAACTCACATATTTACTAAGTTCAATTTAAAAACTCTCGTCCAACCGTGCGTATTTTGGTGAAATTCAACTCTGTGTAATTAAGTCATGCAATCGAATTTCGAACAACGCCACAAAATTAACAGCCCCCGACGCCTAGAATAATTACTAATAATATTATAATGTCGAATTAGACACGAGTTAAAGATTAAAAGTACTGCAGAAAAAGACATAATAACGTGACAAAAAAATAAAATAAAAATGGAGCACTGGAAAAGTATCAGTCCAATCAGTGATCTCCACGTGTTCCATTCAAACTCGTTATATACTCACCGTTTACTTACCGCAGCTAAATCGTACATTTCTTTCCTATTTCAGAACAGAGGGTGCAAATACGAGCGGAAATAGTTCGTCCACCTCCGCTCATCGCCTCCGTGGTCTTCTCTGTTATTGTCTTCTTCTCCGGCCAAAGAAGAGAAATTCGGTGTCCACCGACGCCGATGACGTCCTTTCATAGCCTCAGGTATTACCTCTCGGAGCACCCCTCGATCGTTGGCTTCAGATGGAGCCACGCCCAATCGTGGGGCTCCACCTGGTCGTTCCTCTTCTCCTCTATTGCTCTTTACGTCGCCACCGCCGTAGTTCTCCATGCCTTCCTCCTCCTCTTATTCCGCCGCCGCCGCCCCATCCCCTTGGGCCCCCTCCCCGCCCTGCACTCCCTCTGTATGGCCCTAATCTCCGCCACCATCTTCGCGGGTATACTTCTCTCCACCGCCGCCGAGATCCGCGACACACGGTGGCTGTGGCGCCGCTCCCGCACCACGCCTTTCCAGTGGCTCCTATGCTTCCCCCTCGGAACGCGCCCTTCGGGACGCGTCTTCTTCTGGTCGTACGTTTACTACCTCTCGCGTTTCCTCCACGCGCTCCGGATATTCGTTACCATTCTCCGCCACCGGAAGCTCTCCTTCTTCAAGCTGTTCAACCACTCAATCCTGATCTTCATGTCGTTCCTCTGGCTCGAGTTCTCGCAGTCCTTTCAAATTCTGGCGATTCTCCTGACATCCCTGGTCTATTCCGTGGTCTACGGATACAGATTCTGGACGGCGATCGGGTTGCCGAGCGCGTGCTTCCCGTTGGTAGTGAATTGCCAGATGGTTCTGCTCAGCTGCAACCTGGTGTGCCACGTCGGTGTGCTGTCGCTGCATTACATCAAAGGAGGTGGATGCAACGGGATCGGAGCCTGGCTCTTCAACTCGGTTCTCAACGGAGCGATTCTCTCTCTCTTCTTAAATTTCTACATGAAAGTGCATCTCCGAAGTCGAAGCGCCGGCGATGATCTCCGTCTTGCGGCTGAGAGGCCGGAGGCGATCAAAGGCAGTGATACCTGAGGTCAAACCCTCTCCATTTTTTCAGCTCTTCTCGCCCTCTGGGTAGTTTTAGGTTTGTACACGACCACTCTTTTTTCACCGAGATTCAAAAAAAATCAAAATAAATTTTACCACGGCCACGAATATAAATATATATATATATATATATATAAATGTATGTATGTATACTCAAAAAAATAATAATTATGTATGTATGTACATTTTAATGCTACATGGAAGCAAATGTCAAGAATATCCATTTGTACTTGTTAGGTTTCACGGGGAGGTGTTCATAAACTAAATTATTCAGCTTGGTGTTGATAAGATTCTAAAATATTTTTATGTTTTATTGAACTCGAATTTGAATTTTGACAATCTTTTTAAATTTAGTCACCCTGCGTTATTGAGATTTAAGCGAAAATTAAAATTTTGTAAAATTGAGATGAATCAAATTTCAGTAGTTATTCAATTATTTGAACTTAACTCTTTAACGTCAAGGATAATATATAGTGTTTAATTTGCATAAATATATTTCGACTTGATTTTGGTCAAAAGAAATGAATTATATATTAATTGACATTGGATATTCGATCAAACTGGTATGCCATATCAAGCTATGTCACGCCAAATCAATATGTTGGGATCATTTATTTACTCCACTATCTAATTTAAATTATCCGTTTGATTTTAAAAGTATTGCATGATTGGGTAATTTTCTTCAAAATAAAAATCTTTAATCACATCAAGAGATGTAATCTTATCCCACAATATTTCAAATGAATGTTAGGTGAGTTTCAAGTAGAAGATGTGGGCAACCTGATTTCGTTATCTTAACAATTAAGTTAAAAAGTCGCAGTGGCCAGTAACGTCAAGCATATTTATCCGAGAAAATGAAACATGTTTTGGTTTGTAAGAGTATTATTATTTTCGGAATTATTAATGTTATTAGAACATGAGGATATAAGAATATCCTCCAAATAAAAAAGCAAAAAGAAAAAAATATCCTGCAAACAATTGTTCATATTCAGAAATTTTGGCATCATTTGTAATTTGATTCTAATCAACTGAGCTCCACCGATTTTCCTGGAAAAATACACAGTTAAAAAGTATAATTTCTCAACACTTAATATCTTGAAATAATTATGACTTTTACATATATTAGATATACACCGGCGAGTATTTGGAAATCATCAACTATATCTATCAACAGTCAAATTATTACGCACTTGCACACAATATATTTATATGTATTTATATTAAAAAATTAATTATTAACTTTATATATTTTCACATATTTTCACGCTATATAATCATGTTATATGCATACTCCTTATGTGTGTATTTAAAAAATTATTTTATATTGATTAGTGTGGTTTAATTATATTGTTCTATCAAAAATTGACATCAAATTCAAAAAAGATTAATAATTAATAATTTATAAAAATTATTTTTAATAATAAAAATAAAATTTTTTAAAACAGAAATGACACCAAAAAAGTTACAAGGAAAAAGAGATAAAAAAGTGCTTATTAGAGAACAAATGAAAAAAAATACATCAAAATATAGATGACGAATAAATAAAAAGGCAAAAACACAATAAAAGAAAAATATATTAAAAATATAAATAATAAATAATAAATTTTTAAAAAATATATAATAAGTTAAACTTGTTGGAGAGAAGTGTAAAAAATATAATACATAAAAGGTACGGAACCATAGTGAAGAACAAATATTTAAAGAATTTAAATATAATAAATTGAAGTTGAAAGTAAAGAATGTCAAGAATTACAATAAATTACAGTTTGAAGAAGAAAGTAAAAATTAAGTAAAGGAAATAGAAATTAAGTAAATATTGAGAACATTTTAGTCTTTGTATTTCGAGACCAAAAAATAGATACTTTAAGGTCTAGTAAATGCTTACAAAGTATATGTAAATCCATATCTACTCACACACACACACACACACACACACATCTCTGTGTTTTCGTTTTATTATTGTTATTATTATTCTCATAAAATGGTTCCAAACAAAGTGAATTCAAAAATCCACGTCTTGCGCTTGTTGTTCGTCTTTTCCACATTCAGTAATTATGACCAAAACACAACAGAGAAATTCAAAGCGAGGAAGCAACGATGTTCTTGCTAATCTTCCAGCAGAGACCCAAGAGAAGGCATGTCGTTTGTCTCTTTGTCCGAAGGTAGGGTCAAGGTAAGCGGTCGCCGGTCGCTGCTGACCTCTGGCTGACATACCAAACACTCTGCTTGCAGGAAAAAGTTAAAAACCAGTCATTCATTCTACGCATCAAACATTCCGTTATTCAACCAGACAATTTCCGAGTCTTGGAACTGAATAATAATAAAATTTTTAAGATACGATTGCAAATGAATCTTTCACTAATACACGTGATTTAGGAAACAGTTGGTGAATATGTGGTGGTTTAAGTTTATGTGGGCTAACAACCACAAAGGTCATGAGCGCATTAAACAAAGTAGGCATGACTATAAGTTGGTCAAGAAACTTTTTCTCGATTGATGTGTAACAAGTCACAAATTTTTCTTGTCCAAACTACACACGCCTCTGCATTCATCAGTATTAGTTCATCGCAAGTCCCCTTCAAATTACGCGCACAAGGGTACATATGTGCAAACTCATTCTTCAAGCTGGAGTCTCGTGGAACGGACACGTAAACCTGGTTTTGATAACACAAATATTATATATTCCAATCCCTCGTTAGAAAACCGATTACCAAAGTGAAAAGGTTGATTTAGTTTATAAGTTAACTTTCTTATTGTGATGTGGAGCAGGAGTCACAAAATGTATGAAAAGAACATGAATTGACTCCACGTTCGATAGCAGAAGGAAGGAAACAACTTACGTGTGTGTGTGTGTGTGTGTGTGTGAATTTAATTATGAAACCAAACTTGTGTTTGAAGGAAAAGCATCACTGTGTGAAAGGTTGGAAAGAACGTATGGAACGTAATATGAATGTCCTTATTCCCATGGTTGCCAGTTTATGACATCCTTGTGTCCTGTACAAACTGGCAAACACCAACCATTGAAGACCTCATACGTGTGGGGCTTCGCCGGGATTCAAAGAATTTGTTTGAACACATCAAGAATTAGACTTATCTGCTGCCTCAAATCAAGAAATCTGTTTTACAGGCAACATTTGAGTCCTTATCCATCACAAACGAGTGTAAGCTAGCCGTCCGTGGACCCGGGAACAAGTTTCCACGAAGGTTGGTTGGTGGTTGATTTTGTTGCATTAATTATCGTTCATGTCCTCTGAATAGATTAACACAATTCATTGCTGCCCTTAGTATCATTATTTTTTTAATCAACAACAAACATTTTATTAATTCACATGAACAGGAGCTGCATCAAAAACGTTTTTAAAGTTACACAAGCATACACAACCTTCAAGAATCACAAGAATCACACTTCAATATATTGGCTAGGATATTATTAGTTCTACCTACATGATTTCAACAAAACTAAAATCAACATACACGGATCTAATATTATGGATGATATTTTCAATCAAAGAGAGATCCGCCTCTTTACCATTCAGTGTTATCCTATGAAAAGAAAAATGTAATGAAATTCCTAATTCTGCAAAAACTGAATTACTTAACAAGTTCGTTTTCTTTTTTTTTTTAACTCCCAAGCGCCCTCTTGAGCCGAGTACCTCGTCTATGAGAAATTGGGCAACAAACCATTAGGGCGTCCCACAGGGGACGAAATATGCAACACTATTGTTGAAGAAGAAACAAGCATGACGCATACCGCCATTCATTTCTATTGGTATAAATCCTCAACGCATTAACATTTGCACAAGCCGCAGACAAGTACACGTCTTCTAACATTCATCAGTTCAACTGAGCACACCAAAAAAACAAAACTTTTGTTTCTTTTTCTCCAAACCTAGTATTTGTTCCGGGTTAACTTTCTTATTGAAACAAGATAACATTTCCAAATTCCTCACAATGAAGGAGGAGAAGCAAATGAGACAGCAGCACCCTCTGGGGGCCGCTGTGATTGAGGACAGCAAGCTTTCTTCAGCTCATTATACCTTTCAACATCAAACATTTGATTCTTCATCAGGCGTTTCTGCTTGGCACTAAACCGGCTCTGGAAGAACCCCTCGAAAGAGGGCTCCTTGGATGTTCTCAAGAAGAATGCATAACCCCCCATGAAATATACGGATGTGACATAGAAACAAATAGGTTCCATGACATCCCATGTGAGTTCCCAGAATGTCAGCCTCGCAAAAGCAGCCGTTTGGATAACCAGATAGCCTAATCCACACCAGAGCTCTCGCTTTACCTGTATCGCAGCTTTCCTGTCAATTGCTGCCTTCTGTTTCTCCAAATCTTGGAGCTCCTTCATTCTTGGATCATAGGGGTTGTTAAGGGATGCGGCCACCGGCATTAGTCCTTGGATGGCTTTTACCACCTGTGACAAAGGCAATTGTACACAAAACATTTGGGTAAAATATGGCTCTATTTCACCTGTTTTACTATTATGATTCTTTAAGTTCAATTAGCTCTGTCTTGTAAGTAAACAAAAAATATGATTTAGCATCTGATTGTCCTCCGACTGGAATCACTCAAAATATGTATTTTTTCCCCTTCCCTTACTCTCCTAATTGCACCTGAAAATCTTGTCCTCAGTATGCCAATAATTTAATTTTTCCTATCTCTAGCATTTGAAATATTTATAAAGATTACATCAAGGCCAGAACTTTATAGAACCAACAGTCCTCCACCCTCCAAGCAATCAAGAATTCCCCCCAATCAAAAATCCAGCCCCTTTAACTCCCCTTAGCACAGAATATTGTATCTGTTAAAGAATTCCTTTTACTTTTCTTTGTTTAGAAGGAAGTCAAAAGTTTTTCATCAATGAAAAATAAATCTGCACTGATGGGTGATGAACCCCAAATAAAGGGTCTAGGTCTCCAAATAAAAGGTCACCATCTTGTTTTAACAGATCTGGGTGCCAAAGATTGTTTCACTTTCCTGTGGAAGAAGACATAAACACAGAACACATCATAAAAAAGCTCATCAGTCTTCTGTAGTCTCCAAATCAAAACTTCAGAAACAAAACAAAATCAGAAAAAACAATGACTGTGATCTCTTCTTACTACTCTAAATGATTACAATTATTTAGCCTTTTACCTTCTGATCACTACCTAAAATCAATTATACACACATTTATACATTAAAGTTTAAGGCTATGTTTGGATGCAAATTTTGCATCATTTTCACCCCTTAAATTCAACAATCCTATCATACGTTCCATCAGAGTAATACTTCTTTATCTTTTACTCGTCATTAATTTTACATTATTTTTATATTTCGCACCTATCTTATATCCCACCGAAATTTGCATCCAAACAATAGCTTAAATTATTCCATAAAAAACTATGGATCAAAAGAAAAGAAAATCAACCTGGTCAGGCCTGAGGAACACGGTGTTGCCAAGAACAATTACTGTCCCAGATTTATCAAGCATCTGAGCATATTCCATCCCTTGATCCACGCTCAAGCATTCTTTAGCACAAATCTCCACGAATTCCGAATAAGAAACCCTATCCTTCTGAACCTGCCTCAGCCTCGACTTCACTTTTTCCAGCTGCCACAACCTAAGAATCTTCTTCGCATCCGCCACCGTCACCTCCCTGTCCGGCGATTTTTCCAACGCCGGTGGCAGCATCAGTCCATCGAGCCTGATCCTGTCCCTGGTGATGTCCATCCCCCGGAGCTTCTCCAAAAGCTTCTCTCCGGTGGGAAGCAACCCAATCGCCGCCGCCGCAGCCGAGTTTCGGTGGAGGTACCGACGGAATACTCCGTCGTCTCCGTGATCAGGTGCGAATTTATTTGGCGTGGTTTGATTATTCAAACCCACGGCAGCGCGCGGCAACGACGTGCGGCAGGTTGTCATGGAAGGGTTGTAAATTCTCGATAGGCCGAAGAGGCGTTGGGCTGGGGATTTCTTGAAAAACGCCATTGATGAAGGGATGCAAAGCAATGAATGTGAAATTTAATTTAGGTTTTGTCTGGTGCGTTTGAAATGCGCATCCAAACATCGCATTACATCTCCAACATCCGTTGCGTCGCTTCTGAGAGACCTCAGCCAATTTATAGGCAGTCAATAAATTAATTAACATACAAAGCAAGGGTGAAATACAGAAATTAAGTGTCAAAATTGCAAAAAAAAAACAAAAAAAAAAAACAAAAAACCAATAACAATTGAAGATTGGAATTAAAGTTCTCTCAAAATTTGTAATCTTATTATGATCTCGTTTATTATTTCCAATCAAATTATCTAATTCATTAATTTAAAAAGAAAAAAGAATAATCCAGAGGAAAGCGACGGGGTGGGGGATGACGTGGGTGGATTAATTTCACTTGGGATTTCCATGATTCACGCAAGCCTGTCGCCACATAGCGCGGAAGGCACCCGAAAGCCCAACCCAACCCGGTAATGGATTTGAACGGGCAAGGCACCGCGAGAAATCCGGCAAATTGACTAATTCAACCGACGCTGGGTTTCTTGTATTGTAATTATTATAGTTATATAATTATAATTATATTAAATATTTTTATTCTGTTTATTATTTTATCTCTAGTTCCATTCAACCGACACTGGGTTTTTTTTATCATTTTTTAAATTTTTTGATTGTTCATTATTTTTTTTAATTCAATATAAAATCACACAATTTTCTTTTTTTATTTTTTATTTTTATTTTTCTCTTAACTTTTTTAATCTATGTTCTTCCTTGAATTTTCTTCTTTTGTCAATTTTTTTTTGATATTTTTTTATTTTATTACTTTAAATATTCTTTATACTTTTTAATATTTAAATAATTTTATTTTTATTAATTAAAATATAAAACTTTATAATTTATAAATTAATTCGCGCACACCTAATGCGTGCAAATTTACTAGTATGTATATATTTAAAAAAACGTGTGGCCGATGCAACGTACACTGAAAATCTGAAACGAGGAAGATCCACAAATTCAATTGATACGAGGACTACGTTTAGGAGAGGAGTTTTGATGTTTATATTGAAATAAATAATATTTTAAAATTTTTAATTTATTAAAATATATATAATATATAATAAGAATTAGATATTATAATAATATATAAAGATAATAATTAATTTTTAAAATAAATATATTAAAAAAATATGAATATACATGTATATATAAATTATAGTTTAATTGTGAATATGCATTGTAATTGATGAACAGTTAGTTAATTTGTACGCATGTGCAAGGGTGATAAAATTTAAATTTAAATTTAAATTTGAATAAAAAAACTTACTTTTTAAAATAGTTTATATAATTCAAATATTTTATTTTTATAATTTATAAAAAGTTTTATAAAATAATTTACGACATATTTTTAAAAAATTTATATATTTAACCAAACACCCTCTAAGTGGTAATTCGCATTTATAGTATGCGACGAAAACTAAACTTACCCAGAGTATGAAAAACACTAATATTGTACAATGAAACTCAAACACAAAAATACAATGAATTTGAATGAATATCAGGATAAGGTAACTATGGCTGTGTTTGTTTCACAGTTTTCAGCAATTTTGATCATAGCCAAATATGTACATTACAAACGTATTAATTGGCAAAATTAACTTTTACTATCCCTCTCACTTTTACACTATTGTTAAAATTCGAAATCTATAACATAAAATTTTCATCTTCATACAAAAATTTGAAATTGAATATAGTGTAAAGGGCTACATTATTCACAAAATGAGACTAACTCACTTGAGAATACAAAAATAATAAGAAAACTAGTAAAATTAACATACTGTATATGCCTGTAAAATTATTTACAAATGATGAAGTTCTTGTATATATTTTAAATAATATAAATAATACTTTTTGAAATTTAAAACATAGAAATACATAAATAAGAAAATAAAAAGATAAAAAAAAATTGAGTGAGAAAAATCAGAAAGAAAACATTAACAAAAAGAAACCAAAAGAAAATGAGGAAATAAAGGATCAAAAAGCAAAAGAATTTTTAAGAATGACAAGTATGTTATTTAACATTGTGAAACTAAAATGTGTCTTCAAAAATAAAACTAACACAATTAATAACGCCCCTTTTTTCATATACAAATTTTGGTTATAATTACCAATCATGATAAAGCACGTGCCAATGGTGTATTGGCAACTCATTTTAGTTAAATGTATGGGTATTGAGTCGACAATTATACAGACTTGGAACCTCGTATTGCTAAACGCATACACATAACCAAAAAATAAAAATGAAGGAATGATTCCTTTGTATTTTGTCATTGAATCATTGATCTATAAATACACATACGCACACAAATTTTTAACTCATACTATGTGATTTAATATTTATTACTCATTTTTGTACTTGTTGTATTATTTTTCTCTTTTCAATTATTTCTTTAATTATAAAAACGGAAGAAAATAAATAAAAATTATTAACATTCTCTTCTCACCTCATAATTATCGATGATTGTTTATGTTTTTGGTATGGACATTTGATAAAATTGGAAAGAAGTGGAGTAAATGATTGATGAGTTGAAAAGAGACATAAATATAATTTTTGTCATGAGTGACTTGAAAAAGCAAGCAGTAAAGCTAGAGAGTGTTTCTTACGAGATCTCCGGGAATTTATATATTTTTTTAATGTTTGGTGTATTTTTCAGAATTTATAAATTTTAAATATTTTATTTTTAAAGTTTATAAATTTTTTAAAAATAAGTTAGATATTTTTAATTATTTTATAATTTATTTTATTTTACATATTAAAAATATTCTTAAATTATATTACTATTTCTATTTAGATATTTTATTGACTTATTTTTTAAAAAATAAAAAATGTGGGTTTATAAAATAAATCCAATCTCATCAATCAGCCCAAATTGAATATTTGGCTATGGCTGTCCAAATAAAAAAATCAGGCTGTCAATTTTTCCTGCTATCCATCCATCGCATTGCCATCAGAATTCAAACATGACAGGATATCAAACACTTAGGCCCAATTTCATTTTTATACTTGCAGCTACAGTGTACTGGTTAAAAGTTGCATAGTGAAGAAGACATGATGACTATAATTAAATCTTGATTTCTTAGGGTTAAATCTTAGCATTAATTAAGGATGCATTGATGGGATTGTAGATTCAATGAAATATAAGTGCCAAAATGCTTGTGAGGCCAATTACAACTGAAAGAGGTCATGGGTTATGTAAGAACTTTTTGAGAAAAATGGTAATTCAAAGACAAATTACAAAAAAAAAAAGATACAAATAAAGACTCGAAATCTACAAGATCCTATTATTAAATCAACCTATGTCCACAAGCAAAGCAGAAGCAAAGTTTCGTCATAATAAAAAGAGTAATAAAAAGAGAATGTAAAAGCACCACAAAAGTAATTTTAAGTCGAAAAACACCTAAATGCTAAAAATAAGAGAGCTCCACAATATTTTACTATCAAAGTGCTTAATAATTCAAAAAGCCCAAACAACTCTCTAAGGCTCTGTGTTTTGGTGCGCTCTTTCTTAACCAAAGCCTACTATTTATAACTAGCCGATGAATTAACTTTCTTACTACAGATCAATGTGTGACAAGACATATATAATATAACCAAATGAAGAGTTTTATAAAATTACTTGATGTGAACTAAGTCACACAATAGGTTAGCCGTGGCTTGTTTGGACTTCATGTTAAGTATGAGATTTAAATACCAAAACAAACACCAAGGGGATGACGAATGCCCAAGAATATTAAGACCATGTATGCAAGAGACCTATAAGGTTCACCTATAATAGACAAGAAAATCAAGATTTATGATTCTTACACAACCAAATCCAAAGCGGATTCTAATCCCTTACCAGATTCAGTGAACTCGGTTGGTCCATTCATTCACAAACTCGTCCACACTCACTCCATTCATTCACTGAATTACAAACTCTAGAGATGTCTGGGAACCAAATCCATAGAAAGAATCAAAACAAAGATGTTGGGAACCCCATACGAACTTCACTAGGGGATCATGATTATTAAAAAGTTATCAATCAATCAGAGATAAAGAAGAAAAAACACTGAGAAAGATCCAGGAACTTGCTGATACACCGTGTCCCTCACGAGCTCGTCATGTGCTGCAACATGTCCTCCTTGTACTGTGCAGCCCTGTCTAATTTTCAATTATCTATCAAATTCAGTATGAACCAGCATGAAGCACTGAGAACAAAAACCTGGTCCAGTGTTTGAAATTCAAGCCATTTTTAGTGCAGTTTCTGTGTTCATTCTTCCTCTTTGATCAAGGTCTGTCTATTTTCCATGTTTAGTGGAATTGGCATTATGAGGGCCCCACAGTAATTAGATGTTTACAAGGACTAGATTTGTCAAGCCATGGCCTCACAGGCGTTTTCTTGCTTTAAACTATTTTTGATATCTTCAGACTTTCCATTTTAGTCATGCAATTCGCAAAACTAGTGCCAGTAAGCACACCTGAGTTCGCTAGAACTAGCCACTTTTCTCTATTTCATCCCTACTTGTCAGTCCTAATAATTATTTAGAATTTTATATTTAAATCCTCTCATTAAGGGACTGAAAATCGCATTACACATTCTGCGGCTTATATGCGTACGCACACTACTGAAGACAGTGCAATGTTTGAGCAAATGTCTTCTATTCCAAAGTTAAAGTGGAGTAAGTACTTGCAATAGTACAGTGGGAGCTAGAACAAATAAAGCTCTGTTTGGATATAAATTTTGTTGGATAGGAAAGGTGTGCAAAAATTTAGGAATAGGATAAAAGTGAGAGAGAATGATATGAAAAGAATTACGTCCAAGGAATATATGTTCGAAAGGTAGAATCATGCTAGAAAGAAAATGTGTAAAATATGCATCCAAACATAGCCTAAGGGTTAAGCTAAGAACTAATTCATTGCAAGCGTTGTAATGGAAATTTTTATATATGTTGAGTTAAGTTTAATTATTTAACAAGTGAATAAATACTAGGAACAAAATTGAGCACAAAACAAAGCATTCAATTTTGGAAATCAAGTAGTGGCAGCCACGGAGCACCAAGACAAAACATGTTTAGTGATGCCCCTAACCGTGAAAACAGGTTTTAATTAATAAATAAACTGTGTTTGGAATTAAAGCCGCTACCACCAAGTGCAACATTAAATTTTATGAATTTTTCTTACCGAATGTTGTAATTTAGAATTCACCCTTGTCCCTTGACTGTCCCTCTTCTCGAGTCCTCTTCTGTTGGGACGTACATTAATTAATATATCCCGTGTATAAAATGCAGCAAAGTTTGACTGATTTTCTCTTCACAATTTTCCAGAAAACCAGTACTATAATTAATTAATTTGTCCATAGCAACAATATTCCTGAGGGCCAAACATCTCTCGCTCGCTCTCTCTCTCTCTCTCACACACACACACACACATATCTTGTGGTGCTTGTTATTGGTTTCTAGCACGCCTAACATGTTAAATCTCGAAATAATTCAAAAGTATATACATTTCTTGGTAGCAAGAAAATAAAGGCCATGTTTGATGTAAATTTGCGTCAATTCTCCTCCCATTAAAATTTACACTTTTCTCCCGTGAAAATTTACACTTCCAAATATATTAACTAATAAAATAGTTACATTTATTTCTTTCAACTTATTACTTGTACACTGATTTATCTCTGCAATTTGCATCCACACAAAGCACAACATTTTCTTGGCATTTGTCAAAACCCTTTTTAACAGAAGAAACAAAAACAGGAAAAAGCTAATAAATTATAATACATAGATAAAGAAAAGAGGAAACTTTCTTTGGCACACGACACCTTTTTATCCCTTGGGCAGGCCACTTTTCACGAAGGATGATGCCCAACGTTAATGTTGCTGTAGATGATGACGTGGCACACGGAGAAAATGGGGCATCACCACCATAGCCACAAGTGCTTTTTCCCATTATAAGAACCACTGTTGCCCTCTTTTCAAACTCACTGTTTACGCCTTTGTCATCATTCTTGAACTGCAGCACATCTCCCACAAATTAAACCTCATCCTCCATTCCGAGTTCTACATCCAATTTTTCTTCATTAAGTTGACATTTTCTTGAAGCCCGTATTCGACAAAAGTGTTCCTTCTATTGAGGATATGAAAGCATCAAGAGGAGCATCAAAGAAGAGAGTGTCAAGCAGAAGATTGGGAAGGTTTCTCAAGGAACAAAAAGGAAGGCTCTACATAATGAGAAGATGTGTGGTTATGCTTCTCTGCTGGCACGACTGATCAGATAGCTCAAGAATTAGGAGATAATTAAGCTCCCTTTTAAAGGGTTTTCTTCTTGTGGTTTTTCCTCCTAACGTCTTTCATGGAAATCCTAGAATTTTTTCACTACATCGTGTAGATATCAAAGGGAAAGACCATCAAGATTATCATTTCCCTTTATAACCATTATAATTATTTTTCTCATTTGTGGGTGACAAATTGGTGAAATGAGTCATCCTTATTGTTGAGAAATTTGTTGCAAGATACTGTATATTGTGATATTCTAGCTAGCTAGGTATGGACACTTTTAGGACTTTGATTTTGTTAAAAGAATTTGAACTTATATTTTTATCTGTCTCCCTTTATTATTATTATTATTATTATATATTATTGCTTCAGATTCACACGCCATCAGGTGTGATATTTGTGAATATGACAAAAATTATCATTGTTAAACATTTCATTAGAAGATTTATCAAGAGGGCAAGGAACCCATTTTCTTTAAATTTCAATTTGCAAGTAGGAATTGTAACAGCAAATGTAGGAGCTGCGTTAACACAAAATATATTTTTTCCTTGGCTATGTTTCGGCTATGGGTTTTTGTTGGGATAATGTTTGGTAAAATTTGTGTCACGACTGGAAGTATGAGTTTTTGTTGGGATAATATTTGGTGAAATTTGTGATGTGATGAATAGTATTTTTGATTATAAGATTTTGACAAGATAAAAATTTTAATTTATTTAAATATATGAATAAAATATATAAAAATTATTTGATAGTTTGATAATATATATAAATAATGATTAATTTTTAAAATATAAATTAGATATTGTGTGATATATATAAATATTGATTTGATTATAAATATATATAAAGATTAAAAAATAATTATATATATATATAATATTAAAAATTTAAATTTAAATTTAGATAAAAAAAAATTGTTGGATGTTATTTTTGTTAGCAGGTAGTTTGATGGGAAGTTGAAAATATGGTGCCAAACATAGCCCTCATATCTCATTTACTGTGGTTTTGAATTTTTGAGAATATTTCTCCCAACCACTGCAATCATCTATGTGAGTTACTTTTCTGAAAAGCAATATTGGAGATTGCATGTGGGCTTGTTCCCCATGATAAGACAATTAAATGTCCTCTTGTGAAATTTTTTTGTCTTTATTTCTATCTCAAGATTTTTTTTTTTTATTGTATTTATGTTGCTTCAAACGCATTATCTAGAACTTTACTATGACAACAAATTAGGACTTCAATCATTTATTCCATTTTCTTTATCTAATTCTCTTTTACTTTCAAAATATTCTCCATTTCCAAGATTAATAACAAATTTATTTTCCCTCAAAACAAATTCCATCTGGGCCCCTTGTGGCAATCTCCACCCGTGGCCTTGCTTTTTGGGTGTCGTCAGGCCCACAAAGTGATGGGTCTAATCAGTGGGCCAGAGTTATTTCAATCCTTGTGTGCACGTGCAACCCACGCTGACTAGTCACGTTCCAACACTCTTCATATCTCCTTTTTTTTTTTTTTCCATTATTATAATTGACTAGGTATCATTGGAATTTATTAGAGGGAGAAAAAGAACTAATGGGACATCTTCACTCGAGTGAAATTTAACTTGACTTATTGTGTTGTAAAAATCATGGGATATAGGTTGTTTGCATGATCTTTCATACATTGATCTTGATGTGATTGTAATTGGATTGACGATGAAATTTGAAGAATATAGATGAATAAAGACACTTGGAAGAAGGAGGATTTCAAACCTATTAGTCCTTAAACAAAATACTAATATACTAGTTTTTCACTATGAAAATTAGCGTTGGTTCATTCCCCAAAGTAATAATAATAATTACTTAAAAAAAATAACCACTAAAGATAAGGATTACTAAAAGTAGTAAATATTTTATAACTATTGTTGTTTTGATAAAGGTTTCTATTTATAATGTATATCATTAAATCTTAAAAACACCGCCCTTGTTATTGCTAGGTTAACCATCCCATTTATATATTAGTCGTCCAAGTTAGAAAGAGGAGAACTATTAGGCTAACTTATAGGCTTTGTGAGAAAGTGATGTTAACATACATCACCTCTCTCCTTTTTTGTATTCAACTGTACCAAAGTCTTTAAATAGGATATCCTTGTTTCTATTTATTGCATTTACAACTTCTCATCCATCTATATTTATTATGCTCACAATTCTTATCTTATGGTTGGTCCTAACGCGTTTCTTATTTCCATTTGTTCACTCATAAGAGATCTCAATGCCTCCCTTTCTTTCCATTGTGTTTGCAACATTCAAAACCCTCTACAATCTTGAGGAACACCACGTGGAATACACTGAATTGCATAACAGATTGAATGTTGATATTTTCTTTTATGAATAGATGAAGCATTTTCAATTGCACTTTGATGGTGCCCGTTTGGAGTTAGATGAATGTTTGAAGATGTGTAAGGCCCTAGATGAATCTCAGGAGAAGATTATTGAAGACTGTTGATAGTTTTCGAAAGAGCTGAGTCAATGTTGGGCCGCCTATGGGAGCTCGGTGTCAATATTTGTCAAGCCCTAAAAGCCAGTGGTACCTTCAACATTTTTGGGAGGACAAACTTGCACATTACCACGCATCTCCTGCTTTCCAAAGCCTCATGCTCAAGTATATCCAATAAGGTTATTAGCGCAGTTTCAACGATTGCCTAAACTAGCTTGTTTCAAAGGATTTGCTGACGACGATTGATGTGAAGGCTTAAGTTTAGAGCCACAGTTGGAACTAGTTTCGTGACAAAGTGAAACATTAGGTTGATTGTGGAGGCCTCTCGAACTAGACTTATGGGGATGAGTTCGAAGAGGAGCTCGAACACTTTGCAGAAAGGGGCGTGAGGTAGAAAAGGAGGCCAAAGCAAGGTAGGGAAACAATAATCCCCAACTTTCTTTTTCCTTTGTATTTTTTTGATATATTAGAATGTTGTAAATAAAAAAATTATTTTGATCATATTGCCTATTTTGCCTTGCTTTTTTGGTTTTTTGAGATTCATAGCACTAAATTAGTTAACCCCAATTCACTTAGAATAGTTTCTAAGTACTAAGAAGATCTTTGATCAATAAGCTATAATAATTGGCCAAGCTAAAGCAACGAATGAATTGATTTATGACTTTCCTAAATTTTCAATTTTAGCAATATTCAAATTGTTCCTTAAGTATATCAGCCTATTTTTTATTTATAAAACTTCAACCATCTTAATGTCTCTTTCACAATTTAGTGAGTGACTTGTAAAATTTTGGACAACCTGTAACCCAGTATTAGGCCATCCGCAAATCAACTTATAGATTAAGAAGTATTAGGTGACTTATAGCTTAGTGATCAAGCCCGCAATCTGTTGAGCAGCTAGACGTTTAGAAAGGTTTAGCCAATTTGTTGCTATAGCTTGTAGTTTATGGTAGATAGAAAATGTAAAATAGTTCATAGAAAAAACCATCCAAGAATGGTCCGAAAACTTGAAAATCCATCAAAAATTAAGTGCGCCGTATCGCCCACATACCAATGGGCAAGTAGAAGTAATCAACAAAATCATTATTCAAGGTTTGAAGACTAAGCTAGAAGGGCCTAAGGGGACCTGGGTGGAAGAGTTGTTAGTGGTTCTTTAGGCATATTGGAGAAAACCTATTAGCATAACCAAAGAGAGTCCATATAACTTGACATATGGTGTGGATGCCATAATTCGCATGGAAATAGGGGAGTAATCTCAACGAGTCATGATATACGAATTAGAAAAGAATGAATAGGTAATGAGAGATGAGATCATGCTAATAGAGAAAAAAAGAAACAACGCCAACTTGAGGAATCTGAAGTACAAGTAATGAGTCTCCACTTTATTCAATAAAAAGGTGCAAGAGGGGAAATTCAAAGAGAGAGACTTGATACTGTGTAGACTTTGAGCTATATGACCAATACGTAACTTGGAAGTTAAATGGAAGGGCCATACAAAATAAAAGAGATCCTACCTGGAAGAAGTTATAGATTAACTAATATGACTGGAAAAGATTTGGGAAGATCATGGAATGTACATAATTTGAAAAAATATTATAGTTTAATTTCCTAGATAACCAAGTTCCCAGTATTATCGGGTTATAAGTTGCCCAAAACCTTTTGAGTTACACATTGCTCACTAGGCTACAATTTGCTTAAACCCTTTTGAGTTACAAGTTGCTCATTATCCAAAATCCTTCTAAATTACAAGTTACCCAAGTTGCTTACACAAGTTGCTCACTAAGCTCCATGTTGCTCAAACTCTTCTAAGCTACAACTTGCTTGTTGCCCAAAACCCTTATAAGCTACAAGTTGTCCAAAGACTCTTATAAGCTACAAGTTGTTTACTAAGTTACAAATCTTTTTATACTATAAGTTATTCACCAAGTTACAAGTTGTCCAATCCTTTTTAAGTTACAAGTTACCCACTATGTTACAAACCCTTCTAACTATAAGTTACTTAACAGGCTACAAATTGTTTAAAACTTTTTATAAAAATTGTTCATAAAAAAGACCATCCAAGAATTTTATAACCATGTTTCTATAAGAATTTTATGACCTCATTCTCAGTTATCCAAGCTATGAGTTTCACTTCTACCCATTTCGTGACGTATTCCATTACTACTAGGAGGATTTTTTTCTATCATGCTGCTAGTGGAAAAGACCCTACTATGTCGATTTTCCATCATGTAAAAGGAATGGATAACACCATATTATTAAAAATTTTGCGCTAGTATGCAGGAGTAAATAGTGTATTTTTGGCACTTGTCGTAAGCTTAGACTATTCGCATCACATCTTCTTTCAAGGTTGGCTAAAAATGCCTAGTGCGGATAATTTTCCTTACGAGGTTGAGTCATCGTATATGGGACCCACAACATCATTCATGCATTTCCCTCAAGACATACTCTATCTCTCTTGGGCCTAAGCATTTGAGGAAGGGTTGGTCGTACGAATTTTTGTAGAGAACTTCCCCTATTTTTAAGAATATGACCACCCTTTGCCCCATTCCTTTGTCCATCTCTTCACCTTTCAGAGTTTTTAGTATGTAAATTTTCTAATCATGCTCCTCCATTATTTCTCCTACCATAGCGTCACCTACTTTTTGTAACATGATTTTCCTACTTACTGCCATTCTAGATCATTTTCTTCCCTAGAGATTTGGCGAAGCTGAAAATCCTTGAAATTCTTTGTCAATTCTTTAATTTGTTGAACTTAATTTTCTTAATATGTTCTTTCATGATGAATTCCCCCATTATACTTCTTAGTTACTAGTTGAAAATTTAAGTATATTATTATTCTGGAGATTTTTAACGTAAGGGCGATATTCATGCCCCATAGGAGTGCTTTAAATTGCACCTCATTATTCGAAGCATGAAAGGCCAACCGTAGTTCATAGTTAAATTTCTCTTTTTTGAGCTAGTTAGGATGATGCCTATCCCACGATCATTACGAGTTAATGAACTGTCCACATGCAACATTTAAGAGCAGACATCAACTTCTTCGTGCATTTTTGCTACAAAATCAATTAAGGCCTAATCTTTGACAATAGTTTTTAGCTTATAAAAAATGTCAAATTTACCTAATTCCACTGCCCACTTGATTATCTTTCTCAAGGTTTCAGTCTTAGTTAATATCGGCTTTAAGGATGCCGTGTAAAAATAGTAATTAGATGGGCTAAAAAGTAAGGTCTCAGCTCACTAGTGGTTGTGATTAATGTCAGGATTTTTTTTTTTTTGTTTTGTTTTTGTGTTTGAGTACTTTAGCTATGCACTTAGCAAGATTCTACTTACATAGTAAATCAGAGCCTGTTGTCTTTCATTTTCTTTGACCAAGATTGAGCTTACTGCATTTTTAGATACACCAGATACAAGTACAGGCTTTCTCTGGCTTTGCTAGCAGTGGTAGGTTGGACAAATACTGCTTTACTTTGTCAAAGGCGCGCTAACATTCTTCAGTCCATTCACATGTCCTAGCCTTTTTCAAGATTTTAAAAAATGAGATACTTCTATCAGTAGACTGGGAGATAAAACAACTCAACGTAGTTATCATCCAATTTAATCCTTGCACCTGCCTTACAATCAGTGGGTGATAGGTCTAATACAACAAGCATCTTTTTTGGGTTGGCCTCGATTCCTCTTTTTGTTACTACATATTCCAAAAACTTTCATTCTTTGATGCTAAAAGCATACTTAGTTGGATTTAGCTTGAACTCAAATCTTCCTCATGCTACGAAGATCTCCTTTAAATCCCTTATGTGGTTCTTTTTGTATTTTGTCACAACCAACATGTCATCTACATAAACTTTCATGTTTCTTCTTATTTGGTGTTGGAATGTCTTGTCCATTAATCTCTAGTATGTGACTCCAATATTTTTGAGTCTAAATGACATGACCTTTGAACAACGTGTTCCAAAAGGGATAACAAAGCTAAACCTTATTTGAATACTTTTTGGAAAGAAGGACCTAATGGTTTCCTTGGTACGTATCCACTATGTTAAGTAGTTTGAATCCCATCGTGGCATTAACAAACTAGTCTATTCTAGGTAGAAAGTAACAATTCTCATGACATACTTTATTGACATCCCTAAAATCTACACACATTCTTCATTTCCCCTACCTTTAGTACAACAACTACATTAAACAACCATTCGGGGTATTGTGTTTCTTTAATATGCCCAGTGCTTATTAGTTTCTTGATTTCCTCTTTTATAGCTGCGGTTTTCTCCAAACTAAACTACCTTAACTTCTCCTTGACAAATCTTAAGATCAATTCCCCACTACTCCTTTGTTGATTCTGCAAATATGCCAGTGTTTATTCTCAAGAAAGAAATTAGCTGTGACTTCCCAAGGCATAGCATGGATTTCTCCTTCTCCACTTCTTCAAAGTGTGTAAATTGTATTTTTCAAAATAAAACTAGGTTAGGAACCCCTTTTTGTGTGTGGAGAACACGTACATATAGTCCAAATATGTCTAAGGCTCATGTACATGTGAGAAAAGATGAAAAAACCCAAAAATATCATGCAGGATCTGGTTCACATGTCTATCGCACTATCCTTGACAGCTGTAAAACTTATCTCTACGATCGCACTACTTTCTCCGCACCCGCGAACCTGAGCGCATGTTTGATGGTGTTCGTTTCTCAATTCCTGCTCTCACGCCTCCTCATTCCACGCACATGACCTTTAACACTGCGATTACAATCTTGACTGTAGAGCATTCTGCCCTTGCTCCAGTTTACTCCACTCTCCCATTTCACTACTACAAGCAATAGTCCCGCAAGTGCGCCAACATCTCTCTCGCTCGCGATGCCAACCACGAGTTGTTTTGTTCAATCGTCCAGTACATTCTGAGGGCCAATTCACTATTGTGACTTAAACTTTCACACTCGTGGCCTTCACTCTCACAACCACAACAAATGAATGCAACAAATTCCAAAATATGCTACGGTTGTTGTTTGAGGCTGCATTTCCACCATCTGCGGCCGCGACATCTATCTTTGCTAGTGCGACCTTGCAATGCAAACCATCTCTTGCATTAAATGTAATGCATATCTAAAATAGAACATTTAACTCCAAAACAACATTCTGACATGTCCAAAATATCATAATTAGTATAATTTGTACACGACAATATGTTATCTTTATTTTAATTCACATGCATACATAAATTAAGTACAAATGAGGTACAATTATGCTATAAATTTACGTGTTAATAATGGCTACAAGTTCTTGGGTTGTTGGTCTTTCTTCTGTCTTTTCTATCATTTTTCTGCTTACCCTTCTTAACACTTTGCATGTCGACAAATTTTTAGAGGAAACCTCTTTTGATCACCCATCGATTGTATGTCCAAACTCAATGTGGAATTTGTAATATTTATTACTTTATGAATTTCTCAAATGTAGAGACACACCCCAAGGCAATCAATAGGGTAGCAATTTTTGACCTGACCCAACCTATAAATCTAACCCAAACCCGACCTAAAATTATAGGTTTCAGGTCAAGCTTTTGAAAGTTTGGGTCAAAATTAGGTCATACCCGCAAACCTAAAAAGATAAATGGATCAATTTCGGGATAAACTGTTGACCCACAAACCTGCGAATATATTTCAAATAATTTAATAAATATTCATATAAATATAAAAAATTAATTAAATAAAATAAAATGGTAAAATTGTAAATATTTAAGACATTAAGTCTTAGTTTTAATTAAAGAAAAATAATTTTTTTGATGAGTTGACGGGTCAAACTTAGGTAACCTGCTAATTGGAAGGTCGGGTTCAGATCAAGTTTTCTGACCTGCGAAAATAATCTGATCGAATTTGGGTCAACATATCACATGTAATATCCAAGTTTCAACTCGACTTATTCCCATCCCTACATTAAATCATGCCAGAATCCTGCAAGGTCGTCAAGATTTGTTCGCTACTTACCTTCAAGGGTGTAAGTTTCTTTAAAGGTTTTTTCCTCGACTATCACGGTCGTAGTAATTATTACCGGCCTAGCCTTGTTATCATCCCAAGTTGCCTTACGATCTATAATTTTCTCTTGCCATGCTTTTTTCATGTTAATATACTTCTCAACTTAGGAAAAGGTCTCGTCGAAGTCTTTCGCCCACTTAGCCAAGGATATGAAGAAATCACTTTGCTTAAGCCCTTGTGCAAACACACTTACCAACACTTCTTGAGTTGCAGATGAAGCATCAAGAGTTGTCCTTGAGAAATGACGGATATAATCCTAGAGGGGATCGTCGTTTACAGCTTGCAAATTGGTAAAGAAACAAATTTGCAAAATCATCAAAATTTTTAATGACTCCGATTGGTAACTAGTTAAATTATCTTTGAGCAGACCCACTTAACTATGTAAGAAACACCTTGCATTTGATTACATCAAATTCCATTAGGGTATTGATGAAGTAAAGCATGATGTTTGAACTCAGCCAAATGTTTGGCTAGGTCTGAGGCTCCATTATATTCGAGCATATTAAGCTACTAGAAGTTGTCAGGCACAAGCTCTACCAGTACTTTTGGAGTGAACAGTAAATCTGTCATAGTTCAAGTATGCTTTTTCTGGTGCTTCAACCTTTCCAACTCTTCTTAGAGCTTGGTCAACTTTTTTCTATAATATCAGTGGAAGGTATACTTTTCTCCCTACTTTTGTTTCCCGTGTTCTGTCATGCATGCATTCTTTTATTGCTATCTTTCATTTTTGAGCTCGTAACTCGAGGTGCATCCTCCTTGATTATCCCACAAATTGTCCTAGCTCTCTTAGCTAGAGCAGCATTGATTGCTTCCGAAACTACTTCATTCAACAAATCCAACGGAATGTTCATAGTTGGAGTGGCTAGTATGGTTGGCTCTTATTGAAAGCTTAGAATCAAGATTGGAAGGGCAACTAGAAATGTTCTCTCCCTACGCTCCCTCCCTTTTTCTATTATTATTTTAATATTTTATTCTTGCTCTCCCTACCTTTATTCCTACATTTTTTGAAAAGTTTCCCACATACGACATCATGATGTGGATTCGTTTCTTAAAGTAACAATAATAATTACCTAAAACTAGAAACCACAAGGGACAAGGATTACTAAAAGTAGTAAATACTTTGTAACTTATATTGTTTTGATAAGCGAAAATTTCTATTTATAAAATATATCAACCTTTGCAACCATCGTCCTAGCTATTATTAGATTAACTGTCCCATTTATAGACCAACCATCCAAACTAAAAGAGAGAGTTGTCAAGCTAACTTACGGGCTTTGTTAGAAAGTGACGTAAGCATACACCAAAGACAATCCAAATAAAAATTAGAAATGGTCATGTAAAATGTAAAGACAATGTTTATTTTCATTTTTCATACCAAAAAAATAAACATTATAATTATTATATTTTTTAAAATTATCTCTTTTTCTCTTAATTTTACACAATTTTCAAAAAAATATATATTTAAAAACTCAGACTCACGAACTAAAACAAACATTGCCAAAATGTCTTTCTATCAAATGAATACTAATATGCATGCACAGCAGCATTTAAAAATGCAATGGAAGAGAGGAATGAATGATGATATCCAACATGGCATGATTGGTGAACCATATGCATCGGAATTACCTCTATTGCCACTCGTTATTTGACACGTAGTGGATCAGTGGTTGATTGGTCAATATGGCAGCTTTTGCTACACCCACGTGCGCCAGCTGCACAAGAATCGCTCGTTTGATTCCTTTAGTTACCATTTTCTCATTTTCTAAATTTGGAATAATAACGATGATGATGATGATGACAAAAAAATCATTTTATTTGGAATAATTTGATCATTATTGTTCTCCATTTTCGCTACCCCTTTGATTCAATACAATTTTAGAAGACAAACAATTCAACAAATATATTTTTGATTCAGGAAAAACAGCAATTTAGAGGTTTATATTATCGCATTGTTAGGATTGTTGTTTTTGCAAAATTATCTTATTTGATGCACAGAAATGCAAAAAGAAATTAATCATTTCGTCTATGGTCTTTAGGCCCAATTGTAAGCACAACTGCTGAAAAATTGGAATACGGGCCTAAGATTACATGGACTTTGCAGCTTTTATGAGATGGATTATGGCCCAACAACATTGATCTTTCACAGAGGCAACCAATTAACTTACTGGGCCGTGAAACTTTGGGTCCGTTGTGGGGAAATTTCATTGACTAGCCCTTAGCACATCGGTGGAGTGTTCAATAAAAAATATTTTTATAAATAAAGTATTTCATGAAAATTATGTTTTTATATTTTTGGTATTATTTAATTATTTAAATATAAAAAATTTTATGAAAAAAATAAAGATAGAACTAAACTATTAAACATATTCTAAAATATTTTTTAATGAAGGAGATGTACATTTTCTTTGATGAAAGTTCTATTTTATTTATTTACTATTTTTTATTAAAAAATAGCGAAAAGTGACTATAATTGAATCTATTTAAGAAAATATTTTACATAATCCATTAAATGACAAAAGAAATTACTATATGCAATATATTTTTTAATGAAGAAGATGGTATGTTTTCACTAATAAATCTTTTATTTTATTTTATTTTATTTTATTTTTTTGGTTATGGATTAAATAAAATAAATATAATTGAATTTATTAAAATGGTATTTAGAAAATCTATTAAATGGTCAAAAGGGAGTTCCACGCATTCTTAAAAGTAAGCATATAATATATAACTACTTACCAAATAATTTGATATTAGATTGTTTAATTTTCTTATTAATTATATAGACATCCCCTATAAGTTAGCATGATCATTATGTCACTCATTATCTTTAAATTACAAAAACATCTTCAATTGTATAGTTTTTGAATATCTTTTAAATATATATATATATATATATTTAAATTTGTGTATTTGTCATATATACTATTTCACAGATATATGCAATCGTTGTAAAAAACATACATTGGCACTCATATTGTGGCCATTGATGACCATTTATAAGATTAAATACAAAATACAATACAGTGTGCAAGAAAAAATTGTTTTATTTGAACATTTTGTACTGCTTAAAAATACGATAGGGTGCTAACGTTACAATTTAATATCTCATCTCACAAAGCAGGTAGTATATTAATTTGCCACGAGGTGCCCACCATAAACTCTTGATTTTGAGAAGGTCCGTGAAACTTGAGGGGGAGTTAATTAGAAACAAATACTATTAATTCGACTACATTAAGAGGGTGTTAGACTAGACTTAATTATTTTTAAGAGCATATACAATCATTTAGCTTATGAGATATTTTTGCCACTTATCAGTTCATAGATTTTGTTTTTAAAATAAAATAATAAAGTGTTTAAATAAATATAATAAAAATATCTTACAAAATTTTATTGAAATTTATAATTATAATTTATAATCATTTTTTGTGGGAAGTAATAATAAAATTAATGTAAACATTAGTATATAATGTTACTAACAATGTTTTATATAATTTTTAGTATACCAAATGAGCTAACATATATGATCTTTTAAAATAAATTGAAAAGAGTTAACTTATTTTTAAAGAATTTATAAATGAAATTAATAAGCCAAGCTACTCAACTCAAACTTGATTAGACTCAAAAATATTTTTTAGTCTAATCAAACTCAAGTTTAAACAAAATTACACAATCTTAACTACAGATTCTTTAAATTTAGTAAAAAATACTTTTAATTTGACGACCAAATCCATATGTTTGATGAAAAACATTTTGAATTTGATGACGAAATCCATAAATTTGATGAAAAATTCTTTGAATTTAATGATAAATTCCTTGAATTTGGTAAATAACACATTTGAATTTGATTATAAACTTCTTAAATTTAGCAAAGAATACTTTAAATATTCTTGAGATTATTAGAAAGAGCTTAAGTCTTCATGTTAACTTTTCCTAAGGATTTTAATCCCTATTTACAACTGTAGAAAAAATAATATGACTACATTAACATATTAATACGGTGCAACTTCATTGACCGTTACTGCTTATTTAAGAATTTAACTAATAAGCTTAATCTTGCAGAACATTTGTCTTGCCTATTTAAAAAGAGATTACGATATTTGCTACAATTTGACTGACTAATTAAAATATTAATTATCTTTTTATATCTTTAAAAATTTAAAAATTTAAATTATTTAATTAATATTTTATGCCGTGAGCACAGGTGTTACTGTTTAATTGAACATACAATTTTGATGCGTCAACAATTCTTTCGCTGTGTTTAACAGTGATTCATAGATTTCATAACCACGAGAGCTTTTCTTGTTTAAACTATTACTTGTCATCAACGCGGGTACAGTGAAAGGCAACACACAAGGAATAAAATATTTCATAGACAATGTACTTCAATTCTTCTTTCTTTTATTTATTCATAAACTTTAAGAAAATTAATTACTAATCACACAAAACAAGACTTCCATTACTCATGTAAGTGGCAATATTCTAATGCTATCACCACATGCATTATGGTTCATAGCATGATTCATCTTCACAGTGCAAATTAGGAAGAAAGCCATGTTCATCTATCCCACCAAAGTTTTAAATATACAACAAATCGACTTTCAATCTCCAATCGGACCTCATATCTCCGTCCATTCAAAAAATTGAAATAAAGTGATGAAAAGACACCTCTCCTTTCCATTTCTTGGCAAAAAATTTCTGATGTAATAACCGACATCTTTGTTACATATGTTGTTATATATTAACATCAGTCCACTATTTCACATGAAATGTACATTATTGATTCTTTTTCTTGTCCACGCACACACGCCAACAGCATATGTGATACAATTAATGCACTATAGTGTGGGCCAAATTAAACTACGTCTACATATATGGCTTAAATTATTTGCATTGGAAGATGCAGTTGGCATTTGTGAATTTTGAATTTCTGAAGAAGTAGCATACACAAGTTGTAAAAGAAATGACAAGAAGCAAGCCTCAGATTAACGTAATTAATTCAGGGCATTAATTAATTAGGGGATTCAACAGACTGGAATGATTTGATTTAGTCCAAGATCAAACAATGTTGTGGATTGGTTTAATTTCTAGGTCAATAATTAAACTCAGCTAAAAACGAGTGGAGGGTCCATGAAATTATAAGAAGGGTTTTAGATGGGGATACATTTCGTGATTTGATTATTAAATAAAAAGATAATTGATATTTTAAAATATCATAACTTGTCCAATGATTAGAAAAACCGATGTGAGTATGACATTAATTTCAACCACGGCAGTTCATTACAAATATTTATTTATATTATACCAATTAATTTCTTCCTTTCAAATGCTTTATTATAATTTTGTTTCATCCATTTGGACGTTTTTTCTTCTTCTCCTCCTTTCCAATTGTGCAGTATAGTTGATTTCACAATTACTATCACAACAAAATGATGCTATATATAGATAATATATTAATATATATACAATTTTATTTATCCAGCATCATAATTGTGTTGTCAATAGTAGTTAGAATGCCTAGTTATACATATTAAATAATAAATATTATTTTATAATTAAATTTTAGTAGAGGAATCTTAGTAAATGATTTGACTAATCCACACATTCTTTTCAATTATTCTTTTATAAATTAATTTTATTATATGCTGTTACACTGTAGTTTATAGTCAAATGTCTAGTGGTCAGCAATTTCTTCACTATAAAAAAACCCAAAAACAAAAAAGCCCTCAACAATTTCTTAAAAGCCTCAGTAGGTGACAATACAAAAAAGACAGAGAGAATTACACCACACAATTTAGGGGGTGTTTGGGAAAGCTTAATTTTTAATTCACTTGTAAGATTGGCCAACTTATAAAATATAAGTTTATAAATTTTATTTTTAAAATAAGTTAATAAAATATTTAAATATAAATAATAATATTATTTTATAAGATTTAATTTGTTAAAATATATAATTATATTTTATTATAATCTTTTATTGTAATAATAATAAAATTAAGCTAAATATAATTAATAAAATAAAATTTAAAAATATTTATATTATTTTTAATATATAAAATAACATAATTTATAAAATATTTGAAAATAAATTAAGAATACTTAATTTACTTTTAAACCACTTATAAAGTTTTAAAATCTTAATTTTAAAATTTATTCTTTTTCTAAAAAGTTTATCAAGTAACTTATAACTCCTTAAAACACCTAGCACGTCTGAAAAACTCACAAACTCTCCCAAACCCCCTCTTACATAACTGAAACTAAAACTAGAAACAGAAAAATTATCAAGAACTCAGGCAAATAAATGCAGAAATTAGATGCCACTCATCAGCAGCTCCCAATCACTGATCTTGAGACCAAACTTGTTTTTCCCTTGGTACTTTTTTTTTGTCTCTAAAGCAACAAAAGCCACTGAAAATCAAAGCCACGAAATAATTCCAAACATCCCAGTTTCACTGTGTTAGGGTTTACTCTTCCAGCAAGCGCGCACGCACGCACGCACGCACACACAGAGTGTATATATATATGTATGTATGTATCAATCCTTTTCATCACTGATATTTTTCCCAGCTTTTCATCGCAGATATTTTTTCCCAGATCATATAAACACATTTACAATTTTTTGTACTTACCATCATTCACTTCCCATGCCTTTCTCCCCAAACTCCACTTCCCTTTTTCAGCCAACAAACAAATCGTAGCTTCTGTTTCGGCGTTCAAACTAAAGAAAAAGAGGAAAGATGACAACCAATTCATCAAAAAAATACCCAAAAAAAGCTAATGCGCTTCAAAATAACAGCTCAAGATGGACAGTCACTTCCAAGTACCAGCTCAAGAATCCAGAAATTCATCTTCAATAAATAGTACAGAAGACTAAAAGTACTTCTACAACACAGGATACCAGTCAGTTGTTAATACCCAAAAGCCAAAATTTAAAAAAAAAAAAAAAAGGAAACGGAGGAAGAAATTGGCTGAAGATTACTGTAGAAAGGATGAAAGGTACCCTTCAGGAACTAGGGTTTTGTAATGGTCCCAGAAGACTAGAAACCCCCCAGCTTCTCCCTCTTCACACCAACAATCCTCCACAAAGGGCTCTCAGAGAAATCAAAGGATGCTCAAAAGCGAAGATCCAAACACCAAATACAGTGCAAAATAATAAAAAAGAAGATAAAAGTAATCTTTTACCGTCGGAAAGAAGTGACAGAAAAGGCCGCCGTACGACCGAAACAGAAGAGATAAATGCACTTTGTTAACCAGAAATGGTGATGAGTTTGTTTCCTAAGTGTGTGTGAACGCAGCTCATGGGCCCCCTCAGACACCACAGGAAATTGAAGTATAAAACATGCCCACTGCGTAGGGCGATAGACAAAGGCAGTCTAGCTGTAGGAGCCTAAAAACTGCTCTAAACACAGCTTTTAGGTTCCCACACATGCAATGGTTACACTTACTTATCTCTCCCATAACCTAAATGTTGGCTGCTTACAGGTCACACGCTCTTCAATCTCCAATCTTTTTAAAGTATGACCACCCATCATTAAGCCCTATACCTACGGGCCTGAATTTGAAACAGAAATCTTATTCCATATGTAACACATAGCCAGGAATAATTTCCACACAGGCCCTTTCAAGATTCCATTTACAAAGAAACCCCACTTATATTATTGCCTATTAAATTCATGATTCTTGAATTTACCCTTCCAAAAATGCGCTCGAGGGATCCATGAAGCCAGTCCTTGTTGTGGGCTCATTTATATCGGCTGCTCCAGTGCATAACGCTGTAGCAGAAGAGTGTAGCTTTCATTTAAACATCCCCGGTAAATAGTACTAAAACTAAAAGAGAAGATAGATAATTGAACAAAGTAGTTTTTTTTTTTTTTGTGACCAAATAATACCCCATCTGAGCAATTCTCTGAGGACTTCAAAGAAAAGGTACAACTTTGGTTCTCCTGAAAGCCCCTCTCTTCCCCAATTCATCATCTCTTGGTCCTTCCCCATTTCCCTTTCACACCAATCTCCGGTCTTTGTCAGGCAAACTAATTTTCTGTCTGTATATAAAGGAAAAAGAACTTTAGTATGCGCTCAGTAAATTACCCTTAAGAGGCAATGAACCCCTTTAAGGTTTTCCATCTCGATAAGCTCACTTTCATTCCATCTTAGCCATGACTTCTCAAGCTTAATTTGCAAAGCTAAAATGCTTACATATTCCAAGAATCTCACAAGGGTTTCCAAACACCTCTCTTGACCACCATGTGAGGAATTTATAGACAGTTTGCAATATTGCTTGCCATATTCTTTCTATTCTCCCAAAAAATGTTCAGCAAGAATGCTTACACTCTTCCTCAAGTCTCTTCCTCTCTTCACTCTCGTGCCTCAACTTCTGTTGTTGACGTCAATGGCGCTGAATTCTTGCTTCACCACCACGACATGCTTGGTGGTCATTACTTGGCTTCTACTGCTCCATTCCTTGAATCTGCTCCGTTGTTCAATCAAGACGCCGGCGGGCTAAACAGCGGAGGCCCTTATTCCACGGCGAACGCCTGCCCGAGAAAGCCAATGCCGAAGAGGGACAGACACAGCAAGATATACACCTCTCAAGGGCCAAGGGACCGGAGAGTTAGGCTGTCCATTGGCATAGCAAGAAAATTCTTTGATCTCCAAGAAATGCTAGGTTTCGACAAGCCCAGCAAAACCCTTGATTGGCTGCTTACCAAATCGAAGACCGCCATTAAAGACCTGGTGCAGACTAAACAGAATGCAAGCCATGGTGGGAAGAGCGCATCTTCCCCTTCTGAATGCGTGGTGGAGTCTGCCGGAAACGGGGAGGCTTTCGAGGGTGGGAGCTCCAATTTAGGGGCGGATTCGAAGGGAAAATCAGTTGTCCTGAATGGTAACAACAGACACAGAGGAGCGAAGAATCCAGAGCAGGTGGCTGCATCGAATCTGGCGAAGGAGTCAAGGGTAAAGGCAAGGGCAAGGGCTAGGGAAAGAACCAGAGAGAAAATGAGCATCAAGCAGCTGAATGAGACCAGAAACACCATCTCTGATCTGAACCCTTCCATCCCAATTCATTACATAAATAATCAGCTTCATGAGGCGTGCAAGATATCAGGTTGCAGTGGAAACAATTATTCGTCTTCCTTGAAGATGGATACCGCTGCAATTCATGAGCCAATGCTTTACTGTCCCACAACCTATGGACCAGCAAGCGAAGACCTAATTCAAGAATCAATTGTGATCAAGAGGAAGGTAAAGCATCCCTCGATCTTGGGATTTCAGCAGAACCTCTTCATTTCAAGAGATTTGAGCCCAAACTGCGACGTCCCATCTGCCCATAACGCGTCTGAGAATTGGGATATTAGTAGCTTTGCCTCTTCACAACCCAACTTGTGTGCCATTCTGGATCAGCCCAAGTTCCTCTATAGGTAATAATTAGGCCATTTCATATGTCATGCATATAACTAAATATTAGGATGCATATCAAAGCTGTCATTCAGATCAAAGCTAATTCTTGGGCTGCTCTTTGTCTGCTGCAGCTCTTCAAATAACTAGAGCATAAGTACTATCGGAGTCAACAACGGATGATCGATTAAAGTTCGATGTTTATGTCGTTCACCAGGTGCTTGATAAAATGTAAGTTCTGCTACTTCTTGTCTTAAGCAATATCCCTAAAACTTCCAACTTATGTAATATATAGCTTTCCCAGGATTTAATTTCCGATTTAAATCTATCAGTACATTGTATCCTGAACTGTTTATCCATGTTGGTGAGGTGTATGTTAATGGCATCCATGCTTGTGGTCATGTCTAGGTTAATATCCCATGGTCTTAGCATAAAGATGTCAGGCAATGCTCACATTGGAATCTAAGTTGTCTCTGTCGTATATTTCAGAATTTGATGCAGGTTATGTGCATTTGATGTGTAAATAATTAAGTGAAAATCAATGTTATGTCAAGATACAAAATCTAGCAGACAAGGCGCAAATTATAGCATCAATATTAATATCCAGTAATCATGGTAGACAGTGATCTTCAAATAACGTCATCTGATACTGAAATCCAGCCAAAGAGAAAGCAGGATGAGACGTGGTTGGAGGGACTGAGACCTTGACACGAGAACAGTAGTTTATATTTACCCAACCGTAAAAATAACAGAAAAAAAGGGAGTTTATTATCTTCATGACATATTATTTCAATCCAATTCCAGGCTATTTAGTTATTTCAAGAATGAAATTGGTCAAAATGACCCAAATTCTTTGCACCCATTTAGTTCTTGGCTATTGAATTTAATTAATTAATATAAAGGGCTAAACTGTTTGTAATTAGGTTCAAGGGTCTAGTTATACAATAACCTGCAAGACCAATTTCTTGTGGCATACTTGATTGTTTCCATTCTCTGCATTTCTCTCATTTATCTACGAAGGTGCGGAGTCTAAAGTTTCACTGAGATTTTTTCTCTAAAATTATAGTAAAACATCAGCAGCATAGGAGGAAGTTTCTTGCACCACTTAAACCTTTTTTTTTTTTTTTTGTAATGAACAACATAGGAGAAATGCTTGATCATAGAATGTATATATAAAGTGTAAGAGCAGATAATAAATCAGAAAATTATTCTTCTATAAATTATACCCTCTAATTTCTTGAGTGTAAAATTCACTGTCTATCTTATAAAATGGTATAGGAGAATACGTTCCTGGAAATCTTAATTGATGAAAAAATGAACGGTTTGATGGCACAAGTCTAATTAGATGAAAGAAATATCCATATCATTAACTAGAATGAGTATGTTTCCTGAAGAGGTTGTTGTATTGGGATGCCAATGAAGAAAGATATCCTGCCAATTTGATTTTTGGTCACTTTAAAAGTGGATTGGTTTTTAATCTAAAAAGGTGTTCACATTAATTTATAAGTTACTTAAAAGTGTTTGATAATTTTTTTTTGATAAAAAAGAATATTAACTCTAAAAATAAGAAGTTTGGAATTTGTAAGTTCTTTAAAAATAAGTGGATTATTCTCAATTTATTTTAAAATATCTTATAAATTACTTTATTTTAAAAAATAACATAAATGACCTTAAGCTACATTTTACTAATGATATTTAGCTTACTTTTATCATGATCATTGCATCAAAAAATATAATTAACTACAATTATAAATTTCAATAAAATCTCACAAGATAATGATATTATTTTTATCCAAGCACCTTATTAATTTATTTTTAAAATGAAATTTATGAAGTTATAAGTTCCAAACATATCTTATAAATTCTAAAAAATACACTTAGCCAAACACCTATTGTCATTAATGTCACTTCATGCTTAAAGGATTACTTACGTTGTATACCTGAAGATTTTCTTCAATATTGGTTAAAAATAAAGTATATCTGCAAAGCAAAAACTGTAGTAGGAAGTTATGCTTGCACACAGAACAAAGATATGCAGATTATTCCTTATAAGTTTCAAAGGCTAAAATAGATATTTAGGTTCGCATTAGTGGATGGTTTGAAAGTTTGATAGAAGCAAATACATCGAAATCCAAATAGATTACACATATGTAATGCTTGAGAATATAGGTACAATTTATCAGTTCCCTATATATATTATTTGACTCCGTCAGCTTGCAAATATGGATGATTCTTGATGGCCAAAGATAAAGTTCATGCCAATAGTAAAATAATTGCAAGGAGAAGTCAGATTTCTTCATCAAATTATCTAAACTTCCATAGCCGAAAATACACATACTTCTACACATGGTTGAAGCAACTTTCAGGCTTTCAGCCTTTCTAACACTGACAGTCATGTCAGCTAGCAAGAAATACATCCTCTTCTCTAGAAAAATTACTCATTTATGTTCACAATGACACAGCAAGTTTCAACTCCTTTATCAGACTTGTCTTGACATAGTTTTTAAAAGTATAATGATTATTTTTTTAGAAAAGTATGTAAAGTAAGAATGAGATAAAAATAAAATTTTAAAAGTATAATAATTAGTATACTTGTTTTTGTGGTAAATAATATAGACAAACATGTGCTTGTTTTTGGGTAAAATAATGAAAACAAACATAAGGCCCCCAAGCACAAAAATACGTAAGGAGAATTTGTATGCTTCATCATCACAAAACTATCGCAATTGTGATATTAGTCAATAATTAATGATTATATCATTTCAGAGATAAGGTCATTACACAGTGTATGCTGAGTCCACTTACCAGCAGGAGCTGGAAAAGTCCCTCCTTCATTTGGTTCATTTGCTGTTCAATCTCGTCTTCATTCTATATATCCTTGCCTGAAGAACAAAGCTGATGTCTGTTTTACGAAGGAAATCTGTGACAAGGAACTTAACACAGACAACGAAAGTCTACAGAAAGAAATGGGGCATAGCGCGGAATAAATAGAGACAATCAAATCCATATATATATGCTTCACAGAAAAAGAGGTGTTGAGTGTGTATGTGTATGTCATGATTTATATATTACCAATCCCATACCCAATGTTATTATTAAGTGTAATAACAAAATTTCCCACATTTTCTTTGACCACCGTAACGACAAATATGATTCCAAGAAACACTGACAGTAATTTTACCACGACAGTATTTCCGGGATTCAATGAAGAGAACGGAACTCAGAAGTGCGATATTAAGAAGGGAGCAAGAAAAGCATAAAATTTGAATGTAAGATCAGTTAGGCTGATATGCTATGTTTGTTTCACTAACATAAATCTCTTTAACATCTCATTAATCTTTACACAACTTACGACTCAACAAAATATTTGTCTAAATCTAAATATAAATTTTGCAACTCTTTTATATATAATTAATTAATTATTTTTTAATAATTATACTTATAACTAATCAATAAAAGTAATACCTATATATATACATTGATATATACACTCACATTTAAATATATTTATATTTTAAAAATTAATTATTATCTTTATATATTTTCAAATCATTCAATCATTATTATATAATATACATGTATTCAAATAAATCAAATCTTTAATCTCATGAAATTTTACAATAATAATGTTATTTATTTTAACACAATTCTCACCAAACATGGTTTACAACAAAAACCTCTCTCCCAAACATAGCCCAGGATTCTTAATGTTTTTTGGATGAATAACAATTTTGTTCGTTTAATTGTTTAATGTCTAGGTAGAAGGATTAGTTACATGGAGCCCTGTGTCGAAAGTTTGGGGTCATAATGAATTGCAATGTGAAATTGTGCAGAATCAGTGAAGTGATGACGAACGTACCACAAAATCAACTGTTTGCAATGATTATTCTGTGACTGCTGGGCAAGAAAAAGGTTAGGTATGCTGCGTGAAACGTGGAAGACTGATTGAGCATGATCAGATACTGCCCCAGAAAAATCTTCTTCTTTTTTTTTTTTTTTTTTCTATTATTTATTTTGATTTTGTTGCACAAAACCAAAGCTCAAAAATAGTTATCAGTGCATTTCATTGATTTAAATTTGCGGAATTTATTCTAAATGGGTTCATTTAATTGATCAATTTGTAAGTCTAGTCCACAAATTTGGTTTGGCTCACCAAAATATTAGGCAATACAATAATAAGCTAAAAAATGGTCCTTCATGTATGGTTAATCATTGATTAATAAATGACAATTTTAAAAAATTAGTGCACATGTGTTGTTTCTAATTTTTATTTTATTTTATTGCAAACGATACATCAGTCATGTTCATCTCACTGTAATTTAGTTTTTTTAAGCAATAAACTTCTTAAGGAGTGAACTAAATTAGAACTTTTAATCTAAACTAGGAGAGGAACAAAAAAAATATGTATCAACAAATTTTGAGTACGATAAAAACATTAAACTTAAAGTTTCGGATACTCGATTGAATCCATTCTTGATTTGATCAAAAACTGATTTGAATTTTATTGAAATATCCTATAAAACATAGAGAAAGCACAAATTCAAAGGAGAGTAAATAAACTTCATTCTTCAATAGCATCAGGCAATTTTTGTTTAAATTTAAATTTAATTTATTCTTTTTCTTATATATTAGTACACATATTAATAATTAAATTAATATATATATATACACACACTCACTCACTTACACACACATGTATATATCGAGGTTAATCATTATCCAAGTATAATTATATCATCTAATAATAATTACATTATATATATATATATATAAATTTAAATAAATTTAAATTTTTATTCAAAAAAAAAATTATAATCAAATCCAATCTTCAAACCTGATAAACTTTTCATCATTTTCATCCACCAAACCCTCGTATTTATTTTTAGTGGGCACATACATAATTACACACGCGCGCAAACAATATACATTAGAGGTCCACATAGGTCTCTAAAATAAGGTCGTCAAAAGTAATTGGTAAGAAAAGGACAACACACGAAGAAGGGAAGAACAGACAGAAAGACGTAGTACGTTCGCATCTCTCATCCGGATTTGGAGATGACTTGTTAAATTCTTCTGCATCGGTTTGACTCTGACGAAGAGTAAGTAGCAATGTACTATCTTCTTTATTTTAGCTCATATATGGCATAGACACTACTGTCCTCCACCTATGTGTATAAATAATATATATTCATCATCATTATGCTTCGAATGTGTTTGGGTTCAACAATTTAGGCCAGGAAAAGATGAAAAAATATAAAGAAAAATGAAAGTGCAAAAAGAAAAATTGAAGGACAACATTTTGAAATGAAGTAAATTTATCTTTCTCGCAAGATGACGAAGAAAAATGAAAAAAAAAAAAAAACTATTTTGACACTCTCTTGCTCTGTAAGACATTCACTGTTTTTATTTTTTCTCATTCATTTTCGTATAATTCTAAAATTTTTGATATCTTTTTTCTTAAATATTTTCCTTTCTCGATGAAAATCATCCAACCAAATCAATACATGGAATTTAGAATTTCTGGCATTTACTTTTTTTTTTTTTTCCCCTAACAATTTTCCTCTCAAAATCTTAGAACCAAGTATAGTGTTGATCTGTTCCATGGTAACTTTTGCAGAATTATAAAAATGAACTAGCTGAGGAGTTGGCATGATAAATCTATTGTTAAGATTAACAATTTCTATACCTGCTCTTGTCTATGCCTGTCCACTTCTTTGTACATAAAATATTAATTATTAAAAAAATGGGTATACCAAGATTGACCCGCTCAGCAAAAACCCTATAAAATATCAACGCCACACGCATAGATTAATGTTAGGCCAAATGCTTATTCCAGAGACCCTTCAAATATTAGATAGAGAAATGCTGAATGGATATTTCAATTCATGGTTTTGGATAAGGGTAATGTTTTTCATGTAATCCATTTATTCCAAGTTAGTTTGTGGAATATCAAGATTTAGGTGTCATTTGACGGGAGGATTTTAAAATTAAAAATTAGAATGAAATCTATCATTATTGTTTGGATTATTATTATAAAAATAAATAAAACTCATATCTAAAAGTTTATCAAATTTAAAAATCATATCTAAAAATTTAGAATTTGTCATATGACATCTGTTTTTTTTTTTAATCTCTTTCACTAATTTTAAAAGTTTTAAATCCAAACAGTATACATGATGTTAAATTATGCTTGAGGTTTTTAGATTTACTAGTTTTTCCTCATTTTTTTTTCTTATTTATTAATGTATACCGTTTATTTTTCTTTGATGTGTTCTTTTTCATTCAACGTTTGCTTTTTATTTTCATTTAATTTTAAAAGTGAGTATCTTTTTTATTTAAAGTATAATAATTTTATAATATATTACAATTAATAAAAGCATAAGATTTATAAAAAAATTTACGTATTCAAGATTTCATTCCAAAAGTCAGCACATCAAACATCAACTATAATAATGATATAAATTTTATATGTTAAACCAAGCAAATATATTGAAATAAATAATTTTATTCCAAACTTGATGTGAATAATTTCAAAACTTTTCGATTGCAAAATTTTTGGACCAAACGCTACCTTGGGAAATAGAAAATGACTCTTGGTGGAACGATTAAGACCTTTCAATAAAGTAGGAATTTGGACTTGTACAACAGCTGCATAACATGTTATCTTCACGAGAAATGGTGTTTGCTAATAATCTATGCTATATGTCAAGTGCCTTATTGCCAAATCTAGACCTATACTATTTATTGTCATGGCTAACTATTTTTTGCTATGTTAACTGAAAAGAGTACAATGTCTCTCTTATTATTATTATTATTTTCTTTTTTATACTTCTCTTTTTTTATCATTTCCATTATATTACATTTATTTTATATCTTTTTATTTAATTTTGTCTCTTAAAAATTTCTTTTTCTCTCATTTATATAAACTTTTAATACATTTGAGAACATGAAAAATTATATTTTATTGCCACTAACAAAGATATATAATTTATAATATTTAAAATAGAAGATTTTTGATAGATGATAAATTATAGAACAAAACATGCATGCATATAATTCAATATATATATACATATGTATCTATATATATACACACACTGTGCATATTTGATAACTTACATTTTAAATTTAATATGCATATGCATTGAGTGTGCATGAAATACTTATTTATACTATTATATTATTTCTAAGCCCTTATTTGATCTTTTAATAATTTTTCAAAAAATACCATTTATAATTAATCTATATCTGTATTAATCCCTTATAATAACGACCTTTATGTTAATTCTAATTGTTTGTTTTAACTCACAACTGCCTATAAACTAAAAATTGACAACTAACTCATCGTGTTTCTTTTCAAATTTGAATGAAAAGTTAATAGCTTTAATTTTTTAATGTCTTGCTTTTACTTTTATCAAGAAACTAAATTCTTTGTATCTTTATGTAATAAAAATATAAATGTATAATTTAGTGTAATTTTATATTTTTATTTTAACTAAAAAATGACTTGAACTCTTTGTATTCATATTAAAGTTTGAATAAAATAAGTTCCATATATGAGTATTATCTATCTTAAATTAATATTAGGATTTTATTCTATTAAATTAATTTTTCTGTCTAATTTTTGCACGCACTTGGAGTGCACACTTTCTAGTATATTATTAAGTGTGAGTGTCTTATAATCACTAACTTTTATTTTGAATTGTTAAATTATTTTTCTCTTTTAAATTTTAACTTTTTAAATTTTCAAATTTCTCTGAATAAAAACTTGATTTCTTTCCTTTTTTCTCTCAATTTTAAATGACATGACATTGACAGTGAAACATATTCTCTACAATAAAGTTCAATTTATTTCTATCCCAAAATACATTATACACGTTCCCCATCAATGTTCTTAAAACAAAACAAAATGAAACCCTAATTTTTTATCCCAAAATTTTACCCAAAGCAGTAATAATTAATTCAAAAAAGAACGATTCTGTTTTCAATTTCCATTTCATTTGGTGTTTTAAAAGGAAGGTCATTATTCTCGTTAGAGTTAATTAATCAAACAATTTAGCCCTTAATAGAGGTCTACTGGGCCTTACAAAGGCCCAAACCAATACAGTCCAATTCCGCTGCGAAACCCATAACAAATTGCTTAACATTGTGGGACGATGAAGCCCACATCAGCCCAACCATCATTTTTCTTGTGTGAGAAGATTCCTCTAAGACGTACCAAAAGAAATATAGCTCAGAAACGTTATTCACAGTTACCTCTTGTACAGTGAAAAGGGAAAGAAAGCTGAAGAAGATAGAAAAATGGATTCACCGAAAACGATACCACTGCGAGGTTGTCCAGATGATTCACTCCGATATGGAATCCATCGCGTGAAGAGCGATATAATCGAGCCTCACCCCCTTGAATTTGCCTATCGCTCTGTAATTTGATTTTTAAGAATTTTTTTACTATGTTTTTTATTTTTTGGTCATTTTGATTTTCGCTTATTCATGAACAGGCGAAAGAGAGGCAAGAGGACGTGGAGAGGAAAATCCTGGCGAACACTTATGGGGCGGTGTTTCCAATGAAGATGGAGCTCGATCGCCAGATTCTTTCCAAGTTTGTGTTATTTAATTATTTTGTGTTTCTTTAATTTTTTAAATTTTTCTTAACTTGATTTGGCTTGTAGAGTTTCAAGTAGTGAAATGCAGGAACTAGGCTGTTGTTTTAAATTATTATTATTATTGGCACCTAGGTTTTCCGCAATTCGAAAGCTCCAGCTTGTTAATATGCTGTTTTGCTGGTTGATATAAAGGTAACCCTCGTGATAATTTTGTGTTTTGGTGCTGGAAAAGTTAGCTGACTTTGTTTTCTCATTGAAGAAATTTTGTGACTTTAATGATTTACAAGTAGAATGGCTTAAGTGTGAACTAAAAGATAAATTCAACTTCCTTGACTTCTTTCAAATAAGCAGATTTTTATCTATAATAATTGGGTAAAGAAGTACATTTGCAGGGTCGTAGGCCTGGTGAAATCGGCCGATGCTTCTTTTAATATGCTCCTTTTCCATTTGTTTTTTAAATATGAAGGTTATTCTAGCTAAAATCTTTTAGAAATTAGCATACTCTTCATGGTGTCAAAGCTGATGTGTTTATTGTGGACTTTCTTTTAGGAAAAGGTCTCTCTAGTTACAGGGATCTTAAATTTCTAGTGGGCCTATTATTTTGACAGAACTGGTTACAAGAGGTAAGATGAAGTGCTGGAGTGGTGTTTAAAGCTATGCCTTTTTCATTATTATTTTTTGCTTTCTCAGTTTGAAGGCATGAGAATACAGGTGTGGTCTCATTTCTATGCTGGATATCTTCAAGATTATATTAGTTGGAGCATGGTTGTTAATGGTGTGGCCACTGCACCATCCACGGAAAAATGGTGAGCACCTTCAATATGACACACTTACGGTGCGCTATGGTACATGCCATATTGAAGAAGGCGTCCTAGAATTTTTTTTTTCATTTTAATATATTTTCTTAAAGGAGAGAAAATAAAACATGGCAATTCACTTGGAATTTATTGAATCTCATTTTTCGCCACAAATCATTCCTAAAACACAATGATTGCTTTCTTTTGTCGCATGGTATTGTTGCATTTGAAAGATTTGCTAGGTTTTCATTATTTGCTTCAAACAATGCTAAAATGATCTGATTTTTTAAACATGTTTTCTCTATCTATCAACAACTTTTGAATAATTTAGGCACGTGTTATTCTTTTGCTCCTTTTTTTGTTTATTTCTTTTTCTTCTTGTTCCTTTGCTCCTTTTTTTGCTTATTTCTTTTTCTTCTTGTTCTTTCTTTGTCACTTTTTATTTTTTTCTTTGGTGGACTTTTAATTCTTTTTTTTTCTTTTTGTCTTCTTTATTTCTTCCATAGCTTGGACAAGATTTAAATTTAAAAATTTTTTATAACGTATAGTTGGATATTGTAGAAAATTCAAATTTCTACAAATTAAATAGTTAAGTTTGCTTACATTTTGAAAATTTTCAAATTTAGTGGCTGAATATTGATAAATTTCTTAATTGTTTATTTTTGTAACTCTAAAAATTTTAAATTTTTTTGACAAATTTAATAGTTGGTTATTCAATAATTCTTTGTTATTTATTTTATGTTAAAGATAAGAAATTAAAAATTATTTGCAACTATTATATAACATGTAGAAATTATTTATATTATATTTTTATAAAAAATATTGACTATATAAATATATTTTACGTATTACATAATGTTGTGTTATTTATACTTCAATATGGCGCATGTTCTGCTGTGCACTGTTCACCATGGCTCTGAAATGCCTCTGTACCATGTAGTGCCATTAACCACTGACAACTATGATTTGTAGGTCAAAATTTTGCTGTCTGTACAGTGGTTTGGGATCTTGACTACCTGTGGCGTATAAATACTAAATAAATATTGGTTCCAGAGGTAATGCTAGGAAATAGGATTGAAGTTTTGCAGTGCATAGTCAGCTGCATGGAGGAAATCTTGTTGTGTCCTCAACTTTTGTAATGCATATTTTTTACTCTTGTATATTTTATACTCAGAATTGTGAGCACCTTATATTTCTTCTATGTGGGCAATGATAATCTAGCATGAGGCTGTTAAGCAAGTTTCGTCGAAGTTGTGGAGCATATTGCTACATGCATGTAAAATTTTTAGTGATTGTTTTAATTGATTGTTTCAAACAGAAGAATCTGAAAATAGTGCACAATAGATGGTTCATACTTCAGGATCCAGCGGTTGGGTTACGAATAATAGGAAGATGACTGACTTGATAGAACAAAATATAAGCTAACCAGCTTTTGTCCCTAAAATTTAACTCTTGAGCAGCATGTAATACTTGATAAATGGCAGTTATATAAATCTCTCAACAAGTTCTCCACACTAACACACTTACAAGTGTAGCATATTTTGCTACCAGATTTCAGAGGCCTCCTGGAGCTATACCATCTTCATTTGTGGGTTTAGAAGCCATGACTGGAACTTTGGAAGGTTTGGGTTCTGAAGACTATCTCAACGGTAAGGAAGTACTATCGTTGGCTTATAGTTGATTCTATATTCTCTTGGTGTCAGCCTAGTTCTATTTGATCATTTAGGTTCATTTGGAATCTTAGCTTGGCATTTCCAAATTTTATGGATGCCTATTCAGTAAATTTAAATGGCATTGTTCTCCAAATGCCTGCTCTTGCTCACACATGTTTGTTATATCCTTTTCAGATCCCAGAGACTCTGAATCATTTCGTCCATTTGATATGCATCACAGCATGGAAGTGCGCCTCGGGCTCTCAAACGGACCACCATGCCCCAGTTTCATGCGAAGCATTCAGCTATGTCTAAGATTGAATTCCAGGGCTTGTTAATTATTTTTTATTTTAATGGTTGATTTTTCAAATAGATTTAAAATGGAATGAGCTGTTGTATAGATTTTATTTCTTTTTAAATATGTGGATGATAACCGTTTTTATTTCACTCAATATATTTGTACCAAGTACACTATTTAGAGGACCATCAACCACAACGAGATACAATTTTAGAAGACCTTAAATTCTACTCTTGGATTTTGGTCAGAATAATTAAGAAGAACAAGAAAATCCTTTTTATTGATCATTTTACGATTAGTTAATCAAGAGTGTATCAGTGAACTTCTGTTAGATAATCTCGCGGGTTTCGTCCTTTCTATCATGCTAACAAAATGTACTTCTAACAAGTAGACCTACATTTCCTATATATATGCATATGACGATCTACCATTAAGAGGTTGCAATGAATCGATGTGGACGTCCAGATTCTGTTTGAAATTTGAAGCAGTAAAATTTGAGATTTAAATCACCTTAAAATTAAGTTGATTGAATTCTTGTTCTCGTTGTTAGCAGAAATATGCCTAAAATTTGTTCTTAAAATCGCCAATTTCAATGGGATATCTAACCATGATTGATTGTCAGCAGATCAAACTTAAGATCATTAACAGAGTTAACCTATTCCACGATATGTTATATTATTGCATCTCGCCTTTACTTCTTAAAACAAAATGAATAAACAACACAAATCAAATAATAAACCACCATAATATGTGTTACATTCATCAAACGGGAAAAGGGTCATAGTACAAACTGCTATTCTTGCACTTTCTACATGCAAACAAAAATTAAATAAAATTTAATCTATTGTCATTATAAGATTTTCATATTAATTTAATATAGATAATATTCAAATATTAAATTTATATTACCCGACATTTTTAAATACAAAATTTCTAAATCATAATTTTTTATATACAAATACAATATTACACTCAAAATAATATGTTATATTTTATTGCTTAATATGTGTGAGTGTGAGTGGAAAAGATAAGATACATTTTGTGTTTTAATAATTAAAAATGAGTTAGAAAATATTAACAATTGAAAGCCATTAATTCTCAATTCAAACTTGAAAAAAATGATGAGTTAGTATTAGTTAATTAATTAAAAGAAGGGATATATGTGATAAATCATTAAGAGACGAACATAGTTATTATAAATAACGTGTGTTTAATAATAAAGTATAAATTAGGTGAAAGGATGAATATAATTTGTAAAATATTAAAAGGTATATGATATTTTTCAAAAACTTATTAAAAACTATTACAAGTAACACATTCTATATGGATACAAATTTATTTATAAATTATAAAATTATAATATTTTAATTAATATAAATAAATTATTTAAAACTTAAAAGTATAAAAATATTTTCAATTAAAAAACATTAAAAGAACTTGAAATGAAAGGAAATTTAAGAGAAAATATAAATTAAAATAAATAGTTGAAAGAGAAAAGAAAAAATAATATAATAAATAAAAAATTTAAAATAAAGATAATTATATAATTTCACGTTATTCAACTATAAAATTTTATTAACTTAATAATATATAATAAAGTGCTTAGCAATAATCTAATAGTTCAAATAACACAAGACCTAACATCAATAGGCCTAAAATTACAAGCCCACAACATACTAGTCAGCTGGCAGAGCCTTATTCCCCCGTGACTCTTCCCCACCTTAATTTTCTGCGCCTTCATTCCCCTCTCCCAGACAAAAACGAACCAAAAATTAAACCAATCAAAAACCCTCCTTTCGCATCCAATTCCCCGTCATGGACCCCCGCCGCGCGCCGCGCACCGTTATCGACCCCAAGGTACGGCATGTCGGGTTCTTCGCTCCGGCAGGCCCGCCCAACCCGACGTCGTCGTCGCCTCCTGTCTCTGATACTTCTCCATCCGGCAACTCCTTGTCCCCTGTTATGATCCCTCCGCCGCGCCACCTATCCACCGAAATTTCCCGCCAGTTTCCCAATGCGCCGCCCCTCTCCCCGCTCCAAGCCCCCACTGATTCTTCTTTTCCTGTGGGCAGTTATGATCCATCCCCTTCGGTTACCACGGATTTTTTGGAGGAGGCGCCGTCCCCTAGGTTGGGTCGTGGGGGCAGTTCTCGAAAATTTGCTACGTCGCTGCCATCCGGAGGAATTGACATTGCTGCGGCTAAGAAGAATACTGTTGTGAACTTGCCTCCTGATGTATCAGGTCTATTTTAGTTTTTTTTTCTTCTGTTCTTTTTTCCTTTTGATATATTCGTAAAATGAGTGTTAGTCAGATTTGGGTTTTACTTGATCTCGGAACAGATAAAGGTGCAAAGCCCGAAGTGCAGAAAGAGAAGAGTGACACCGGTGGAAAGCCGCTAAAAGAGAAGACAACGAAAGCAGAAAGGCGGGCAATTCAAGAAGCGCAGCGAGCTGCCAAGGCGGCTGCTAAAGGTGCATATCTCGAGCACGCCTTTCAGTTTTTTTGAGATTTTAATTAATTTTTAATTTTTTTTTGGAGATTTGTGGAGTTGACGATAGAGTAGAAGTTGAGTTCTGATCAATTGTATGGGGAGAAAGGACCGACTTATTTTTAGGATTCATTGTTTGTGTAACACCAGAAGTCTTCTTGCTTCCAAAATTATTGTAGAAAAACTAGATGCATGAAGCTACACCAACTTTGAATCCAAAGATCTTAAGCGTAAATTGAGTGACTCTTTTAGTATATTCTACATTTTTGTGTAACTTATTGTAGTATTCTCAAGAATATAACTGATACAGAGTGCAGTTGGAAGTGTTGGAAGTCTCATTTTAGCTCACTATTTTTTTGTTGTTGAAATTTAAATATGCTGCTAGACAGGTGAACTTAGTATTTCTGTTTATGGTTTCTAGTGAAAATAGAAAAACAAATTATTTTGGTGATGTTATTGTTGCCTCATCGCCCATCTGAATCATCAAATAATCCTTTATCTTCTTCAGCAAGTGCTTTTGATGATGTTTGAAGGAGGAAAAGTTATCATTTCTATGTTCCCATGATGGTGGTGAGCCACTGCCTTTTTTAGATGCTTTATGCCATTCCATGCATCTTGTTAATTTCTTTCAAGCCTTTTCTGTGTGATTTATGGTTCATCCTTTTTAATAAACAAAATATTTAAAATTCATGCAATTGATTGGTGTATTGCTTCAGTGAATATTTATGGCATTTTCTGCTGAACTCCCTTAGAGGAAAAAAACTTTTAACTTTTATTTTTCTTTCTTATTAAGTCTTAGGAATATTTTATTTTTGCTGTTGCACGTGTTAAGCTCAAAGTTTCTGTCGCCATTCAATGCTCTGATTTCTCCTTGTTTGGCGAAAATACTTTTTGATATAGCTATCTTGCTTGCCTTACTGCGTGTTTCATCTTTTCAGGTGAAGGACGTAAGACTTCTGGTGCTGCTGCTGGTGTCAATTTAACTAATACTGGGAAGCATGTGAAGCCAGTTCCACAAAGGAAGGACAGCTCTCCCATTGCAACTTCTGAGAAAAAAGGTGGTGATCACCAACCAGATAAAGATAGGAAGAAAGATGTTCCACAACCACGGATGCAGTTTGATGATGAAAACAGAGTTGAGAAGGCAAAGAAGCGATCAGTGGTGAAGCAAACGGAAGCCAGGAACAGAGTTGAACTCTTTCGGCATCTGCCTCAGTATGAACATGGAAGGAGGCTTGCTGACCTGGAGTCAATGTTCTTCCAACTTGATTCAGTTCATCCTGCTGTTTACAAAGTACTTTTCAGGCTCTTTTGTTCTTCTTCCTAGTCTTGACATTGTTGACAGGAAAAACCTTGGCACAGAAAAAGCATACCTGTTAGTTTTACAGGATCTGTTTTAGTTATTTTTATTAAGGAAATTCTGAAAATTTTATTCTTTTCAATAATTGAAAACAAGGTAAAATTGTTCTTATTCTTGATGCAATCATATTAATAAATACTTTATGCTTGTTAGGTTGGGCTGCAATATCTAGCTGGGGATGTATTTGGTGGCAATACTCGGTGCATTGCTATGCTTCAAGGATTCCAAGAGTCAATCAAGGATTACTCGACGCCTCCTGAGAAAGCCCTTTTCAGGGACTTGTCATCCAAAATAAATAGTTATGTCTCTTTTCTGATAGATTGTAGACCCCTTTCAATCAGCATGGGGAATGCAATTAGGTTTCTTAAAACTCGAATTGCAAATTTGCCTTTGAACCTATCTGAATCCGAGGCAAAAGCCAGTCTGATCTCTGACATTGATCGATATATAAATCAGAAGATTATTCTAGCAAATAAGGTCATTGTGAAGCATGCAGTAACCAAAATTAGGGATGGTGATGTTCTTCTCACGTATGCTTCATCATCTGCCATTGAAATGGTATTACTGCATGCCCATGAGCTTGGCAAACAGTTCCGGGTGGTGATAGTGGATTCACGTCCCAAGCTTGAAGGTCAAATGTTACTTCGTAGGCTTGTGGGGAAGGGCATTAGGTGTACATACACTCACATAAATGCTGTTTCTTATGTAATGCATGAAGTGACGAGAGTATTTTTGGGTGCATCGTCAGTGTTGTCTAATGGAACGGTTTACTCACGGGTTGGCACGGCATCTGTTGCTATGGTTGCCCATCAGTTCCGTGTCCCAGTCTTAATATGCTGTGAAGCATACAAGTTTCATGAAAGGGTTCAGCTTGATTCATTTTGCTTTAATGAACTTGGTATGGATAATTACTCTTTAGATCAGATTACCAATTTAATAGCTGGCAGCACATCTTGCCTCTAACTTCTGTGTTGTGATTACCTATCATTGCAGGTGATCCTGATGTAATATCAAGGGTTTTGGGTAGAAAAGAAATCAATTCTTTGAACGGCTGGGCCAATAGCGAGACTTTACAACCCTTGAACCTGATGTACGTGTAATTTTGTTGTTGATTTCTGTGTTTTAGATAAAGCAGTTATCTGTAGTCTGAATTCTGGTGGATCATTGTTTATTTGTCATTTACCAGGTATGATGCCACACCTTCGGATTACATATCAATGATTGTAACAGACTATGGCATGGTAAGTTGGAAGAAAATTCATTCATACTGCAGTTAGTGGAACAATGTTAAGTCATTTCTTTGAACTGCGAAGCCTGCGTGTACCTCATTTGTCTTTATATTTATTTTGAAAATTGCTTGTCTGACAAAGTATGCTGTTTATAGATGCAATGCAGAGGCTTACTTTGTAGTGATTGTATAGCTTCTTTACTGTACCATTTCTGTAGAAAACGCTTGTAAATGCCAAGTCCCCTGTCTGTCAATGCATCAGGTGTGGCCATCGGTTTAGATGCTTAGACTAATTTACCTGTCATGCCATGGCATTAGCATGTAAATCGCTGTATAAAGAGAATGTGTCTCTGCATGAGTGGACCAGTGGCTGACCACGGCCTCACAAAGCCTCCTCTTTTTACTGTATACTGCAGTAATTAATGTTTTCTCTGATGTTTTTAGACACCTGGTACGAATGCCTCCTCTGCTACTATATATTGCACTAATTAATTTTTAAATGATCTATTTAGATACCGCCTACCAGTGTTCCTGTTATTGTTCGAGAGTATTGCAGAGAACAATTATGGATATAGGTAGATGCTAGAATTCTGGGTACATATGACGATGTAATTCCGAGGTGGTTGCTACTGGTTTACGTTCCCTGACCCGTGTACGCCCCCTTACAAATGAAGATACATGTTTCAGCTGGAAATAGGGCAATTCTTGACCTGACCCTGAATCTGTGAAGAATGGGAACTTCCTGTCTGACCAGGTATTTTTGGAATGCGGTAACATACACTCTGATTGAGGTTTTTCCATATCCTCAAGAATAGCGCTGTGTATGTGATTTTGTATTCACAAAGTGCTTGCTGGTACTTATGATGCTTCGTTTCTTTTAATATTTTTCTTTATTCATGCCAAACTTATATAAGATTTTAAATTTGTTTAATTTTTTCCCTTTCCTTGAGTTTGTTTTGATTATTGTGTGTTTTTGGGTGTATTTTTTTAAGATTGAGCAAAATTAAATAAAATTTAAGATTTATAATAATTAAAGTGTATGCTTTTTGAGATTGAATGAAACATAGCCAAATTTACAGATCATTATAGGAAGTTTTTTTGCCTTATTTTTTCATTTTTTAAATCAAAATGCATGCCAAAATTCACGACCCAAAATAAATGCTTATTAGTTTTACACTACATAATTTTCTTCCCCCAGCCTCCAAACGCATGTTTCTTCATATTAACGGTTTTAGAGGGGAAAAAGTTGGCATATCAATTACCGACTTGATCATGAATGCACATTAAAAGTGAACTGAACTTAAATGCTCAACATCAGAGTATATTCAGAATCTACAATTGTCATTTCAACGGATTCTTTCTACAACCCGACTTTTTAAACATATTTACCAACAAATAACAAACGGTCTACAGTCTGATGATTCGATCAATGATTTTCACAAAATCAGCAACATTCCACATTCCCACAAATGACAAATGAGTATCTTAACATGTTTGATTATCTGTCAATGAGATTTCAAGCTCCCAAACAACCAACAAACCAACCATAATTCTCTGCCTCCCTTTCTCCTCACTTTACACCCTTCGAAGGGTCAATCAAAATGCTAAATTGACATAGCTACGACACCTATGCTGTTATTCCTTTGAGAACTTCACCTTTTGCATTCACTGGGGAGACAACCCCAAGAATCACAAAACCAGCCAAAACAACAACCAATATGCCCAAAGAATTCACCAGCATCGCCTCCATCGAATGGCGAGATATAATCTGGTGCGCTTGAAGAAACGTCGCCTTCTCCAGAAAACCAGTGGCGCTTGTGGCTACGGCTAAAGCATAGATATAAATACTGAAACACACATGCCACGGCATCAAGCTGGCTCGACTGCTTCTCGATCCACCAGGATACCAAAAGGTTACAAATCCAGACGCCCACTGCAAGATATATTATTAAAACACGCGGACGAGCAAATCTGATAGATTGGCAAAAGGAATGATGCTTGAGGCAAAAAAGTTCTGAGACAACTACCTGAATTCCAAACAAGAAAAGGCAGACTAGGCCCAGCCATGAGTGGAGGCTATAGAAATTATCAATGCCTCTGTCAATGTGGAACTTCCAAGCAGCCCACAGTCCAACAATGCTCAAAAAGAGAGCGATGAATTGCAGGGAAAGATGAATGGCTTTCTTGAAACTTTTCGTTCCTGACAGAGTCTTGTATGCGAGCATGGCTGCAGAAATCTATGCCAAGCACTTAAAACCATACTTCTAAAGTTCCACGTAAATAAGGACCGATGAGTAAATCTAATTCATACAATATACACTCCCATGCGAAGAGAAGAGCATGCCCACTTATATTAAACAAGTGAAAAGTCCAGCTTCATATCCAAACAAAAATGCAAGCACAAAAAGCAGATGAGAAAGAAGATACCTTAACGAGGGATTGAGAAACAAAACCAACTTCATCTATTTCTTACTAACACAGAAGGGTATGACCATTCAATTTTTTATCCTAGTTCTTGATTACTAATAAAGTCAGCATAACCCATACAAAATCTTTGCGCCAGTGCAAGTTGAGTGAGTTTCTAAATGTAATATTTCAGAAAACAAGTTATGGATGCCACAACATTCACAGATAAGTTTGTTTACAATATAATTAACTTCTTCATCTTATGTATCTGTTTAGTGCCCCTGGGAGAGATTAATTTGTTGAGAGTTGAACCATGGCTGATAATTCCCCTGAACCCAGATTGATGATCCCCTAGGGTTATGCAATGAATTTGAGACAGTTTTAAACGACAGAAATAGGCTTCAGCATTCAAATCTTTCAGAACAGCCAATGCACATACCTTCGCCATTCAGGAGCACAAGGCCAATCACCATTAATACGGGATGAACCTGAAAATACATTATAGAAAAAGGGAAAAAAAACCGAGATTCACCCTTCATTCTAATCCTCGATCCAGAATTCTCCAATAAATAAAAAGATAAATAAAATACACACAAACGAAAGTGGGGAACTTACGTTAAAGATGAGGCTTTTGTTGTCGGAGACGAGGGCCATGCCGCCTCTGTAACGCACAGTCCATACGAATACCAGCACGGCAACTGCAAGGCCGATAGTTCTGACCACCGGGAAGATCGGGAACCGCACCAGAGGCACCGCCATTGTGATATTCTCGTAGAAAGAAAGGGAGCTTTTTAGCGAAATTAAGAAGCAACTTGATGGAGTAGAGAGCGAGAACGAGGATTTTGCATTGGTAATCAAATCAGATCTCCTCCGCCCAGATATAGACTGAAACAGATGACGGCCGGCGAAAAAATGCGCTCATCAAGTTAGAAGAGTTTTGACTTCCCAAGGGGGGATCGGACTGAGGCATTGTTTGGTTGGACAGATATCAAAAAGGAAGAGTCACGTGAAAACACCTTTTTCCTTTTCATTTTCTTGTTGCTGCTATTGTTCCCAAAATTACACACGCACACACACATTATATTCAACGTAAAAGAATGTAAAAAAAATTAAAATATATTCTTGTTGGAGACGATAGATTTACAAATTGCATCTGGCTAACAAAAGATAAGGGCATGCCTCATTTTAATTGCTTAAATAAAATCACTTTCTACCAGAGGCACATGTTCCGTCAAATTCTACAGTATCATATTCTATTGCAATTTGAAAATCAATGGCTATGTTTGGTATCGTTTTTCTACTTGAAAGGACATGTTATAATTATTACACATTTTAGATTTTAACTCTCTTTCTCATTTTTCTAAAATTTTTGAAATAAACCACATCTAAAAACATGGACAAACATAATTAATATGTTTGTTTAATACGTATGCTTAGTGTGTGGTTTCATGGCATAAAACATAAGTTAGATTTATTTTGATTTTTAAGTGTATTTTTTTAAAAACATTGTGTTAAAATAAAATTTAAAATGCAGAAGTGTGGGTATTTTTCTTGGACAGAAGTAAGACAAACATATCCATAGAAACCAAACATAGCCTTCTCTTTTTAACAATATGGACAAACTTAAAATTGGATCAATTGACGCATAGAATTTTAAAGAAATCTGACACAGTGTGAGCCTCTTCATAGTAAAATATCATTGCATAAACCCGAATAGCCATAAACCAAGATGAAGACCACTATTAAAAGGTTTAAATGCAGTACCCCAACAAGTGAGATTATGCTGTTCCTTGAGAAAGCGTCTAACATGTCAAGTCACATGCCACATATCAGATATTCGAACCATCTGGATTCACACTTTTCCGAACTCGTGCATTGCAAAATATAACTTCAGAACAAAGGAGAAGAAAATCTCCATAGTGATGGCTTTTCAGGAGAAAATTGGAGGTTGTTGAGCCTGAAAGTGAGCTCCTCGTGATTATTAGTAAGAAGTCATCAAACAGATGCCCAACTGAAGGGTAGATCTAAAATCTCAAATTCTGGACTTTCTTTTCCCAAATCAAGATTATAATTCTCAGAAGGAACATAATGGCATTTGTAGCCATCAACCTTTTCCATCTTCCTTGCCCCTTTCTCTTGTTCTCTCAAGACTTTCACCTTAACCACCATCTCTGGATGGCAGAAATTGGACTGTTCAAGAATGGAGCATACTGCTGGATTAATGGATTCACAGCCAGCCCGATCTTAGTCCATGTGCTTCGGTGGTGATTAGCTGTAGCAGGAGCCTGGTACATAAGCTTCAGAAGCTGCCAAAGGAAGAAACAAACAGAAGTGACATCAATATTCCGTTGCAATCAATATGATTGGATCAACAAAGCACTTGCCATTGCAAACATCCTAAAGGTTAATAAAGTATCCACAAGAACTTCAAAGTCAATACATTATCCAGCAGTGTTCAGTTCTTTACACTGGCAGATACCTTACTGGGTCAAATGTTTGGGCCACACAAATAAATTGATGTAGGAATAATATGAACCATAGACAAATTCTTAATATCCCAGATTCCTCTATTGACAAGAACAAAAGCATGTTTTATAGCCACAAAAATATCACGTAAAAGATATGTGTGCGTGTGTGTGTGCAAGTTTGAAATAATGTGACAATACCTGCCAGTACATAAATGCTTGTAGAATATTACGCTTCCACCTGCATATTAAGATTATGAGAAGAGTATATCTTACAAAGTAATCTAACTTTGATTATCATCTAGGAGAGAAAAGTAATAACTATGGCTTTGTTTGTTTTGCAATTATGGCGTGTATGTTTAGGTGTTTGTCTCAAAAATTACGTAAAAATAAAAAAGAGAAAGAGATAAAAAAAAGAAGAGTAATAATCGAATGTGTGTTTTTAGAGGGTGTATAATTGCAAAACAAACATGACTTATGAATTAATGCCAAGGATGAAAGAGATGAGAAGAGTTACTAACGAGAACAGTGAAACAATTAGAAGGAAACCAAGTCCAATCTCAGCTTGCGAGGAGAGAATGCTAAGTGTGGTTGTGTTTGACTCTACCCAAACACAGGCCTGTTCCAAGTATTTCCTGCAAAAGTCCACTAAATAAGTTCCCAGCATGTGGCAAGAACAGCGCACCACTAAACTGCAACACTTTAAAGGCCATCAAAAAATGTTCAAAATATGTGTGTATAAATATATATATATATATATATATATATTAACTACTATAAAATAGAACAAAAATGCTGTGGCTCATGGAATGATTTAACTAAAATTCTCCCATGATGTTTCCTTTCTCAATCTGAGAGCCATGAGAGGATAGCAATGCGAGGATAGCAGCAACAAATATAAGAATAAGAGAGCTGGAAATTTCATACAATTGCAGATAAACTCCAATCTCTGAAGGAAAAAGATGGAGTTAGAAGTTTAATACAGACATGGAATTTCAGGCATATCCAAGAATGAGATAATAACATAGGACGATAATTGATGTCATCTCATTCAAGGTTCATTTTACACAGCAGCGTCCAATGGATAATTTATATTCAAATTCTTTGCATGGCCAAACTCAAGCTTTCTTACCTGTACAAGGTGGATCTGCTAAAATTACGCCTCAGGAACTTAGCTATATGTTCAAGGGGCCGGCACAATATGGGAATTAAAGCAACTGCCAAGATTTAAGAGGGCAGTTTATCCACGTTGAAGATAGGAATCACATACAAAGCAACATATGACAAATAAATTAAGGGCTAGAGTCAAACTAACATTTGAGGCACAGATGTGAAGTGAGAAACGTAAGGCAGTAAATGAAGTAGATAAAATCTTTGGTAACTACCATGGACTGGAACCATACTTGCAGAGCCTGCAAATTCCATGCTCTAGGTTTCTGCAGAAACAATTAGTTATATTGACAAGTAGAAGCTAAATGGCATACTGGAAAATAATATATATATATATATATATATGTATGTATGCATGAAATAAACAGGAGCCTCACCCCATATAGTGAATACAAAGAATACAGAGAAGAACATGCGGTCCCCAAGAAGGAAAGCCGATGTGCGCGAAAGGAGAGATTCTTTGGCACTAGTGGAAAAATCGCAAGAACTGCCACAATAAAGACCTGCAGAAAAATTATAAGTGAATCATTCAAACAACAAACTATCTCAATCTATCTCATAACTAGCACTAAAAACCACCAGCTCATATCCAACCAAATTTAACCCTACAAGCATTTATACTTAGTTAATAACTTATGGATTTAACTCACCCAAGCATTGACAGAAAATTGGATTGTTTGTTCATCCCAACGAAGCAGCGTAGAATTAGGTGGAATCGTAGATGCCCCAGATGTCCTAGTAGTGGACCCTAAAATATTAATTTTCCATAGGTTCAGATCAGATAATAACTGTTCTAATGAAAAATAAGGCTGGGCTATATTAACATGCCAAATTAAACTATGATCTTGACCCGAACTTTGTTGGCGAGTGTTGCTGTTAGGAGCAGTTGATGATGATGACAGTGGTGGTGTTGTTGATGCAGATGCTCTTGCTGGCTGAGATGAGCTGTTAGTGGCAATTGGCTCAACAATTAAATCAGGATCCTGAATACAAAAATATATATAATATTAGCGAAACAATGATATCTCAAGGGGAACCAATATTCCAGTTAGCATTTTTTCAACAGTCCTAATCCCTCCTTCAAATGACCACAGAAAGTCGAGGTACTAAAAGAACAGCCACAGACAAGGCAATTATTCCATCCATAATTCCACGGAAAAGCAGCGAATTCTAGCATCATTTTCTTTCCAGACACTGCTGGCAGGAAAGGGACTAGGAAATGTGACATGTCTACAATTCCAACCAAAACATTTAACAGTCCCAATTTCTCAATATTAAACACGAAAGTTATATCAGATCCTCTTAAAGAGTACAAACAGAACCCTTATCCTGATATTTCTGCTTCAGTTTTAACTACAGACCATATTAAACAGTAAAAAGAAGACCACGGAAACAAATTTTGTGCATACCTGTCTGTGCAAGTAACCAAATCTCTAGTTCATTATTTACTTTAATGAAACATAATAATATAGAAACATAAGACTTCGTGGATGTCGCGTCAAGACCTCAATCTTCCAAGGGTTTATTATAACAAACAGAATTAATAGGTACAAAAATTAAAGCCCCATAAAACCCTGACGAGATTTGCTCGTAAAAATCATAAGCAAGTTCCCATTAAATTTAGATGGTTTATGAACAACACCAAAAATAAATTTCGCGTCCAATTAACTCGAAATAGAATAAAGAGCGAAACTAAATTATATACGATGTAACGTTGGTAGAACTTGTGCTTGAAGTGTCGGACGACGTCGCTGCGGGAGGCCATGCTATGCGGAATGAGGACATTTGATCAGTAATCCGCCCACCGTGGGTCGTTATCATAATCGTATGCCGCCGCCGCCGCCGCAATCCGCTTCAATTTCTGTGGATCTTGTCCTCCTCCGCCACTCATTTTCTTATCTATTCGCCGATAATTTACAAAGCCTTCCCGAAAAAGAGGGAAAATAACAAGAAATTGGATAACAGTCTCCTAGTCTAGGATTCAGAGTCTTCACTTCGACGAGGAAGAAACTGAATTCTGATTTCCGAATCAGACTTTAAGTACTCTTCCCGAGTAGCAGAAATTTTACTTTCCCTATACTTCATTTTTTTATTTTTGTTTAATATTTTGCCGAGGGGAACGGCTGTCAGGTTTTGACACTTCTGTCAGTTTTCTCCAGTTTGAAGTAAAATCGGGCTCGTAAAAATCAATTCAGTTGAGAAAAACGAAAAAGCGTGTTATTGGGTAATTGTCTCTGCGCAAAGTGACGTGGAGTAATAATAGTTGCCAAGCTAACCTGGTGCACAGTACTGTTTTAGGATCTGAGAATTATTGAGAATGTCGAAATCAAAACAGTAAATCCACTAATCTTACTCGGATAATATTAAAATTCCTCCAAATCCTAAGTTAAAAATAAATTATTTAAAATCACAATCTGCCATTCAAACTCGAGTGACTCAATTATTTCTTCCGATGTTAAATTATTCAAAATTATTAAAAAGTGACAGTAAATTCAATCCTTTACACCAGATACACATTGTAACACTTATATGCCAGAGCAAGAAACAAAGACTTGCATGTAAATGTAAATCAGTGCATGAAGCCATCATTAGAATAAGCAGCGTGAAGCCTGTGAAGCTCTCAGAATGAGGGATAAAGTTTCAATTATGGGTGGCAACAAGCTCGTGTTAAAGTCGTAGTATCTGGTTGCATCACCAACATTTTAAATAAGTCATCAATTCAACTTCGATTCGTTTAATGTTAGGATTCATCGACCCTGTCTTAATTCTGACTCAAATCTATGAGGGCTCAATTTACATTTATTAATTTCCTAGTAAATGTAAGTCGTGTTTTTAGATTGTATTGAAAATTATAGTGAAGAGAAGCAATAAGGTCGGATTATAAGTTGAAAAGTTAGGTTAAAACATGTATATTCCTTATAAATCCCAGCCATTTATTTTTTGAGCCCATTGAATCTAACTTAATTTTGACTATAAAAGATTTATTTTGAATTCATTAATTTTATACTAATTTCAAATTGTTTTTTTTCAAATGTATCAAAAATTACCACTTAGTCCCAGCCATAGTTTGACTTCCGAGAGACGTATATTAAGTTAGTAAGGAAACTTAATTATACAACATAAAATTATTTAAATGCCCTTATTCTTCACAAATAAACTTTATCTCTTTATATCATTCAATTCTTAGTGTTAATTTATTTTATTTTATCAATTCTTTTTTTATACTTTTATCAATTTTATATTCTGTACTGTGTATCAGTACCAAAGGCATGATTTTGATTGTCCAATATTAAATTACTACCATACTCTTATTTTTTTTAATTATTTCTCCATTTTCTTTTAATATAATTTTATTGTTTATCCTATATATATTTTTAATAACTTTCAACCCAATCTTTATATATGTTTTTTTCAACTTTTATAATATACTCTAAATCTTAAATTAATATAGTTTTATTATGATTTGTTACAATAAATAAAATATTATACTTTATATTAAAATTTGCACATGGAGGTATAAAACTGTTTTGATATGATTAATTAATTTAATGTGGCGTAACACTAGTTTCCAAGTTATCTCCCGTTTGCAGCCAATCAAACGTTTTCTTTTCTACTACTCTAATAGGGATATGATAACATGCATGGATTGCAATTAATCGACCTTTTGTCAACTACGCTGGTATAAACCTTGTATGAAGGGATAATGAATATGACAATCATGTGAAAAAAATTAATTTCGTTTAAGGTAATATGTTGTTCATTAGAAAGTAATCGTTAAAGGTCAATTCCCATTACTTAGGTTTGTTTTTTGAAGAAACATTTCTCTCTATTATTATGAATGTTAATAAGACAAACTACTCGACTCGATTCGAATTTAGTTATGCTCGACAATGTTGTTTAGTTTAATTGAGTTTGAATATGAAATTAAACATTTTTTTAAAAAGCTTAATCATGTTGTTTAATTTAAACTCTAGTTTAATTTCGAATTTTACAAAATTGAGACTAGCAAAATTCAAATATTTGCCGAGTTCAAATTATTACTTGAACTCCACTTATTAACACCTTTACACTATATCACCATTATGGTTGCCATGCAATGAGAAGGGACCAAATATCAAAAGTAGGTTTAAATTGCCGTTCCATGTGCAAGGCTTCATATTTTCTGTCCCAAAAAATTCTTGTATTTCAATATTTCTATCAATACATATTATCATATACAAATCTCACTAGTATACAATTGTCATATATATGCGTGCACACACGCGCGCGCACACACACAATTGCCATATATGTATAAATTAATGCACATAGCAACAGTATTTTAGTAAAAATGGAGAAAAATAAAATTTTGGGGGACATAGTTTTAGGTTGAAAAAGAGCTAATTACTAAACAAAAGTTGGGCTCATGGAGCAAATTAAGAGGTTGTTCGGGTAAATTTATAAACTTTTTAAAATATCTTATAAACTTTTCAAAATATCTTATAAGATATTTAGGTGGTTATGAGCTCCTAAAAAACAAATTGGCTTTTCCCTTAAAAATATAACCAACTTATTTTTAAATATCTTATAAGTTATTTTTTTCTATATATTAAAAATGACATAAATATATTCTATAACTTCATATTGCTAAATATTTAATTTATTTTTATCATTTTTAGAACAAAAAATTATAATTAACTATAAGTATAAATTTTAACAAAATCTTATAAAATGTTTTATTCAAACACTTTATGAACTTATTTTAAAAATAAGATGTATGAGTTTATAATTTTTAAAAACATCTTATAAGTTACATGATTTTATAAGTTTTTAAATTGACCTAAGCCAAACATTCTCTAAATCCCATTTTGAGCAAGCTTATTTTGCACCACCAAACACAACTATTGTTGTTACCTCTTCCAATATAACATTATGTAAAAATTAAAAAAAAATGTTAAATAACAACTATACGGTGAAACACTTTATGAGTTTATTTTAGAAATAAGATATTTGAGTTTATAAGTTTTAAAATATCTTATAAGTTACATAATTTTATAAGTTATTTAAATTAACCTAAGCCAAACATTCTCTAAATCCCATTTTGAGCAAGGCTTATTTTGCACCACCAGATACATCTATGGTCGTTACCTCTTTCAATATAACATTATGTAAAAATTTTAAAAAAATGTTAAATAACAACTATACGATGTTGTTCATCAAGACCAAAGACATACCAATTTAAATTTATTGAATTGACAAGAATGCTAAAAATTACTTCAATTTTCGCATTCTTCATATTTTTATTTATTTAATTTGATGTAAAATTTTTGTATAAAATTAATATATTTATGAATTATTTTTAAATTTATGTCATTATCTTACATTTACTAAATATAAATATTTATTGTAACCCAAACCTCAAACCAAGTCTAAGGTTTTTGAATTACTATTTAGTATAAAAATTAAACATATTGTAACTTTAGCATACCGAATTTTTAATTGTCTATTAGTCAATGCTATGTCATGAATAGCCCTGTTATGCACTGGAAAACAAAAGCAAGAATGATAGGGTGTTTGGATTAGCTTATAAGCTATTCAAAACATCTTATAAGATATTTAAGAGCTTATAAATTTTTATTGAGTGTTTGGTAAATTTTTTTGTAAAAGAACTTATAAGGTCCAAAAAAAAATTGTTTGAAACTTTTAAACTTTTTGAAAATAAGTTAGATATTATTAATTTATTTTTAAACATCTTACAAATTATTTTATTTTATATTTTTTTAAAAATATAAATATCATTAAATTACATTCTAGTAGTAGTCTTTAATTTAGTTTCATTATTATTATATTAAAAAAATTATAATCAATTACAATTATAAATTTCAATAAAATCTTATAAGTTGATTTTACTAAACACTTTAGAAATTTATTTTTAAAATAAGACTTATGAGCTTATAAATTTTAAAAACATCTTATAAGTTAATAAGCTTAGCCAAACATCATCAAAATCATGATATAATCAACGATTCAGCATTTCAGCATGTATTTGTTGTTACGTATTCATACTATAATTATTTCACACTACTAAAAAATCTGGGATTTGGTCGTAAAAAAAAGTGTCCTAAATTTAATTTGAAATGACATTAGAGACGATTTTCCGTCAGTCCCTGTTTACCATGTTGCTAAAATTTGGGATAGCCTTTGGTAGAATCGTTTCAAATTTAAGATGGCTTTAGAATGAACTTTTTTGATACGGCTTTCTTTGGAAAGGCTACGTCAACCCCTTTGGAAAAGCCATGGCAAAACTGTCCCAAAATTGAGACGGTTTTAGAATAGTTGCACCGAAATTTAAACAAAATAATTTGGAATGACTTTAGGATGAATTTGAAAATTCAGGGTGAACTCGTCCTAACACTGTCTCAATTTGAGACAGGTTTGAAACTACAACAAAATCCATACTAAATTTGGAATAGTTTTGCTATTTTTTAAAAATTATATATTTTGAGACAACTTGAGACGAATTTAGTACATAATTAAAAAAATTGTCCTTAATTTGGGACGAGTTTAGCCATCCCAATCTGGCCAATTTTTTTTTGGGACACTTTTCTTTCTACACAATATAAAATTAGTAATGCATCTAGCCTCTTTGCAATCTTTTTTCTAAAAGATGTAAGCAATGAAAAAAACATTTGAGTTCTTCAATAAAAATCAGTTGAACATCAATTTTCCAAGTAAAATTTAGAGTTCATTCTTGAGCGAATATATTCTCTCACTATGCCTCAAAATGCATTGATTTAGTCAGCCTTTAAGGTTGGAAAATAGTCCCAAAGAAATCCAAATGGTAGCCTTCAAAATATCTTAAACTATTATATTCCATGTTAGGTCATCAATTACAACAATTTCAAGATTCCTATCTTCCTTGATTTTTGACAACTCAGCAGTTTTTCCTTATAAATTTGAATTGAAAATATTTTGCAAATCATCTAACATATAGTTGGCTTGGATTGGATATTGGTAAGGTGTTTTGGATAAGGTAAGTTAAATATATCCAATCTAATGTCTTATAATCTTATCAGATGAATATAATTAGCTAAGTCAATAGCAAATAATTTAATTTAAGAAGCGATATATCCAACTAATTTACCTTAACAAATTTGATAGATTCTATAACAAATCATGTTACATCATCTATTCGGATAAGTTACCAAAAATTTAGAATTTTCGTAAGTAATTTGATCTATCATGTTAGCATTACATTGGAAGTTGTACTAGGACTAATAACAACTCATCAACCTTTGCATATATGGCATACATGTGGCATTAACATTCTCTCATCGGGATATTAACATTCTCCCCCTTTGTCATTTGGAGGCACAGCCCCAATGTGAAAAATGAAATCCAATTTGCCAAATAAGGAAACCAAGTAATAAAGATAAGACCCTAGGAATTCCCTAATAAATTGCTAATTTTGATTCATGCTTGTCAAAGTCAAAATGTTGGAACATGTCTTGTAACAAAGTTGTATGAGAGCTTAACAAAGTTTCGACTGGACTAGTAGGTAGTTTCACACAGCTTTAAAGTGTAAGAAATTCCTAAAAGAATAAAATCCATGGTTGTAGATATAACTAGTTGAGAAAACTATAACAGAAATCAATATTGGAGCATTCGAGAAGTAATTCGAGCAACCATGGCACCTCACCATATCACTCTCCCTTATTGGCACCTTACCAAATCTCTCCATTTTAATGGCACTTTACCAAATCACTCTCTTTTTGTGCTGTAGATTGACAAAAGACAGCATTCAAGAGAATGGCATTATCATTAGATTTGGCTTTAAATAGTCCGAGTGTGGCCACATCAGCATGGGTGTCTAAGGGTCCAACTTTAAAATCATGTGTTTCAGCAAATGTTGGAGCAGTGGGCAGGACATCACAGAATGCTAATGTACTCATGTAATTAAAACTTCTTCTCCAATAGTTGTATGATTTGATGCTCCAAATTTTTAGAGGAAAATCAAAGTGCTAAGAATTCGTTTCAAATCTAATTACTTAGATACAGGTGTTTCCATAATAGGTAAAGCTCCCTTTAAATCACTCACGATTTTATGAAAACCTTTTGAATTAATTTGTTGCTTCAAACTTCTCCTTTGAATAGTGAATGTAGTCTTCCCTTAAATTGTTGTCAGAGCTCCTCATTTTACGAGTATACCAACATCTAGTTCATCTATCGCCAACCGTGTTCCAATTATTAATGAATCAGTAGCAACATTTGTTGAAACACTTAGTCAAAGTTCACAAGTTTTTCGACTCAAGTTCATTTTATTGGTGGCTCATACTTAAGTAATGGTATGCAGAAAACTTTGCTTCTTTATAGTCATCTTTGTGCTCTGTTGATATAAGGGATGTTGTAACAACGCCTAGTACAAAATCTCCAAAATAGTCCAAAATATGGAGAGATTTGATTCTGACTTGATTTGGCTGTTGTAACTTGGTGAGGCCAGTGATATATGAATTAGAAATTCGAACTTGCCTTATAACTTTTATACTTCCCCTTGATACGCCATCCACTTTTGTAGCCAAAAATTAAAGGCCGTCAAATTGTTGTGATGCTTTTCTCCTTTTATCTTCCTTCCCCCCTTTTTTTGAATTTTTTTAATTTAAAAACTATTTATGAAAAAATGATATACCAAAAATGAATAACCTAAAGGAAGATAACACTTCACTTAAATAGGTAGCCGCCTATTGCACTCCTCAACATCTCAATCAGTCTATATGTTGGATCATATTCTACCATAACAACCTTCTTTTGATGTATGCAATAATCATATCTTGCTAGCTATTGGTGCTTAATCCTTTGGATATATCTTGTCCTCTATTTATAAGTTAAACTTCCAAGAATAGCTTCTGGAGGGTGGTTCCATCTCATTGTGGATGAATATAGAGGAATTTTAGCATAGTCTCTAAAATCCTTAATAACTGTCCTTTCTTATGTTGAAACATCTGGTGACTCATTTATGCTTTTTCCAAATTTCTGCTCTACTGGTTTTGCCACTAGTTTGTCTTTTTCCTCTGACTTTTTGACCTACATTCACCTGACGAGGTTCTGTTTGATAGGAACTTGCCCCCTTTGCATCATATGTTTAAGCAACTTGTAATATGAAGAAATGTAGTGACCACTAAAATAGCAATAAGTATATAGAGGGCTTTTCTTTTGCTTTTTAGCCAACTATTTACGTCTCTTTCTTCTGGGCAATGTTGGAACATTTGCAGAAATAGGTTGATGTCTTGTTGGAACATCTTCAAAATCATGTTCAATCTCCTACACAAACCGCACTCCTTTACTTCTTGAACTACTCAAATTGGATTATCCAACATATCTAAGTCCATGCTGATCCCTTGACGCTTTGCCCATGCTTAGGATGTTCTCCAACTTTACTTTTCTAGTATTAATCTTATTCAATGTCGTAGCATATTGTTCTACTTAATGTTGTAACTTCTAGTAGAACATCTTTGAATTATGAAAATCCTCCAACAATTTCGCATGTGAAGCACGTGCATCATCTTTCTCTTTCTGTAGTGCCTCATTATCCTGTTTCAATTTTTTATTACTATTTTGGATAGCTGATTGCCTCTCTACCAACTTTTGGTTGTTATTCATTAGCTTTTCATAAAAAACCTCATCATTGCTCCCACAATTGTAGAAAAAACATAAGATGATGTTATAGAAGTTGTTATAACATTAGATACAACAATACCCTAATTTTTTGATAGATTGAGTTGAACACCTCGTGATTGTAGGGATGCTCATCATCCTCTTCATAGCTTTCTTTAGATTTAACATCACTCAAAGTAGTGCCTAGGAAATTTCCCTACTTTTTTCAAGTGTTGGTACATGTTGATTAAATGTGGTCATATACTTTACATTCCCAACATTTGACCCCTTTTCTAGCATTTAGGACTTTAGCTTTCTACTGCTTCTTTTGATTCTTAAAAAACCTTCCTTTTTCTTTTGTCGTTGCTAGGAATGTTAGAACTTGTCTTGCGTCTTCTCAACTCCTTGGCAAGTCTTTGGGTCAAATACGAAATCTTGTCATCACATTCTACGAAATTCTCATGCTAGTCATCATGGTGACGGTTTGTGGTTAATATCTATATTGCTGTTTCTTTTTGCTTTTTAGCTTGTGTAAAGTTCATTTTCATATGCCTACAGTGACCTCATCAGTTTGTCCAGTGCAATAATCCAACTTATAGTGCATATTTGATGGTAGCCCCCTTTAGGGCAATTTGTTTTAGTAGCGATCTTAATGCTTTTCTTATCAACTTCATTTCTATGCATTTCTTCTCTAAGTGATGAGCTTGATTGGCTATCCCTCAACTTCATGTTGAATGTGGCCACTGTCTCATCATCATTCATATGGAAGTTGTCAAATTGGGACACTAAAATTTGTAGTTTGGACATGCGCATCGAACTTATGCCTTTGGGCACATTCTGAAAAATCTCCTATATATCCTTTGTTGTATCACACGATTCCACTCCTTTGTTGTATCACATGTTGCCATAAACTTGAATTGTTCTTTGTTAACACCTGTAAAAATGGTATTTGTAGCACAAGAATTTCTAAGGGCTATTCTCTTTTGCAAGGCTATGCTTAGAAAATTTCATTAACAATGATATAATAATTATTTGGACAACTAGTCAATACTAGTACATAAACACTCGGTTTACGCAAATTCCCATTGATATCTACTTGTTAAAGTGTTTCTAACCAAACTCCTCTAGACAGTAAGTCCCCTTTGTCAAGACTCCCTCTTGACCCTAACTATTAGCGCTGATCAATAAGTGTTCTCTCCCTGAGGGTACTTTCTTCGTTTTATCATTTAGTGGTTATGTATGTGGACTAATGGAACTTAGCAATGCATTTGACCTCTTTGTCATCTTTCTTCTAAAAGATGTATATTGAAAAACACTTGAACTCTTCAAGGAAAATTAGTTCAACATCAATTCTCCAAGTAAAACATAGAGTTTCCTCTTAAGTGAATGTATTCTCTCAATGCATTTCTCTCACTCTGCCTCATAATGCATCCATCTAATTAGCCTCTGAGGTTGGAAAACAATCCCAAAGAAATCAGATCAACAACCTTCAAAATATTTGAAATTGTTATTTTATGTTGGGTTATTAGTTGTGACAATTTTAGGATTCCTTCCTTCCTTGATTTTCAATAGCTCAATAGTCTTTCCTCATAAATTTGAACTAGAAATATTTTACAATCATCCCATATACGGTTGGATTGGATTGAATATTGGTAAGATGAGATGTGGTCAACTTCCAATATTTTACCACATCTTTTTGGTTAAGGTAAGTCAATTAAATCCAATTCACTTTCTCATAATCTTATCAAATCTGTATAATCAGCTAAGTTAACAATAAATAATCTGATTTAGGAAGGAATATATCCAAGGGATTTACCTTAACAAATTTGATAGATTTTGTGACAAATCATGTTACATAATCTATTAGACAAATTACCAAAAATTTAAAATTTTCATAAGTAATTTTGATTTGCTATATTAGCACGGCACTAGAAGTTTTGTGCCTGGAATAATTACAATTTATCAACCTTTGCAGCACAGATGTGGTCCTAACATTCTCCCATCAAAGATATTAACGTGAAAAACTGATAATAATAGTAAAATTAACATAGCAATCAAAACGACATCAAATACCAAAGAAAATACAAAAAGAAGTGTATTTACTGCACTTTCTTCTTCTGTCGCACGAGAAGTCTTTCCTTGTACCTTGTCCGAGCCTCCAACTTTATCATATGCAGCAGAAGATCCGCCCAAGAATCAATCGGGCCGGGCAAGCACCAATGCACGCAGTCGCTATACAAAGTCAAGTTCTCATTGGGCCTATGCCCGTACCTACTCGGATGCCCGTCGGGCCTCAGCAGCATCGCCTGTGTCGTGTCCAGCAATCTGAACCTCTTCTTCCCTTCCCTCTTCGCAACCCTAAATTCCTCCAGTTGGGTCACATACATGTCGATATTCAGGCCATCCAAAACCGTGTCGTTGCTCCGAAACGGCCGCTGCCGCACGCAATCCCCGCCAGCCTTCCACGGTCCGTTCTCGAAGTGGGACGGCGCGAAGGTCCGCAGAAACGTCACGCCCTTGAAATTCTTCCTCCCGTTGATGGCTTTGAACGCCGCACGCAAGACTCGGCGGTAGCCGTAGGGGGTGGGGAGGTCGGCGAGGTTGGGGAGCTGGCAGTAGCGGCAGCCGACTGCGCGGCGGTTCTCGTAGTAAACGGCGGTGCGGGTCAACCAGTGGCCGGCGTTGATGATGACGTAATCGAACCCGTCGAGTTGAGTGGTCCATGACTCGTCGAACTCATCGAGGTAGAGGTTGAAAAGGCCGGTGTGGGTGAGCCCGTCGGAGTCTCGCTCGTCGTATCGGACCAGGAACGGGCTCCAGAAGTAGGCGAGGGTAAAATTGTAATTTTGGAATTTCCAACGTTTGAAGTACTCGTCGGATGTCGGAGAGACGTTGATTGGATATTCTACCTGCGAGTGTAACAAGGCATGAAAAATTAGGCCAACAAGATTAATAAATTTAATTCAAAAAATTAAAAAAAATAAAAAAAAGTAGAAGCCCTTAGCGCTCTTACTTTTTTTTATAGGAAATTATTTAATTATTTCCATAAAAATATATACGTATTGCAAATAGATGATTAATTATTAACTGAGAAAAATAATTGTACGTCTCCAACTAAATATATGGTCTATTCAAGAATATTATTAATTACTAAGCACTTAATTAATTATGCATTCATTGATTTAAGGTAGCCACCGCCAATTCCCCGGCAAAACGAAGCACATTCATTGTTAAGCTTTTGATGAACGATTGGAATAATGCAATAAATTGATCTTGGTCTTACATGAATACACAAATACATTTATCGGTATAATATATAAAGAAACAAAAAAATTACCAGTTGCAAATTACAAAAAATAATTTTTTTTCTCGCATGTATAATTATAAATATTTTAAATAAAATAATAATAATACTAATTAATTCCTATATGCACAAGCACTCATAATTTCTATATTTATACTTTAGAAACTAATTATCACATTTTATAAATTACATTGTTAATTTATTATATATATAAAATATAAAAATAATTAGATTGAATATCTAGACTATGTTTGTTTAGCTTATTTTGATGGATTTGCAGCTTAAAGACAATTCTAGCTAATAATTTAATATTTAATGTGTGTAGTTTAACCTAAGATTTCGGTATATATGGAAGTATGCAATTCATAGTTTAACCTAAGCTGGGTTCTTGAAGGGTGCTTGCCTTTGTAGGTACACTTACAACCTAACTTATAATATTTTATGTTTATATAATTATTAATATATATGTGTATATAGATATGTATATATTTTTAATAATTTTAATAAAAAATATTTAAAAATATAAATTTATATTAGAAATTAATATAAAATAAGAGGAAGAACATGTGAGAAAAATGGAACAAGTAAATGTTAGTTGGGAGAGGTGAAAAAAAGAAAAAATAAAGTGATATTTTAGTCAAAAGAATGGCAACCAAACAATTAATCTGAAATATACTACGTATACTCGTGCATACAATTTTTTTTATAAAAATCAATCCACATTTTAATTGAAAAAATTAATAATTAAAATTCAAACTAAACATAAATATTTTTTTTAAAAAAATTGAACTAGAAAAAATCATAACACAACTTATAATTGAATATAAAACTCATGAACCATGTTAAAATTTCCCCCAAATTTAATTGATACTTATAATGTTAATAAATAAAGAAAGTGACGGAAAAATTAGGCAATTGTGAGGAAATGAGTGAAGCATAAGAGCCCATATCTACTGTTTTAACCATTTTAATTCAACAAATTCTGATTCACATTCGGTCAACCAACCCTAGTCTAACAATTAGTTAAAGCTCTCAACTTTAATAAAACAGTACGGATCACTAATAAATCAGAAAGAAAAAAAAACTCAGTACAGATCACTAATCTAAAACTGCAAAAGCACACAGATTAATATTAATCAAACATCAAACAGGAACAAGAAAACAACAAATATGTTTCACCCAACACCAAATCAGCGTGTGAATCTGCAATTCTTACCCTAGACAAGAGACAGATCATGGACTGCATCTGGTTCCTCCCGACAGAGTCTCCCACAAAGGTCAAGGCCCTGTCCCAGACGATGTCCAAGAACTCATAAGGGTTGAACACCTGCAGATCACACCCGTCAGGCTTCCACTTCCACTTCAGGAATCCTAAATCAGGCCTCCCATATTTCATGCAGTTCTGCTGCTCGTGGATGGCCCAGCACGTCGTGTTCGTGTAATACGGAGCGTCGGGGTTGGGGACCCATTCCCCTGTGGAGATGTCGCACGTTTCTTGATCGTCCGTTATTTTGATGCCTTCAGGGTTTAGAGCCACGTTGATCGCTGCTGAGTTTTTGTAGGATGGAGGAGAGTAGTTGGAAAGTGAGGAGTTCAGGCGGATGAAGGAGAGGAGGAGCAATGCTGTGACTATGAATACTGCAGCGATGTTCCTGATGCTGGATTTTCTGCAGGGAAGGAGCTCCATGGCTTTGTGATTTACTTGTAAATGAAATTATGGAGAAGGGGTTTGGTAAGGGAGTGAAAATGTTTTGGGAATGTTTTGGATTTGGACTTCGGACACATATGCAAGGTTTTCAATTGGATCAAATCTTCTACCCCGTTTTTTTCCCCTCTGTTCTCGTATTTTTATTAATATTTGGTGGCTACTTGTTTATACTGAACAGCTGTTGCATGATATAAAACAATGCACACGATAGTTAAATATTAACAAGATAGAGAGATAGAGATTAGGAATGGAGATAGAGGAGTCTATGGGCTGTATAATTTAGTTTAGAGCAAATGGTGTAGCAGTCCCCCACCCTTACTACATAGTGAAACCATTAAATAAAGGATTGTGTACTATTTGAGTTTTGTACGTTTATTTAAGGAGATGCTCAATAATACAAAAAAAATAAGATGCTGGATTTGTGGGTGGGCTAATTATGCTAGCCCAAGTAATGACAATAAATGGATTGGGACCATTGAGAAAATTTCAACTTAGTTTCGTGTTTAAAAAAAAGGGAAAGAATAAACCCTAATTAAAACTAATGGGGCGTCAGCATATTTTCACCTCGATTTTTCATATAAGAGTTTTAGGATATGATTGCTATGCATGAATCAATGAGGTAGAAATAGAACGAATTTAAGAATAAAATAAAACTAGAAAAAGAATGAAATGATTTACTGACATTAGAAATAAGAATGGAATTAAATTGTCATTTTATTGTTTTATTTTATATTAAATATGATAATTAAAAGTAAATATAAAGAATTAAAGATAAATATTTTTTAATAAAAAGGGCATTATTTGAAAATATTTAATATTTATATAACAAAAATACTTGAACTCGAACATGTATAATTGATCTTTAATTTGTTTATTATAAAATAAATATTTATATAGTTTTATTTTTAACTTTATATAGATATTCATTTTATAAAAAAAAGCAAATATTCAATTGATACTACTATATTAAGTACCTCTATGAGTAATGTACTAAACATTTATGATACACACATTTCCATTATATTATGTTTATTTATTAAGTATACCAACATATGCCATATTTAAAAATCATTTTTATTATTGCTAAAAGTTAATTTAGTACTTTTATTGGATGCATGAATATGCATATGTATTTTACATATTTAGAATATATCTTAGTTACATTCTAAATAGAAATAAGATAATATATATATATATATTGATATTTTCATATATGATATTTTTGTATTTAATTTATTTATTAATAAAGTATAATATTTGTTGATATAAATCTTGTAAATATAAAAATTAATAAAATTATTTTAATAGCATAAAATATAAGTCATTCCCAATAATGTGGGAATGAGTAAACCCATGAAGGTGGGAAGAAATGTATGTTTCTTATTTTTGAGAATACTGATTCTCAATAAAATAATGATTCTCCAGCATCTAATTCGTACTAATCATATGAATAAGAATAACGTTGGAATCACTATTTCATTTCTATCTGGTTCCAGCATATCAATCATACCATTAATGGGATAACTCCTAATTAAAATTAGTGGGCTATGTTCAGATGTAAATTTGCATTCGTTTTCCTTCATAAAAATTTACACTTTTAAACATACTATATCTAAGAAAATATATATATATTTTTTTATCTCTTTTACTTTATTACTTTTACATTATTTCTAAGTTTTTGCACCAATTTTCTTACCAACACAATGTACAGCCAAACAAAGTCTTAGAATTTGACCTTTACAAGTTTTGTTGGGTGGGTGTGTAGATTAAAAACAAAAAATAGAATTAGTGAACGCCACACTCTCTTGAGTAAACTTGCAAAAAGGGGGATAATTTTACCTATTTTCAAAATAGGTCCTGTTTGTTATATCTTATTACATCTATAATACATAATACACTAAAAAGATATTATTTTGAGATATAGAATATTTTATCAGAAAGTGTCACCCGTATACTAGTGTATTAACAGCATATGTAAGTAGAACCAAAAAGATAAGATCTATTATGAACATAGTAGATTTTATCCTTGGAAAGTAAATTTTATTCTAAAATTATACTTTTGTTGTTACTTTTCTCCTATTAATTTCTCAAAAATGGTGAGGCCATGTTAATTAATAGCATGTTGCTTTTTCCTCTTCCCATTTAATACCTATTATGTCATTTCACCCTTAGATAGAATATTTTAAATTTAGGATTAATTACACTAACACCCCACTTTTAGTGATATTATTAATTTTCATCCAAAAATTTTATTAGAAAAAGAAAATTCAAAGATATAAAAGATATAGGGGAGGTTTTGGTTATATCAAAAGTAAATGAGTATTATTTGTATTTATTCACATGGGATGTTCGCATAATTAATCCTTAAATTTATTCATTCGCTTTTGCTCGTCTATCCATTGTGCAATATAGATGCATTTAATTTCTTGTACTTCAGTCAAAAGAAGTTATTAAAACCTTACTTGTTGCGTTAATTACTATAATATTTTTTTATTATTTTTATTTCACTCTACTACTTTGTTTTAGATGAATTGTTCGTGATAAAAGTCAAGTACGGTTTCAAATGAAAGTTAACTGTACGAGAAACAAATAGATTCAATTTAACATAATCTGAAATATTTGCAATCTTGAATTAAGAGATAGAAATAGGACCAAGAAAAATTTAAATTTCTACACAATAATGTCATGTGTAGTTAACCTCATTAATATACAAAAAGTAAGTTTGGTTGGTGACTTTGACAAATAGTGAAAATAAAATTTAGTTTCGTTGTGAAATTTTAGTGAGAAATGAAAATTTTGATTTTGTATTTGTGTGTGTGTGTGTATAAATATACAATATAACAATGATTGAATAATTTAATAATATATAATGATAATGATTATATTTTAGAGTATCGATATATGTATATGTATAATGAGTGTACGTGCGTATATACATAGATATATTGATTTAATTATAAATGGAATTTTGAATATATTGTATATAAGAGAGAAAATAATTTGAATTTGAAATTAATATTTAAATGAACATTTTGTTAGACAATATGTTTGAATTGCTTAAATTTTAATAAAATGAAAAGAGATTAAAAAAAAATATTGAAACAAACATAACAAGATATTTACAATACTTGAATATGTCTCATATATTCCGTAAATTCGAGACTAACAACAATATTAGGATTGATCAAAAGACAATATGGAAAAATGGAATGGCTTTCGAGAAAAATTGGAGAAAAAGATCTTCACAGGTTTTTTTTTATTATTTTTCATTTTTATTTATGTTACCATTGTGGTTTGAAAATCTTCCTTTCTGTTTATTTATCATAAATATTTGTATTTAGCATTAATTTTGCACATGGATAGCAAATTTTATATAATATATAGTATAACAAAAGGACGTTTATATCGTTGTTCCTCAAAAATACCATGGCTAAATTTTCCCTATTGCTACAAGAAAAGGGTAAATTTGAGATGGACAAATTGAGATACTTTGGATGTATCTTAGATGAAAAAATATATAAAAAATATGTCTGAAAATTATAGTTCTTACTAATTAATTAAAAAATAATACAATAATTATAAATTAATGAAAGAAGGTATCAACATAAAAATAGGCCAATGTCATCATGCCATCATATTACTTTCGCCAATTATCTATTGCACATCTACCTACAACATTTAAAGCATCAATAAAAAGGAATAAATGACTGAAAAATCAGATGAAACTTCCAAAAAAAAAACTCTACCTATAAATTTTCTTGTCTAATTTTATAAATACCCTACTCCAATAAAATAAATGTCCATACATTTCATCTATAACTAATGCTTAACAAAAACCAAAACTGAGGAATTGCAGATAATGATGCATTTGGCTTCTTATCTTCAACCATCGAAGTATATACATTTCATACATGTTAATCTTAAGTCTGAGAGAATAGTTTTCTCTTATTTTTATATATTTATGTTTTTACATTATTTCTCTCCTATCAAAACACATCAAGATAAATATCCAAACATAAAAAAATTATGATTTCCCTAAGACAATTAATGATACATTATCTTCTACAACTGTCTTTGTAGTTCTCTCCTGAGCAACTCTTGCAAGAAATCATTCCAAGAGTCGATTGGTCCTGGCAAACACCAGTGCACGCAGTCACTGGCAAATGTCTGATTTGCCACCGGCCAATGCCCGTATTTACTCGGATGTCCGTCCGGCCTCAGCTGCATAACCCCCGTCGCGTCAAAAAGCCTCAGCTTCCGCCCATCTCTCCGCCCCGCTTTCTGCGCGAGCCTCAGCTCCTCCAACTGTGTCAGATACATCTCCTTGCTGTAATCCTCCATCACCGTCTCCTTCCTCATGAACGGTCTCGTTCGGACGCAATCCCCACCCTTGTCCCACGGGGCCCCCTCGAAATGCGACGGCGCGAACGTCCTGAGAAAGGCCACGCCGCTGAAATTCGCGGCGTTGATGGCCCGAAACGCCGTCCGGAATGCTCGGCGGTAGCTGAAGTACGACGTCAGGTGGCTGATATTGGGTTCCGGGCAGTACAGGCAGCCGACGAGGCGGTTGTTGAGGTAGAAATGCGTCGGGCGGAAGAACCAGTGCCCGGCGGAAATAATTAAGTAGTCGAAAAACGCGATTTTAGTTGTCCAGTGTTCGTCAAACTCGTCAAGGTATAATTTGAAAGGGCGCTTTTCGTCGTTAGGGTCCGTTTTTTCTGTCTTCACCAGGTAAGGCGCCCAGAACATGGAAATGTTAAAATCGTGTTTTCTATATTCGTACCGTCTGTTTTGATCCACTGGATTGGATAAGTCTTCGGGATATTCAACCTGAAAATTGCAAGAAAATGAAGTTTTCCTCGTGGGTTTGATTCCAAATTTCTCACAAGAAGATTAAAAGAACAAGTATTATATCAACTAATTAATAACAATGACGTTGTCGATATGTGCGCAAAATTTTTTATAATTAAAAATTTTAAGTTAAATGGTATAATGAATATGAAAGAAAAAAGTATAAAATTATATTCAAATATAATAGAAAAAGAATGAAAATTATTAAAGAAAAATAAGAATATTATAGTAATTTAACAACGTGGATCAAGATTGGCCTTATAAGTATAAATGGGTATAAAGGAGAAATGATTAGGCTTGGAAGATAGATTTTTAGTTTCAATCTTTGAATGCAAGAAAAACCAAAGATTATTTTAGTAAATGAATTAAAAAATTCAAATCCAATTTTTTTTTCTAGAAGTCTCTCCCATTCTAAATTTGGGTTTAGGAATGCAAATGCAAGACTTAATCTAATGACACATTTCGTGATTTTTATATGATAAAAAAAGTAAGTGATTATTTTCTTAAATTTATGACATGTATCTAAAGCCATGCTCACTTTGTATGAATAAATTATTTTGTTAACGTTAATAACATGTCTATATAGATTGATAAATGTCAGTTAATTATAACCAACACCTAATAAAATAATTCTAAAAATCTTTATTATTTTATATGGCCATGTTCACTTTATATTATTAGTGGGATAAATTATTTTATCAATTTTGATCACATGTTAACTTTAATAGATAAAAACTCGAAATACATGATAAATATATGATAAAATAATTAAAATTATAATCCCTTGTAATAAATGCGAAAATCATCCCAAAGGGCCACATAGCTTACGATTAAGATTGAGAGTGAACTTGGCCAAAAATAAATAAATAACAATAAAAATAAACATGCATCCAACATGTCGTTAACCCTAAAATAGGATAATTTCTCAATTTTTAGACTTACATGTATATGTATGCCACTCAAAAATGGATTGCATGCTTACCCTTGACAGGAGACAGATCAAGGACTGCATGTGATTCCTAGCGACGGAATCCCCAACAAAGGCTACCGATTTCCCCCTCACAAGCTCCAGAAACCTTTCCGGGTCAAACACGGGCAGCTCGCAGTCGTCGGGCTTCCATCTCCACTTCAGGAACCCCCGATCGGGCCGCCCGAACTTCATGCAGTTCTGATGCTCCTGAATCGCGAAACACGTCTCGTTCGTGTAATACGGGCCCACCGGATGGGGCACCCACTCGCCGGAAAACAAGTCGCACTGCTCATCGTCCAGCAATCTCGATCTCATCGTCAGCCGATCGTTTACGCCTCTCGCCATTGCCTTCCCTGCATTTTCTTGCACCGGTGAATCATTGTTCCCCGTTGCAACGATGTCGTTATTACTTCCGCTCACTGGCTGCGTTACGTTTTCCTCCGGCGGGGAATCATTCCCGCTTATCCAAGCAGAAGACTCTTTACGGGCTACGACGTACTTAGCTTCATGACGCCGGGGTCGTCTTCTCCTTCTCCTCCCCTTCCCGCTTTTCTTCTGCGGGGGAGGCCAGCCGTCGTGCGCCGCCGCCGTGTCCGGAACTCTGTCACCTTCCCTGCAACTCCCCGAATCAAAGGAGCAAGGCACGTCATTATTACTTTTATTTGGAGCTTCCAAACGTGAGGTTACATTTATGGGTTCCTCCGGAAATTCGTACGAGGTGGAGGTTTCGCGGAGCTTCTTTGAGGAGTCTCTAATGGAGGCGTAATATAGAGGGACCGTTAGAAGTACGGTTAGAGCAACAAGGGGAGCAAGCCTGGATGTTCTCCGCCGTGCCTGCGATTGGGCAGAGGGTTGAGACTTCATGGTATGGTTCTGCGGAGAGGAAAGGGAAAGGGAAGAAGAAACAGACAGTTGACGAATGTAGCGGTGAGGACATATAAGAAGCGATGGTCCAAATTTGCTGGGGATGTGTCGTCAGAATGCTTAGAGGGAAAGGTATGAACATAAGTAGGTAGACTATTTTTTATTATTACCACGAAATATTAATTATAAGATTAACAAAATGTGTAGTAAAAGGTTTATAAGTATATTGTAGATCGAATTTCTAAAATATGGTTTGATAGATAATTTTGAGAGTTTGGTGTTAACATTGAATTATCAAAATCTGGATGCTTTTTAATTTTCTTTAAAGGCATTTATGTTTGTGCACTAAAGTATTTTTGTTTTCATTGTTTAATAAGTAAAATCAGACTTTTTAAATCTTATTGATTTTATTTTTTAACCAGTAATTAAAATTCTATGCAATATATATGTTAATATATACAAACATTAGAATTAATATATAAGCACGATATATAATTTAGCTAAACATGTACCTCGCAAACTCAATTTTAAGTATTACACGATCAAAAAGTAAAAACATTTCTATACGTAAAAATAAACATAGTTTAAAAAAAACTTTTAAAAACTAAAGTTAGATATTCAAAATTCTGTTTATAATATTACCATGTAAACATATTCAATCTACTCCAAATTTTGGTATCTTTAATTATTTTGAAGGGAGATAATGAATAATTGTATGGTAAGGGATTTGGAAAAGATTTGGGCAGCTATGCTGCTATCTTCTCTTCTTATCATTGTTTTTTTTTTCTTTTTTGTACTTATGTCTTTCCAGTCGTCAGCGGTGATGAAAAATTCACAAAATTCAATCTTATCAAATTTATAAAGACGATTCTAATTCGTTCAGAAAGGTAATGTTGTTTCATACCACCTAAAACACACACAATAATTATTATATATTTCATATTTTATCTCTTTCCATCTCTTACTTTTACACACTTTTTGAAAAATACACAAAAAACACACACCCAAAAACATAAACAAACATATTTTTTTTATTTGCTACTATAATTATTTATAGATACTCAAAAATATAAGAATTAAATATTTTGAATTGGAACAACAATAAAAAAATTACAATCGAAAGATCTTTTTTTCGTAAATCTCATAATCTAATCTAACGTAGTTTAGCCAAAAAAGAAAAAAAGAAAAATTGACTACTGAATTTTTTGGAAAGGAGAATGAAAATTTGACTAAATGGGTTTGTACAATTAAAAATGTATTAATGGGTTTTATGATTATAAAAGGACGTAATTTATAAGTTTTACTAATTTCACCCAACCTTTTCCCCTTTTCCCATTCATTTCTGGGACTGAAGATTAGGTTTCAACAAAGCACCCACCTTTAAGGGGAAAAGAAGAGTAAATCTTTCAACTGTTAGCTATTACTCATAAATTAGCATTTTTGCAGAGTTGCGTTATGCAATCAAACAAACTATTTTGGAGATATAATTATTTATATTCATATTATTTTTTATATTGATTAGTATGACTTAATTTTGTTGGCTGATTAATAGTTTACATCAAATTACAAAAATAAAATTACTTAAAAATTAATTTATATGAAAAACTTAAAAAATAAGGAGAAGCCAAGTGCATGCTGGAGAACAAATATAAAATAATAAAAGATAAAAAGATGGAAGAGAAATAAATAATTAGAAAAAATAAATTTAAAAATATATCAAAATTAAAAATAAAAAACAATAAAATTAAAAGAAGTAAATATAATAAATTAAAGTTGACAAAGGAAAGTGCGAAAAGGAAAATATTATGAATTAACGTTTAAAAAGGATAATGAGAAAAAAGAATTATATAAAGAATTACTATGTAATAAGTTAATATTTAGGGTGTAGAATATAAACTAAATATTAAAAATGAAAGTCTTTGAGGGAAAATAAAAATTTAACGTATGTTAAGTGCAGGCTTATCATTAAATTATAATGACTAAAGACAATAATTATCGTTAGTGATATGCTACCGACTATTTTGTAATAAAAGAGATAATGGTTATAAACATTTATGTTTATTAATAAAATATTGACATATTATTCTATAAAATCTAATAATTAATTTATACATGTAAATTTTTTATTTGACGTAAAATATTGCATATACCTATAAAATTACTTTAAAAGTCTCATTTGCAGGAGTTACTAATATAAATACAAAATCTTTCCTTATACAATCATTAAAATCTACTTGTGAATCATGTATCTTTTAAGTTGAGTATTGGAGTATTTGTATAATTTGCACACTTTACGTTCGTACAATAAATGTAATACTATTTGGTATGAAATCTTAAGTATGCATGTGTGAGGATATTTTATTAGAGAACGGTGTATTTGAATACTAACTCGGAAATTAAAGTAGACATATAGAGTTATTCTCTACTATTAAGTCTTATTTTATGATTGTGTTAAGTATTAGTGGACTTTAAACTTAAAATGATATGGATATCTTGTGCATTTCATGGTCAACACAATATTAAAACATTAAGAATTGAATTTACCTTAGTAGTATTATGAGCCCAAAATAATGTTGGTCACGTGCATGTAGAGATATATATGTGATTAATAAAGGATTTGCCTTCTTATACGTAAACAAGATATTTGTCATATGTGATTAATTTTCTATGATATGGAAATTTTTGACCAAGGTAAAGCATGATTGAAAAAAAGTTTCTAATAAACAATAATCTTATGCGAAGTATTGATTTGTCATATAATTGAGTTAGTGAATTTAACTAAATTCATAATTCTTACTTAATTAATTGGGACAAAATGAGACAAAGTTTTTGTTGCATGGTAGTTACACTGAAAAGGATTCAAGCTAGATTTTACTATCATTCAAATTATTCTTATTGTCAATTAAAAATAAATTTAAAAAATCACACACATAAAATTAAGGCAACTGTAAGATGGTAATTTGTTGTAAATGATTTGATCGAGATTTGAAAAGTCTAAAAATAAAATTTGTTTGGCCACAACGAGATTGGATCAAGTACATTTATCTATTCTTTTATATTTGGACTTGAATTGATTCAGAGGCTCATGCAAAAGCTATTAAGGCCGCCCACTTTATAGTTTTTAGGTGAGAAAATTTTCTTTAGCCTCTTGCTTGGTTTTTCTCTCCAATTTCTCCATAATTTACAAAAAAAGGTTATGTGAAGGATGTTAAGAGGATCTTGCCCCACCTATTCGTGTGGACAATTTAGATGTCGCTAATGAAAATTTGTGATCTGGGGATCACATGAAAGAATTTGTCGACATAAGTGTATGTAACTCACATGCGTTGTGTGCGTGTATTGAGAATTTTAGTTCCATTGCATTATTATGCATGTTTTATGAAATTTAAAATTATAATTTTGCATATCAAGTGTGGCCAAACCCAATAATTATAACACCATAATTCTTAATATATAGTGCAAATATTTCTTTTTATTTTCATTTCTTGATAGTCTTTCATAATTTAATAACTGCAGTTAAACATCTGTTGTCTTCAGCTCTCCAAATGTATCAGTCAACTCTTCTTCAAACAGACAGAATGTAACCTCTTCTGCTACATCTTCATGACTGAATGCGAAAGCACTCAAGAGCCTCACCAGTGTGGTGTTTATTAGACACTCGAAGGCTTCTGAAATCTTGGTAAGTGAAAGGAACGAACAGCCGAGGATGTTCCACATCAACCACCTCTTGTGGGGCTTCTATCATTCCCTCCTTTGGTCCTAACAGGAACGAAGCAATGGACACTCTTATCCCTGCTTCCTTGCACATCACTCTATGCTTCACATTCAAGAATCTCCCATTGCCCCACACCTTTCAATTACATGCAACACATACACGACGCAGGTTGATGAGATCTTGACACATCGCGATTGATGAAAAATTGCTTTAAAATTGGTTGAAGAGTTTATTAGTGTTTCAAAAGCTCAACTGTTGTCACATAGGAAAATTTAAGGATTATCGGTTAAATCATAATTGAAGTGGTGATGTGAATTTAATTTTAAACAATTTTCTATTATTAGTAATAGTTAAGAATGCTATGCTAATATAACAAAAACCCTGCAAAAATGAAACAGTAAATACTAATCCAGTAAATAGATATATAAAAATATGCAATAAAACGACATTGCATTAAAATATTTAATCCAAAATATAGTATAATTTTAATATAGTCCATGTAGATTCTATATAAGTCAAGGAATATTGAAAATTTTGAGAAATATTCATTTGATTCATGGAGCCTTCGATATGGAATAGAACGAACTGAGGATTGACCCCAATCAAGAAGACAACAATTGAACCAAGGAAAAGAAAGAAAAAAAAAAAATCAAGATTCAAAAATCTATTCATCACATTTTTATTAGATTTTATTTTAGTTTTGATTTTCAAATTCTAGCCCAATTGCTTTACTGACCATCAGTCTGGCTGATTCAACCGCTCATTTCAACTCAGTTCAGTTTTTATCACAGCTATTTTACTTACCGTTGCTATATCTCCAAGATTGACAAGAAGGGCTCCAGGGCAAGGATCAACTGCCTCAAATTCGCCAGACCTCCTCATAACTTCAAGCCCACCCACAAGTTCATCGTCCTGCAGAATGGTAAGAAAGCTAGAATCTGTGTGCAGTTGAACTCCAGACGAGCCCACAGATTCAGGCTTGAAGGTGTATTTGTTAATCCTGAACTGGCAACTCCATCCCTCAATGGAGAGCTCTTTCCTCAGCCCAAGCCCTTGTCCAATTTTATGCACCAAATCCATCATGAGTTCATTCACTGCCTTAGCATACTTTAACATGGTAGCCCTGGTAGGACATCAGTTGAACCGTATCGATCATCAGCATCTAATTAAGAAATCCCCTTTCAAATACATATTAACACTTGCTTTTAATGATTAGGTTGAATGAAATATACCAACAACTTTAATCACATGTTGTATTATAACAGTTATTGATAAAAAGACAAGTTTGAAATAGAATAACTAAAATGATGAATAAATAATCTTAAACAACAAATATAGTAAAATAATCATTCAAAAATGATCTTAGCGGCATGTGAACATGGCTATATTAATAATACATCTCCCTTAATCGACTTATTCACGTCCTATCCCTGTTCCTGATTACATTCAAGATGACAGTCCCATTGGAATTGAAAACTGCTATATAGGTTTAGCTTAAGCAATACTCTCGTGGAGAAGACATTTCCCACACTTACTGACTTCTCATGAGTGACCAACCCTCCTACAATTCCATTGCCTAATCACAGAATTAACAAATTCACTTTTAGTGGCAACTTAAACTTCATAAATAATTAAAACTCAATTTGAATCAGAAGTCCGAACTCAAACTCGAGTTTGAATCGAACTACGACAAATAACCCGAAAAAATATTTTAAATTTAAATTCGAACACAATCGAATTCAAAAGCATTTTTAAACTTCAAACTTGAGCCCAGTAATTTGTAACCAATAAAGTCCTTATGATACCAGCCATCATCAATGGCTAATGGTAACCAGAACAAAGAACAAAAACGCGCGCGCGCGCGCGCGCGTGTTGCAGCTTCATAGATATGGAATGAAAATTAATTGAAGTCATCATTTGTACCTTTGGTGAGGAGTTGCTTCTAAGTTGGAACAGAAGGCTTCAACATCCTGAGGACAGGCCATGTCGTATATCCCCAACGCCTCGTAGAAAGGATTGATCTCCGACGGCGCCACGTACCCACTTCCGGCAATCACAGCCCTGTTTCTCACCTTGATCTCCCTGGGCAGGTCCAGCAGCGCCCTCACCACCGCCTTCATCTCCTGCATCAGCGACTCCTGCAGGATCCCCCCGAAATTCAAGATCCTGAAACACCCCCACTCCTCGCACGCCTCCATCAGCTTCCGCGACTCCCCCGGAAAGCCCTGCATATCGACCACCGGGATTGACTCCGCCATTCGCCCCACGGGGTTTTTGCTTGGTCCCCTGAGCTGGCTCCTGTTCTGGTTTGCCCGAGACGCGCAGTGAGAGAGGGGTATTTGTTTGGTGGAAGTTTTGTCGTGTTTGATCATGAAGGTGAATGGTTTTTGTACATTAGCGGGGACAGGATTTAAGGATGCGCTGTGCTGGTCGGTTCATAGGATTTTGTAGATCCACGTTACGTGCAGCATGCGACGTTGATAAGTTTATTTTTTAATTCTCTTTTCATTTGGTGGTTTCCTTATCTAATCATCTTTTTCTTTTTATATTTTTGTCTTTTGCTTACTTTTTTTTTTGTTTTCTTTCTGTTTTTTCTACACTTCTTCAAATTATTTTTTATTTATCTAATTTTTTATTTTTGTTTTTCATTTTTTACCAATTTCTTAAAATTATGTTTTAGTTTTCCTGTTCTAGGAGTTAGGTTGTTTTCTTATTTTCTCTTTCATTCTTTTTTCTTTTTTCACCGGCTTTTATTAACTATATAGGTATATATATATATATATATATATATATATATATATATAAACATATTTTAACATGTAACTAAAGGAGTGTGATTTTTTTATTTTATTCATTTTTTTCTTTTTATTTTCTGCGTCGCGTTCCTTTCTATTTTCTCTGTACTTCTTGTTTCGAGTTTTGCATTTTTATTCAAATTTTTAATCATATTGTTATTTTATTATTGTCAAATTTATTGTTTGGCAGCCATAAAAAATGAATGAAATGAAAGATAAGAATTCAAAATATAAATAAAAATACAGATAATTTCAAATTTTTGAATAAGTAAAAAGAATACTAAAAATTAATATATAATTTTATTTGTTTTTGTAATTATATACCGTTTAAAAATATACATTCAATTATTATTATTATTTTTATTTTTATATAATTTTAAAAATAAAAATATTTAAAAATATACATTATAATTGTAATAATAAATAAAAATAGAGAGATAATAAAAGTAATAAATAAAAAATATGATTAAGAGTGTCGTCCCAGGCTCACTTGCTTAGCGACGAAAAGTAGGGTTTAGGTCAATAATTACATTCTGGGAAGGTAACCATCGCCAAATACGTAAAAAACGTATTGAGACGAGCGCCTGCCAGATTTGATTTTTGAGAGATTTTTTCTCTCTCGATTAAATCAATATTATTGGATTTTCCTAATGTGTGATTGATTGACAATTTCTTACTAAACATGAGATTTTTTTTAGATGAATAATTAAAATTTGATATAATTGGACGTGTATGTTATTCAATAAATGGAGAATTTTCTTTTTGAAAATAAAATAAATGTTGACACATAGAGGGAAACATATGGGGTCAAATTTTTTTAAAACTTTTTTCCAAACAAAGACTAACCGGCCGGTTTTCATGGAGGAAAAAGTCGAGAAGGGATGAGTTGATTTTCGGGTGATTTTCTTCCAATAAATTGCTGCAGGTTGCGTGTCCTTCGGCCTTTAATAGACTTTTGTAGATTTAATTCTCTCCTTCTCCCTTCCACATAAAAAACTTTAATATTCTTACGAATTTCTTAAAAAATTTGATCTTTTTAAAAATTCATCAAAGTTTCAGAAAACATTATATTTTAATTTAATATCACAATTTTAGATCAAATAAGAAATTTAAAAAATTTTAAGAAGAGGGCTTTGAATATTGTAAGAACGTATTTTTTAAAAAATACAATTAAAATTGGAGTAACTATTAAGTTTTAATCGTTAAAAAATTAATTAGAATTTCAATTAATATTAATTTATAAATTTAACACCATAAGCATGAATAAAACGTTAGAATTTGATGAAGTTTAGCCAAGAACACCTTAAAACTTCTTCGGATGAAGTAAAGAGAACTTGATTGTACTCTTTGTGACTTGGATTGAATTGCTTCTTCACTTGTTTATGTGTTGTGGTGTGTGGAAAACTTGAGAATGCCACTTGAGGGTGTGGAAGGCATTCCTTATCTGTTCAACACATGACATGGTGTGTTTGATTGACACAGTTGAAATAGTAAAAATGATCAAAGGACGCACCGCAAAGCTGGTCAAAGAGGCTATTTCGGACATTCAAGCGCAATACAAATGAACCATAGCTGCAAAATTATAGAGCATATATGTACCATAGTGTTCCAAGGTAAAAATTACAGTGAGCAAATAAAATGTAGTATCCTAAACAGGAACAAACGACAGAGGACAGGAATTAGACTGTGAATTCACCGGAAAGCCTGTTATTTTAACGTCTAACAGCGTCACCGAAAATCAAATACAGAAATCACCTCCAGAAACAGAACAATGAACACATCATAAGCTAATGGGATTGAAAGTAACTACATGAAACCACTACTTTTGTTGGTATGATATTGTTTCCCAGATAAGTTGGTCAGCCAGGAGGTGTAGTTAGAATAATTCTATATCAGAAGCTGCCAAAAAGCAAATGCAAGGCCGGCATTTCTCAGTTTCAATGAAAAAAAACAAGTCCCGTTTCTAACCCTACTATTAGAGTTCAAGAAATGCCCTCATGATTGTCATCATTTCACTCCCAGGAAATCGCCCAAGAACCCCTCTTGCTGCGGCTATCTCATTAAACTCAAGAACAGCATCACATTTAAATGCCTGGTCCTGTCGGATACCTTGTTTCACTTCTTGACCTCGAGAATCATATTCCAAGTCCTCACCAGATTTGACGGCTGGAAGTGGAAAGGGGTCAAGAGAAATTTCCAGAAGACGTGATTCCCCACCCAAAGCACCAACAAAGTCCTTCAAACGACACAGCGTGAACGGGACTGGTTCAAAGCTGTGGTCACCGTATTCAACAGGCGTAGAATGATCCCCGGTGACACAAATGTAATATTGAAACGCCCCAGTTGATTCTTCTTCCCAAAGCAGCTTAGCTAGCTGTCCAATAGCTTGGTCAACAGCTTCTAATCCTTTGGCTTTGTAGATGCTCGCTTTATCATGACCAGCATCATCTATTGCCTGCAATTCCATTGATGACAAGTTTGAACAAATCTCAAGGGCATCTCCATATGAAAATACTCAAAATAACAACATCAAAATTAACCCAACAGTAACATGCAAAGAGTTGGCATAAGTGATTTGGATGATTAAATAATAGAATTCCTCATCCCACCACTAATTTCACAAGCTAACACGAGCTAAATATGAAAGGTAAAAAGTTCAAAATGGATCTTTAGCTGAAACTTATTTTCCAAATAACAAATATCAACAGGTTTCCAGAAATATATGCGGTGCAGCCACCTGTACAACTATTAACCAAAGCAAAGGAAAAGTGGGCCTGAACTGGTGGCTGTCTGGATTGGCGACTACAGTCACAGGCCGACACTGACAAACAGCAGTATACAGGGGACCACGGGCCTATCCACATAGAGGGGCATAATAGTAAAAGCAGTGTGAAGATATTATTTATATATATGTAAATCTGTTCCAAAAAAGGAATAAGCTTGAAGACACAACAATACGGTTTCCCCATCAGCAGCCTGCATGAAAAACACTTTAGCACTGTGGCCCAGCCTCCAAATGCCAGAATTCCAGATAGTAATTAACAGATTTCTGACTCATGTAGGGGAAGCAGCATCATTTAAATGACAAAGTGGACAGAAATATTTAATGCCACCACCTTAATATGAAGGAAACCAAAGTCATAGCCATCAGATCGGCCAGGCTTATGTTCATCTTCCCCAGGTACAAAGACATTGGGGGCTGACTTTGAAGGAGCGGAGAGTGCTCTGGCTATAGCAGTTGCTTTGGATGTCAACAGGGTTCTGTAGTCTCCTGTTGCTCCTGGAGCTTCTAGGATATCAATACCAAGAGATAAACCCAAGCCAGCAATTATTTTGGTAGGAGCAACCATACATGGCCATAAACCATGTATTTTTTCAAAATGAGGAACCTGGATTGCGAAATTATAACCTCAGAAGAAACTTATCTCAAACTTATAAGGTAAAATTAAATGGACACTTCAATAGGAAAAACGGCCCTAATAACTGTATTCTTCAAAGGAAAAATTACCTAAGTTATAAAATGATTACCTCAATCCGAATGCCACAACCTCGTAAAAGAACAACATTAGCAATATTCTTTCCCTCTGCAGCTCTTCGTGCATTCAAAGGATGAGCAATCAAAATGCGAGATATCTCCTTTGATAACTCGTTAACAACTGCAGCTGTGTGCTTCGCTTCATCCGAATCATCAAGAGGTTGAGCTTCTAAAAGCAGGCAGTTATCCTTCAATGGGTCTGTTCCTGATATATTTCCACTTAATTTTGGTCCTTTGACAACCACTCCACATCTATGCTCTGTTGCGTACCTAGAAGAGATGGTTTTGCATCATAAGTTTAATTGGTAAAATTGTAAAGCATTATCCCAGCTATGGCAGGGAACCTATGTCACATAGCATTTGGATTTCAACCAAGTTCAATAAAATTGGCTCAAAGGCTTGAAACCCAACAATGAATTATGTGCATTCGCTATGCATGACATAGCAGGAAATTTCTTCAAGTGGAACCAAACATACCTGACTCTGACTTCATACTGATGAAAATTTGGCAGCTTCATTCCATCCAATGCTGCACAAAGAACAGGTCCTTCTTCTTCAAAATGCCTATCGGCCCTCCTGCTGGTAACTACTCCAGTTTTCTCATCCAGGGTTGCAAAGTTTGACTGACATAGAAATAGAGGCCATCACTGAGAACCAACCATGCGATCAAAATGTTTCAGAAGTAATTGATAATCATATAGTATCACCTAAGGAATAAAAATATTTTCAAAGAGTGAACATAAAGCCAGAAAATTTGAGGTTGCTCAAAAACCATATTCAGATGAGGCATTAGAGTCTTGCAAACACAAAAGAAAACTCAAAGAGTTAAAGAATTTCAAGAGATCATAATTTTTCCTTAGCACAAAGTGAGGCCACAAGAAATCTAAAGCAATCATTGCAAAGTTTAAACAAACCCAAAATCTCTGTCCTCCAGATAACAGTTGAAGATATCAAACACAGTGTATTCATGCAAAATGACTGACAGTTCAATTGCAACCTCACAATAATTAATGAGAACTACGAAGAAGAACAAAGAAGAAAACTTGGCAGATGAAGCACAGGAAACATTAAAGCGATATTCTTTTTAATATACTGAACAAATAACCATGCTAAACTCTGCACAAAGTATCTTCCTATGTACCAATATAATGCATACTTACCAATTCGAAACTGAAATTTGAGAGCAAGGACTGTGAAAAGAAAAGATCGAAAAGACCATAAATGAAGTCAAAAGAGCAAGCACGTACTTTAAATGCAATATCTCCCGGAGACATTGCCAGACCAGCACCCATCGATTCAAATGCACCTCGGCCTCGATAATAGACCCTAGGATCATACCCCAATAGAGAGAGATGGGCAGTATCACTTCCACAAGCCAATCCTACTTCCACAGGATCCATTAAACCATTGATTCCGGCTGAAGCAATGGCATCCAAGTTCGGTGTGTTGGCTACTTGCAAAGGAGTTTTATAGCTAAATCTAGGTAGCGACACATCTCCCAAACCATCAATTAGAACAAAAGCCAACCTTCTCTTTGGCTTCCCCGAGTTAACCATTTCCGGTTGCGCAACAATTGCTTTTTGCCTGTTACTACAAAACTGGTGAAATTATAACAATGAAATATATCTTTCATTTGTAGAAAAATAACAAAAAAGATCATACTGATGGCCTAATATATCAATCATTTTTTCCCCGAATTTAGCAACTTCAACAGATATTCTCATATTAACCACTGAATTAGCAGGATCATAACACCGACTGGAATCTAGATTCAGATAGCAATAGTACTGATCTTATAAACAAAACAGATTTAAAATTTTTCTCAACAAAAACATAACTTCACGGAAGGCGAGAATGGAACATCCAAAGCAATCAAGTAAAAGTGTTTTCTAAATAAATTCGGAAACCCGACCAAAACGAACAAGAAAAATTTCGTAATTAGGGAAGAAATTCTTCACTAACGACATCATTCACCAAGAAAATTATTATCAAACAATTCTATACGAAAGAGCGATGAAACTTTGATCAATCATCAATCTTTACGAATATCGATGCCGTACCTGTTAACAATCTTTAATCCTGGTAGAGTGTGATTGATTACTTCTTAATACCTACAAATTTGGATTTCCCAAAATCTGGAATATTGTGTTCAAGACTTGAGCTCGGTACTGTCGCTCCCATGGTAGCGTTGATTTTACTGTATTTCTTGGTCCCCCCAAGAATATTGAAAATTACATTGTGACCCCACACTGTTAAAGAAATTGTTCTTCGAATCCTTTTTCTCAATTTTGTATACAGACGTATTAACACTATGCCCCTTGAGATTTCTTTCATGGAGTCACTAAGGAGTAGATTTGGAATTGAAGTATTGGGAGAGTTAATTTACAGCTATAAGTAAACAAATTTGGATTATATTTTTCATTATTATGTTCAATCAATTTTAATTTTATTTATAAAGTAAAAAATATAATACGTTTTTATTAAATTATTTCAATATTACTTTTAAAATATATAAGAATGACGTATGGCGAGTTTCATATATAAATTTAATATATCGATATTATAATAATTTATTTTATAATTCTTCTATAATATAAATTATTGATACAATTCACAATTTTTTTTGTTTTCATTAGTTTTATTAGAAACTGTAGTAGTAAGTAATTTACAATTTTATAATTAGTTTAAAGTCATTATTTTATGGAGATAAATCTATAAAACCACATGTTACGTAAATCATTAAATTCTATATTTTGAGTGAAAATAAAATATGTAAATGTATCATTCATGCATGCCTCAAATTTTCAGAAATATATTGTTATTCGATTTTTAAAAAAATAATTAGACGAGTGATTATAATTTAATGAAAATTAAACGTGAATTTCAGGAGGCTAACTATTAATAATACAGAATATATCACACAAAATATATAACCATACATATATAAGCAAATACCGAAATTTTATACCATCGTATTTATTTCAATATTTCTAGTTATCTATTAGCAAAAACAAGAATCTCATATACCAAAATGAATTTATGTAAAGAGTTCATTTTTTTTCTTTCAAATGAGTAACTTAAATAGAAAGATTTGATGGAAGTATAAACAACATTTAATAAAATTAAGTACGATAATGAGCTTTAATTTACTGAGGCTATGCTTGTTTCTTTTCTTCTATATACTACTTTTAACCACTTGAAAATCTTAAAATCAAATATTTTACTATATAAAATTTATTCAAATTCAAATACAATTTTTTCTTTCTTTTTATCTTTTATAACTAACTAATAATTTTTCAATTATTATATTTATTTACAATTACATTTAACTAACACTTATCTCTATAATTTTTCTACTCATATTCATTAAACTTATATACCATCACATGATTCAATCATTATTACATATTATATATATATATATATATATATATATATATAATTTATCTATCCATCTAAATTTTACAAACTAAACATAATATTCATCTCCATTCAAATCACTAAAAAATTTCCTCTCCCATCCTAATTAGGAAACAAACACAGCCTAACGTTTTTTGTTGCATACTTCCTCTAACATGCCATTAAGTTTTAGATTTCAATTCTCCTCTAGGACTCCAATGTTTTTGCCACATTGCATTAATGGTATGAATCCTTATTTTCATAACAATGGCAAGAAAGTGAGTGAGTGTGTGTGTGTGTGTGTGTATTATATTTCTAAAGAAATAAGTCCATTTTAGGTTGTTTTAGACCAAAGAAAACCGAAATATATCATTAAACAAACGTCATGTCCAGATCCATGCACGGGAACTGAGCATCTTGCTCAGCACCCCTACGTAATTCATGAGCTTCTTGGTTGAATTCTTCTCTAATGTGCCGGAACTGAATGGCATCGAAATGTTTGGCTAGATGTGAAAATCTTCAACAATGGTAGCTCTCATGGATAAAACCGCCATTCCCGACTTCAGCATGGCTAAACGGGACAGTGAGTCTCCTTCCATTGTCGCTCGTTTCCAGCCTTGAGACACTGCATATTGGACAGCCTGACGAGCTGCAAGACATTCCGCTAGGAATGGGTCCGAGACATGGCCAACAAACTTTAAGACATATTCCCTAAGCAGTTGCCTGCAGTATCGCACACAAATACTCCTGTTCCTGCTCCTCCTCTACTAGCAAATACAGTCCCATCGAAATTCATCTTGACAGTTTCGAAGCCATCGAACTCTCACTCAGATCGCCAAAGCTTTGACACGTCTTCCTGGCTGTCACACCAAACTGATCATAGGCCGAAATTAGGTACTGCGCCTCTCTCAATACACTAATTGTAGGTCGATTAGGCTCCCCTCCAACCTGTGGTTCTTGAACTTCCATACATCCCAAAGAATTGTTGCCAACAATCGGAACCGACCATCTTCTAAGACTTTGTTCTCTGCTTCATCCACTGGAATGCAGTAGACTCCCATTTCATCAAATTCCTGTGATGGTAAATTCGAGAGAGCCCATATCTGCCTAGCATGGATGCATTCCAATAATACGTGCTTAATATTTTCCACACCCCATCCTCTTTAAGATTTTCAGCTGTGGGTAGTATGCCATTTTACCAAAACGCCAGAGAAAGAACTGAACTTTTGGAGGTAATTTAATCTTCCACATAAAGCTCCAAGACTCCTTATTCATGCTGCTGGCATTCAGCCCCGTTCCTCTCTTGTTTCTTTCCCAAGATTTTTTACTAAGAAGTCGGCGGAACGGACTGTTAAAAAACCACTCGCCGTGTAATGCCATACCATACAGTCTTCACTATAGAATGTGTTCAATGGAGTATTCAATATGGACTCAGCTTCTTCATCTCGAAAAAGGCGCTTCTGCCTCAATACGAACGCTGCTTGGTTCGAAGCAATAATTCCACCAAACACCTTCTTAGGTCGATTGGCAAATATGCTTTCGACGCCAATTTGTATGTCACAGTACCTTTGCTATGAGGACCACGTGTGTTTCTTGCATGCGGTTGGCATTCGACTGCAATTCAAAAATGTTAAAAACTTGGTTCGTCATTTGATCCACAGCTATATGCTAGTATTTTTTGGAAAAATACCGGAGGCATCCCCTTAGGCCCAGGAGATTTGAACGGTTCTCACTGGCTGCTGCGGCATGTCATCACCTTCCTGTGGATGCACGATACAGCCTGCTCAATCACTTCCTGCGGGGACGGTTTTGGAGTCTGAAAGAGGTGCTGAAGAACACGATGTGAAATTATGTAATGACTCTTATTTTAATCCTCTCTCTGTCCCTTTTCTTTTAATTTTTTTTTTATTCATGTTTTTTTTTTTTTGAATTTTCTCTTCCTTCAAAAATTTCCAATCTTTTCTTATTTTCTTATTGCAGATCTATTTTCGTTATTTTTAATAATAAAGTTTTATTTTTATTATTTAAAATATAATAACTTTACAGTTTATAAATAATTTTATACATTCCGATTTTTACCTATTGCTGACAATGATGGCAACAAAATTTTGTTTCATAATGTATGCTTTTCAAGCCCTTCTATGGTCTAAGTGCCTAATAGAAATATTACAAAGGCTTAGTTTGGTTCCTTATTTGAGTGGAGATGAAAGTGCAAGAAATTTTGATGAGTAGGAGAATTATGTCTGAGAGTAAAATGTAAGATGAAGGGAAATTTTAAATTAGTTTGAATTTGAATATATATATATATATATAGAATATATAATAATGATCATATACTATTTGAATTTATAGAGTATAAATATATATAAATTTAAGTATACATAGAAATATTTATTTGATTGTGAATAGGTAATTAATTACTTGTAAAATATGAGAGAGAGAGAGAGAGAGAGAGAGTTTTATATTCAAATCTAGATATAAAACTTATAAAATAAGATATTTACTTCGTAAAAATTTAAATGGTGTGACTGGGAAAATGGGGAAACGAAGAATCCAACGTGGATAAAGTTTTAGCCAGGAAGTAATCTAAGTGGGTGTTTCTCCAAGACAATCCTCTCCTTCATCAAAGAAGAAGCCACATGACAACGACACCATGGAATCCGGCCATCCATTTCCCATGTTTAAGGATCTCGTGTGGATGGCCACCTTCTTCTTACACACTGGATTTACTTACATCATGACTAGAACTGTTCAACACCAACCTCGCCGATCACGTTGCATCTTAGACAAAGTGGAATTGTCTCCTCCTCACTATTTTCTCGCAACCGCTCCCATGGCAATTGTAATAATCCTTTATAAATATACACCACCACAAGCGCCATTTCCTCACCATACCACAAGTATCGGCAAACCCAACAGCACCCTACCAAAGAGTGCTCACCATTAATGGCCAGCCGCTGCCTCCACCCAAGGCTCCTGCGCCACCCGTTCCGCCGCCTCCACTCCTCCGGCCCACCACTCATCCCCACCGCTCCACAGCTCTTCTCTGGAGGCGAACTGGAGCACTCTGGTCTCCAAAACCCCACGCCGCCCGCTATCAATCTCGATGACACAAAGGAGCTGTTTGCGTCCGTTTCGACCTCTAAGCTGATCAAATCCAACCTCATTCTCACCATGGCTTCGACGGACCGCATGGTCGGTCTGGGGACACGTGTCATGAACTCCAAGCTGATGGAGAACCCTGTCACGAGGACGATGGTGTTGCTGTCTATTAGGCATACCTTTTACAGTCATTTCTGTGGAGGCGAATGTCTGAGGGAGACTGAGAGGACCGTCCAGAAACTGTGGGGTTCCGGACTCAGAGCCATGCTGGATTATGGCCTGGAGCATGCAACTGATAACGGGGCATGTGATCGGAATCTGGAGGAGTTTGTCAGAACCGTCGAGTCGGCGAAGGCATCGCTCTCTGGCAGTTCTCCAGTAAGCCGCCTCTTCGTCCTTTCAATTTGTGAAATCAATTATGCAGCATGGACCATTTAGTGAAAGTGACTTCGTAATATTTTTAGTCTATGCCATTTAAGAATGGGGAGACTCCCATTTGATCTTTTAATTCTATTTGTTTTTTCCCTTAATCATTTATTTTCCATATCTATCGGTACTTATGTATTTAGCTTAATTTTAGTTGTGCATTATTAAATTACTACAGTGCACTTATTTTTAATATTTTATAATTTTCCTTATTTTTCTCCTTATATTTTAATACAATTCTATAATTTTTTTTTCTTTCATATTTACTATATATTTCAATTCACTCATTATACACTCACACACACATATATATATATTTGTAGGTTAAAAATTTAGTTTAGTCGCACATTGTTAAATTACTATAATACCCTTATTTAGACATTTTATAATTTTTTCTATTTATATTGTATTTTAATTCAATTCATATTTCTTTCATTAATATTTACTCTATTCTTCAATTCACTCACTATACATATGTCTATATATATGTTTTTAAAAAAAAATCTTACACTTTATTTTTTGTCACAACAAAAAATTTTAAAAGTCACAAAAAAATTTTCACATGCGTCATGTGTGCCATTACGACTAGCTGATCCATAATGGAGCATAATTCCTATACAGATTAGCTTCGTGGTGGTGAAGATCACGGCAATCTGCCCTCCAACTTTGCTCCGGAGAGTGAGTGATCTGCTGAGATGGGAATACAAGGACAACTCGTTGCACCTTCCATGGAAGCTGCAGAGCTTCCCAGTTTTCTCTGACCTCAGCCCTTTCTACCACACTCCAACAAGGCCACAGCCGTTAACCCGAGACGAGGAGCAAGACCTCGAAACGGCCCACCAGAGATTGATCAAGATTTGTGACAAAAGCTTAGATGCAAATGTCCCTTTGCTCATTGATGCAGAGGATACCTCAATCCAGCCTGCAATAGACCATTTGGCCTATTCGGCGGCTATAAAGAATCGCCGCGACGACGGCCCTCAGATTTTCAACACGGTGCAGGCTTACCTGAAAGACGCAAAACAAAGACTGGTGATAGCTAAGAAAGCAGCAGACAAAATGGGAGTGCAAGTGGGGTTTAAGTTAGTCAGGGGTGCATACTTGTCCAGCGAAAACGAGTTGGCTTCATCAGTGGGGGCCAGTTCCCCAATCCATAGCAGTATCTTTCAAACTCATGCTTGCTACAATAACTGTGCTGCTTTTATGCTGCAAGAGATATCAAAGGGCTCGGGTTCGGTTGTGCTGGCCAGCCACAATCTTGAATCAGGTAAAGCTTCTTGATGTGCTTTGATCTTTACAACAATGCAATGGAACTGTCCTTTTTTGATAAGTTGTTGATGGATTTTCAAAGGATCACATAAACAAGATCACATGGAATGCATAAAAACATAAACAGGACGGACAGTTCGTACCTTTGTAACCAATATCGGGGTCGCGATTAGTTGACAAGATTGAATGGGCAAAAAATCCTCCTCCGGACCCTTGATTGGGATTGTTTTTCCAAGGTGGTACCGCGCTTGAGTTTGCGACAAGGATGTCCCGTGCCACGACCTATTAGGAAGTGTTCGTCTGAATAGTTATTTGTGGTGATCGATAATCTACGAAATCCTTGACTCCTTACAGTGTTTAACCTATTACGCAAAGTTGTCTTGACAAGATGTTTGTGGTATGTGTGTAGGTCAAAAGGCAGCTGCAAAGGCCGTGGCGTTGGGGATCAAGAAGGATAACAAGAACCTGCAATTTGCTCAGCTCTATGGAATGGCAGATGCCCTTTCCTTTGGACTCAGGAATGCAGGTTTTAAGGTCAGTAAGTATCTTCCATTTGGACCTGTTGAGCAGATCATACCCTATCTTCTGAGGAGGGCTGAAGAGAACACGGATCTCTTGTCTACTTCTTCCTTTGACAGGAAGGTCATGAGGTAGTGACAACAACCACCATGCTCTCTAAATTCTTGGGAATCTTACTAAGAGGGTATCTAGCTAAATATAAAATATTTTTGAACTTATAAGTTAGTAGATTTTATTCCAAAAATAATCAAATAAATTACTTAGATAGAACAATAAAATCATTTTATAAGATTTTATTAAAATTTATTATCATAGTAGATTAGGATTTTTTTGTGTAATAATGATTAAAATAAATTAAATGTCATTAAAAAAATAAGATTCAAAGATATTTATATCATTTTTATTATCTATACTATATTATTAAGTGTTTGAGTCCATTTGGATTGCTCAAAGTAAAATTACAAATTTACCCCTTTTAGTCACACAGAAAATGGCTTATTTAACTCATGTTCTTTTATATTCTTTTATATCTTTCTTTTCTTTTAATTTATCTTAATTAGTGGTCTCTTTTCAAATTTTTCACTTCCAAATTTTTATTTCTTTCTTTATTTTTTATTTCATATATTTTTTTTTGCATGTTTTTAATCTTAAATAATATTATTTTTATTATTTAAAATGCAAAAATTTTATAATTTATAAATAATTTTAACACACATATAGCATGCCCATTTTACTTGTATAAAATGAAACAACTTATAAAATTTTTGAAAATAAGTTAAGAATAATTGACTTATTTTTAAATTATTCGTAAGATCCAAAACGTGGTGTTTTATTTTTTGAATTTACAATTCTCAAATATTTTATAAAATATTTTAAAAAGACTACAAGCTTTATTCGAACACCTACGTTACTAATCTTTCACATTGCCATCTATGTGCAGGAAGGAGCTGTTAAGGAGATTAAATCCTAAACTCTGTTGAATATACCCACAAGTCTTCCTGCGGGCGAAACATTCCTATTACTTCTTGGTCCTGCAGATGCTGAGAAGAAGGGGAAACTTAGGATTTGTCAAGGTTGTGATTGGTGTAACTAAATGGGCCTGAGGAGGACAACAAAGGATCCAGCCCAAGAGAAAGAAACCTTTGTTGTGTTTTACCTATCAGGTCCAAATAATCAACCCCGTTGTTTCGGGGAGAAGCAAGAATCTTCCACCTCTCAAAGTGGTTCATTTGATCTTTTGAGACATTATTTAGTGGCTTTTTTCGTCTGCTTCTTCCAATGATTTAAAGAAAAATATATCAATAACTGATTTTCATCTACCTTCCAAGCTGTGACGGTTCAAAGCCTTCAATTAAAGTCATTAGTAAGGCCAATTAGCAGGGTGCAAGTAAGTTCAATCCAAATAGCAATTACAACAAGTTTTATTAAACTTGATTCAACTTTATAGAACTTAAACACAAGTTCGACCTTAAATCAAAATTAGATAAAAAAAATTTAAATTTGAGTTGAAACTCAATTAGACTTAAAACGCTTTCCCTCGAATTGGGTAACTTTCCCTCACATTGGGTAACTTGTTTTATCAACATCTCTAAATATTCCAAACACCACAGCCAAACCCAAATGCAGGTATGCTCTATTAACACCCCTATTGTTTGGAAAACCACAACCAAACCCAAATGTTTATACTGCCATTTCTAATGTCGGAGTGGGAACAAGTTGCTCGTGTGTTAAAGTTTGAGAGCTGGCTGTTAATGTCTTGTCTACGTTGGGACTTAAGTTTCTAGATTCTGGATATACTTAATTGCATATTGATACGGTTCAAAAATTCGATCTTGGAGGCTCCTAATTTTGCAGTTTGCTTGTAAGGAAAAATGAAATTTCATGCATGGCCAATTGCTGATGGAAATGTTCTTACATGGAATGGAGCCACGCCAATCTTAATTCCTGGCATAATTGGTTCTGGTTCTGAAGAATGCAGAACTTAATTATACTACAAATCTAATATAACAGTAAGAATCCATTTGCATCTAAAAGGCCATCACATTTGAGCCCATGTGAGCAAGTATTGATAACCTTAAGTTATCCACGGCTATAACTCATCTTGAAATCAAGAAAATCAAGGCAAACAGGCAGCATATGAAATTACCGTTTAGAATGTAGATATTTTCCACTAGCCGGGTACAAAAGTACTTATCTGGGTACAATGTAATGAACTGCAATTAATAGGGGCGAAATTTCCTAGCGGCTCTCATTTGTTGTATCCGCTTTTTATCCTGCTCAAATTTGCTCTGCAACATCATGATCTCTGCATACAGCACAGACAAAGTGATATTTCCATATGAAAAGAAAGCGCAGACAAACTAGCCATCAAAACTTGTATCTATAGAATCACGTTCAGAGTCTGAATTAAAATTTTGGTGGGTAAAATAGCCGGAAATTGTTTACCGAAAAGGAACTTCAACAAGAACCTACTTTTTTGCAAGTACTACCACATTTAAATTGCTGAATGATTGTGCAATATGATGATTGATCTTGAATAGCTAATGACTTTAAGCGCATATGTGAAGAATAAGTAATGAAACCAAATAAAGGAAACGAGAAGGAAAACGGAGAAGTAAAAATATTCATAATCCTTTCAGCAGTCTTACAAATAGTAGAAGTATGAACTATACTTTGTACTTTGAATTATGTAACATGAGAATCCCCACTAAAGTAAATAAAAAATAAACTCTAAGCAATTTGCCATTGAATTAGCACTTACCATTTCTGTGAGCTTCCCTTTTCTGAAACCTGTAGAAATCTAAGCCAACTTCTTTCTTTTTCTTTTTTGCCATCTTCTCTAGAACAGCAGCTTGGGCAACAGAACCCACAGCTACTCCACTCTCCGCATCACTTGTCTTTTTCCGACCTTTATGATGTACAACAACAGTCCATCCACCTTCTGCAGCTTGGGCTTCTCTCTCTGCTCTTGCCTGCATGAGCAAAATTAGGAAAAAGAAAAATCGATGCAGAATAAAAAGCTCATAAAGGTCTTCACAGATTTAATGATAACTGCTATTTTGTGTCAAGAAGGCCAGAAAAATATTAATATTCTAAAAATACATAAAATGAATTTTAATTACTTAATGATGATCACATGCTAAAAAAAGCGAAAAAAGAATGAATTCAATTATGAAAGCTACTTGAATTCTTAACAAGAAGCATTGCAGACACATGATGACTGAGCAATAAAGGTCTCTTCTGCTACAGATCGAAGTTATTTATCATCCAAGATGGCTTTTATTGAGATATGGTCTGATAAGTAGCAGAACGCTGTAAGGGAAAGAAAGAAAGAAATTACCTGCTCTTCCTGTGCTTCATGAGCCACTATGAAATCATCAATTCTTTCTTGCAGCAGCTTGAGCCCAGGTCTGCTCTGATGATATTGTGTGATCCACTCTGAGCAAGGATAAATTTTTTATTGAGTACCAAAAGAACAAAAGAAAAACAACATTCACTAATTCTTTCAAAGCTTAGGGTACACAACGTTTACAGAATCAAGCAGAGAGGGTGATAGCTCCACCCATCCATCTTTGTTCAGCTTACCAGACCCAACTAACAAATACCTTGATGAGTAGTGCTCAATTTCTGTTATCTTAATATGGGTGCATGAGAGTGGATATTTGGTTTGTGCCTCATGAAATCAAGAGGACAGAAGTTCAAATCCATAGTCCATTAGGTAAGCATGGTTTTAACATAAAAAAAAAAGAAAAGAAAAGAAAAGAAAACCTTTTGATATCTTAATATTTCAATCATCTTTCATTGCATTTCACCAAACAATGAGAATTTGACCATGGCTATCAAATGTACGACAAAATATCAGAAGCGTTCCATGTACAAAAATCATACTTTTCATTCCTCTTGAGTAATCATCATCCCCTGAGGACATCTCATAGACTTCATCTTTTGTATCTTCTCCTCTCTTTTCCAGTAAATTATCTGTGGATGATTCATTTGCCAATAACTGAGACTTCTTTGTACTTTTTGGATTTTTTGACTCACCTATCAACAACGAAGTCCAGGTTTTATTTAACAAATAAAAGCATTGAAACATAAGGGCCAGAGAACTACAGCTGCACAGCAAGTGAAATAAATTTGCAAAACCACTAAACCTTTTTGCCTTTTAGATGCATCATCTTTCTCGTTGACTTCATCAACATTGTTAACACTCTCCACATTCTTTGTCTTCTTTTTCCTTGATTTCTTCGATTGATTTTCTGCAAAATCACTTTCAAAATCTTTCTTACCAGAATTCTCACCTTCAACTTCGTGAGCGCATGAGGGATTAACCTCCTCAATTCCAATTCTTGTTAACTTGCCATTCTTTCTTTTATTATTTCTCAACTTCTTACTCGTTCCATTTCTTCCACTTATTTCATGTGTTTCATCAGCTGATATCATAAAGAGTTAAAAGTGAACTTTTATACATGGAAATACCATAATTTTTGCAATGTCAGGGTATGTATGTGTACCTTTGATATTCTGCAGCTCAAAACTCTTGACATCAACTTTGTTGGCATTACCCACTGAAGATTTCATTTTCTTCTTGTTATTTTTGTTCCTTTTCCCTTCTGCTTCTGCGTGAGGAAACAGTTATTTAGCACAGAAGGTCAGGGGAAACAGCCACATCTCCCACCCTGCCACCCCATACCCAAAAATAACAAAGAAAAGGGAAGAAAGAAGTAATGAAAGGAAAGTAAAAAAAGTAAAAAGACATTCAAGTACACGTTGACTACAATAATAAAAAGATAAACTTCAAAACTCTTGACTATAACCATGCCCAGCTCTATTAAGAAATTCATTTATGTGCTTTTACTTGTATCCAAGAAAAAGCCAAGTTGATCCAACTTACGTGCATAGTGTACCATGCGCACGTACAAGAAGCTTTTACTAGAAAATTTTAGATGGTAATATCAATTTTTGGGGCCTAGGTTAATCAATTTCAGTTGCAGAGTAGTACATATACACTAAATATAGAAAAAGCAAGCAGACAGAGATCTTTCAAGATTAAAAGCAGCAACACGGTGGAGAAATCAGAAAAGAATTGTAGCTCAGACATTTCTCTAGCAACGCTTGTTACACCTCAGCATAACATGCATCATTATATTTTGTTCATAATTTTCAGCAAAATAATTAGTTCTGTCTGCAATTTGAACTCAAATACAGTTACAAATGTTTTGGAATAAACATACTGAAATGCCAAGCATTTTAATGGTCGATAATCACTAAAAATTTGTAACATACCTGCAATTATATAATATCCACTGTACTGATGTCATAAGTATATTCATCATGCTGAAGCACAGCCCACGCCTCGCATATATTGTTATTAGTTGGGTCAATAAGGGTACAAAGTTGCATTTGGCATCAGTTAAACCATCTGGGGTAATAGGCCAGCTATACCCAAAAGCTTCTCTAAAAATTAGATATGCTACTATTACATCTTCTCCCTTTAAACTTTCAAAAAGAGGCACATTTTTCTTTGGCCCGTTTCCCACAATAACCAGAAAAAAGGCTTCCGAAATTTCCTCCAAGTTAGCCAATTTCTGAAGCTTCAAATCTCGTCACCTTAGAACATACTGATACTATGACAAGATTTATGATGTTGACTCTGGTGTTTACATACAAGTTCTCAAGAATTTCCATATTGTGTTTGGAGTTGACCAGTTGAATACTTTAGTCTCTGTTCAGTATTTGATCTCTGACCCGGCAGTCTTCAACTATAACTTAATCTTTAAAAAACTAAACCATGAACTTGGAAAGCTCCATCAGACTCTTACGCACAGTAAAATATTTGGGGCTTTCTATCAAACACATTAAGTGATTAGTAACCTCTTTGAGTTCTTCCCAAATTAACTGCCGCTTTTAATCAATATATTACCTGTCACATACATTATTTTACAAACGAAGAAATTATAATTACCACAAAAATCCCAATGTAACCTTGTTTTTACAACTATTTAGGAACGGGCACCTTATTCACTACTTTTATTTCTAAACATATACAGAGCCAAAAAACGATGACAATTTTATACCTGCTAAGTACACTCAATGGCTCTCGCATATCTTTCCTTTAATTAGCCCATAAAATTAAGAGAAACTACACGTACAACTAGAAAAAACACAACAATGATAGTAAAAGACAAGCACCATTTTGAGCGAGCTGAACCTTCGTTTCGCCCGTCTTTTTCTTCGATTTTTTCATTCCTTTTAGCTTCTTGAGTGAATCCTCCGTCCCCATGGTCACCTTTCAAACCGTGTATTAAATCGACGAGGAGAAGAGAGGACGAAGGATGAATCGACGAGAAGAGGAAGGTGCAGAATTGTGACGGAATTGACGGTGCAAAATGGGAATTCTCAAGTCTAGGGTTTAAAGAGGGGTTTATCGTAGGATGCTTAATGGATATGGGCAATACCCGCTTTATAATACGGGTCGGTCCAGAGTAACCAAATTCATCAAATCGGACTCAATTTCTATTTTGTCCTGCAGAGTTTGCTTATTGTTATTTTCATATATTTATTTTTTATATTTATATTTCTCTAATTAAATATAATTATATTTCAAAAATAAAATAAAATTCTTGTACATTTGTAAATATAAGGAACGAAAACTTTAATTTGGCCATGATCAGTTTTTATGGGTAACACATTCAAATACATAAAGATAAAGGAGTAAATTTGTTGAGTGCTACATTTTACATATATATATATATATATATATTCACTATGATTATCATAATTGTGACGATTCAAATTTAATTTATTAATAGTATTTTCTCTCCAGTTATACAACAAGGGTGCGTGAATCATGTATTTATCTTTCTAGATTAAAAGTACATGCTTGAATTGTTGAAAAACCCACAGGATTATTTAATGTATAGAATAATTATCAAAAAGAATTATTTAATAGATCATTTTGTGTTGAATTGAATTATTTATCTAGTATTTTAATTATTTTATACCAAACTTTCACTATTTGAAGGGAACACGAGAGTAACCTGCATTTCATAATCTATCTATCCAAGACCTTATTTACTTTAATAAATAGAATAATGTTTCAAAAAATTATTTTTTTGAATTATTTAATCATACATATTGATTAAATTATTTATAAAATATTTTAGTTATTTTATATCAAGTTTCTTCTCAATTGGAAAAGCAATATATGATTGGTGTATATATACAAATTTATCCAATTTAATTATTTAAAGTGAATACAACCTAAAATGAATATAGCCACATGTGCTTCAATTTTTTTCGTGAACAATTCTAAAAGTTGTGGCTATGTTTGCATATCAATTATTTAAAATTTTTCACGCATATCAATTATTTTAAAATTTTCACTATCAAAAGACATGCTTCTAAACATAGTATTATTAAAATAATATATCTTATCTTTGTATACCTTTTATTTTAATACTATTCTTAAATTTTCAAGGCAATTTTTCTTCATTTAGAACAGGCATCCAACATGGCCTATATTTCCACATTCCAATAGAATACACACTATGTGGACACAAATGGTCCTGTCCATCAATAGCACTGAAATAGCACAATTCAAACCTCCAATGAGAATTTTTGGATCAAACAACACTTTTCCGATTCTAGTGCTCTTTTCTACGGCTCTCCTCTTTTAATCTGTTACCATGTTGATTTCGTACACTTGGCAATTCTAGGACTCAGTTGGGACAGATGACATATGTCATGTTGTAAAACTTACGTGGTTTCCATTGTTTTGTCCAAGAAAATAGGATCTCATACAGGGCTTCAAATGCTATAAATATCAATCACCCAAACCCTCAAATCTCCACAAGCAGCAATTACATTACTAGAGTAATTTAAGACATATGCACATTTGATTTTGTTCGAGCCTTTGTTGTTCACTTCCTACAAAGAGAATATGAATAGTTCCCAGAACATTAGCTACCAAGCTGGCCAGGCCAAGGGCCAAGCACAGGTCACCTTATCTCACTTCTCCATGCATCTGCAGTCCCCTTTTTTCTTCTTCCTTTCTTGTAGAATTGGGACTAAGCCCACATAAAAGAAGTGAAGTCCATTTAGCATTGTGGGTTGAATTAATTTGCATTTTTGTGTTTGTTTTGGATGCAGGAAAAGACTAACCAAATGATTGACAAGGCTAGCAACGCTGCAGAGTCTACCAAGGAATCAATGCAGCAGGTAATCTTATACATGTGATACATGCAGGGAGTGAGTGCAATGACCCCTGACACACATAGCGCGGCCCCCCCTATGTTAATGTGTCGGTAGAGTCCACTCGAACCTACGTTGATTAATGCCAAGATGAATATGCAAGTATTACTCGTTTCATTCTACATATGGATTCAAAGAACATATGGATTCAAATTTTGAAGGGTGAAAATTTGACAATAATATAAAAATAGAAGAAAGAAATAGATCAAGAAAAATTATATTTTGATGTACAATATGTTTTAAAAAAATGATTTAAATGGATGTACATTTGAACAATATACTAGACAGAGTCTAATGATTCCTACTGATGGTGGTGGTCCCATTTGAATTTGTGTCTATGGGCAAGTATAACGCTTTATAACCATTATAGAAAATTTAATTTCAAACTTGATTGATTAAGGTTGGTTTTGTTGAGGGATGTGGGTTGTATCCATCTGTGTGTTCAGGCTGGACAACAGATGCAGGCTAAGGCACAAGGTGTAGTTGATGCTACGAAGGATGCAACTGGCAGGAGCAAGTGAAGGGCTTCATTGTTGTTTTTGCTAATGTTGCCTCTTGTCCCCTTGACTGGCAACATTAATTCTTTTCCATTCCATTCTGTTCATTCAAATGGTGGTTGTTGATGTTTGATCTGAAGTTCTGGGTGTAGTTTTCATTTGGGCTATCTTTGGTTGCTAGTGTTTGGCAAAATGAAGAACATGTCATGAAGTTCTACTTTTGATTAAATAAATATGTTTTTGCCCACATTTTGTCTCTTTATATGCCCCCTTGCAGTTATGACCAATTATCAAACCTTAAAAATTTGTTACCTTGCAATTGACCAGATGATATGCGTTAGCCCAATCATTGATCATTAAACTTTAAAACAAGTGTCATAATTCAATAACCATCTTTATTTAATTACTCTTAATCATATTTAATAATAACAAAAGGTGATTGCATTGCTATCATCATTTCAAATCATAAAAGACATGACCGAACCACAAATAGGAGTGCAAAGGTGTCAAAATCAATTTGAACTTGATAATTATTAGAAGTTGATTTGATCAATCTTATAGAATTGGAAGCTAAATTCAAATTTGATTAGACTCAAACATTCAAGTTGACTAATTTCATCTATTAATACTCCTAACCAAAAACAAAGGTTATGTTTGGATAGAATTTTTCTTAAACTAGTAAACTGCACGTGCAATGCACATGATTTTTTAAATTTTATTTAAATCATTTAATAATTTAAATTTTGATTTATTAGAATAATTAGTTATAATATAAAGCATACTCTTCAGCTAATTACCAATTAAATTATTACATTTATTCTAGATATTAATCACAATGGGTAAATTGCACAAGTTTTACAATGCGAATTTTATTCTGTTGCATGTTTTTGATCTCGTCGGATGCAAATACATTTTATGATCAATCACTCTTTGGTACATCATTATTAAAAGGTATTAAAATTTAGTTCTCGGTTTACGATCTGTTGCTAAGAAAATGTTACGTGCCGATCGAGTGGTAACTATGCTGAGACCGTAAAATTTGTGGAGGAAATAAATGTGTGGGGATTTCCCCGAGATTTACCAACATTCAAAACTCAGATCATTTGCTTTAATTCAAGAAGAAGATCGTAGAATAGCAGTGTGTGTGTTATGAGAAGGCTGGGCTCTTTAACATCACTATACTGTGAATTATTTTAATAAAAGTAGGGTTTGTACTTTATTGACTTAAAGCAAATGAGCAAAGTTTCGAATGTTTGGGTAAGTCTCGGGGGAAATCCCGACATCCATTTCCTCCTACAACTTTTGCGGCTTCGGTGTATTTACCGTACTATAAATATCCTTGAACTATAACGTTGCACATAACTGTATTAGGCGATGGATTTAACATTTTCATATTAAAAAAAAAGATCCTCAGGGAGCCATTTTGAAAGCATCGCTGCATTAAGATGGTATGAGCTATGACGTTAGGTTCCAAACCTTTGGAATGGAGAGCATGAAACATGGCACGAGCTTTACCAAGTTTGTCATCTGTCACCAACCTCTCCGTTAGGATATTCTAGTACATCACGAGGAGGAGAGGTACTCCTTGTTGCTCCAATGCATCCAATAACTATAATGCCTTTTCAACAACCCTATAACAACACAGTTCATCCAACATGTTACAATAAGTATAGGAATTTGATTTCAGGGCAGCTGCTTGCAGCTCGTCAAACAGCTACAGTGCTATTTCCCACCTTCCCGTTTGAAACAAACCCTGTAATAACATAATTGAATACGTCGATGTATTGGGCTCCAAATTTCTTTTGAAAATCTCATGAAACAGATTCACGGCATCAGCCAACTTCTCTTTCTTCCAATGTCCGTGGATTAAAGTTTTGTAGCTGATGATATCCTTACAAACCATTGAATCAAAAAATCTTCCTAGTATCTTCCATTCGGCCTTGCGAACAGTACCCATCCATCAATGCATTATAAGTTGTGTCATGAGCCACATTTTGCTTCACATGTGGATTATGTCCCCCGCCACATCCAACCCTTCCCTGCAGAAAGCACCATTCAAGGTGTTATAGCTCACAAACATTTGGATATATTCTGTAATATGTCATTTCCTGGAGCAACGCCTCAACCTCCTTCCGCCGAGACACAGTACACAAGCCGAAGATCAAAGCACTGCATGTGAAAACATGAGGAGCAATGCCTTTTTTGAACATTTGAAATTGTGAAGTATCTCGAAATTGGCAAGTTTAATTAAAATAAAGCATTATTTGTTCATGTAAATTGTAAAATTTTCAATTTCATATCTAAGAGAAGGATAAATGTGTATGATGTTCTGTAAAATTTATTGTGTGCACTAAGATTATGTATATTTTATTCTGAACAAGTTTAAGGCGATACATATTATTATTAGTATGAAATATATCAATAATTGAAGTACAATCCACATGTAAGACCATAAAGTCAAAATTTTGGGGATAAGACAAATGTAGAAAGTTATTAATTTTAACTATACATTAAAATTTAGTTTTAAATGTAAATGAAATTAATTAGTAAAACGGGTGAATAAAATTCTATAAAATGAAGTGTGCTTATTAAACATTGGCCTATTATATTAGAAATATAAAATTAAAAGAAAGACTATGCATGTTTTTGTTGTAATGTCATTTCAAAAAAATAGGAGTGAAGAGTTAGAAGATATAAGATTCTAAGAAGTTTAATTTCAATAGGTACACTGATTCAACTTTTATACTTTCTACTCATACAAAGAGATAAAATTTTAAAAATCTTTAATAAAATATTTTAAAACAAGATTGCTTTTTTTCTAACATTCAAAGTAACATATTCTATAACCTAAAATTATAGTTACAATGTTGCATGTGGCAAAATTATTTTACTTTGTTGTACTCTAAATTTTCTATCATTTTAGGACTCTTTATGTTAATGTAGCCGAGGAGTTTTGGAATGATGAATCAATAGGAAAAAGCCAGACCTAAAGGAGTTTGAAAAGGGTGGGCAAAGTTTGAACAACAAACTAGATAAGTATGAGAGAATACAAAATTATCTAAATGTCTTGGTACCAACATTCAGGTAATTGTGCAGAGATTAATGGCTGATTTTTAAAAGTTCTGTTGCAAATTTTTAGGAGTATTCCTTGGCCAAAAAAACCATGAATTTCAATCTATAACTAAAGGTCATGTAGTGTAGGTTTAGGTAAGTCTTCATACACGTTTGGTGAGCCTTTTCTGAGTGAGAAAATAATAAGCTTACATTATTATCACTTATCTATCACTTAATTTATTTTTATGTATTGAATTTGCATTAATCTTACAGAAAAAAATTCGCTATGACTCAAGGTTGAAGTTCAAGAGGATTCTAGTCAAGCACCAAACAAGATAGTTTTGTGTTTGGAGTAGTGAATTTTTCTAGTAAAAATTGTTTAAATTGCTTTCTCATAAATACTAATTATTGTTATAGTAAAATTATTTTATTTAAACGAGATCTCACAAATATAAGAAAGGTGCTCCAAACAAATTATAATCTTATTCTTTCCTATTTTGTTAATATTATTGTGTGTGTTTCCCGTATTGTTGCAACATAACACTACACGTACATGAACATGCTTCCAACAAATCCCCGACATTCAACCTACATAAATTTCCCCATGGAACAGCTTGAATGCAAAAGCGATAAGAGCCGACAGTAAAAGTGCTGATGTGGAAGAAACATTTTCTATTAAGGATCAGAATGCACCCAACACATGAGTTGTCATCGTCACTGAAAACTTGTGGTCTACATTCATACCAATCCTTGTTGCCGGGCATATATCATCCCATTGGCCACCCTTATTTTCTGACTCATCATCATCCTTCCATATTCTTCGTTGATTTGCAGCCACGTTCTTCACTTGTAAAGAGATTTTCTCTGTTCTTTTCGTCCAAACAGAGACCAAGTTTGTTGATAAACTTGCCCATTTTTCATGCCAGCCTTTATGGCTGTTGCTGTCGTTGGGGCCACTGGTTGATAGCGTTGATGCCTGATTTTATTACAGACCAACCCATCATGAATTCCTAATCGGTGGCCATTCCGTTTGAATTAGCAGTTCGAGTCGAGATATAAATATTTCAAAAAATTATTTGTTTAAATACAACTTGTTTATTTTTCAAATTCTTCAAGTTTGACTTAATATTAATCCAAAATTATAAGAGTCTAACTCGAGTTCTTTAATTTTACATTAAATTAAAGTCTTACTAAAGATTGTAGTCGAAAAGTGAATTAAATTGGTTCACGTATTCACGAATTGAATTGCAATATAGATATTCTAAACAAATTAATAATTTGAATTATAGTCGTTTATTTTTGTCAGACTCAATTTTAATCTAAACATATAAACACTCAATCTAAATTTATTAATTTTATATTAAATTTAACTGTCTTTTCGCATTGATTGTAAATTGTCCCCTAAAGTGTCCAGCTTGCACATGCCTAGGGATAATGAGACACTACATGCCAATATTACAGGAGGGAAGTCTGCTGAGCCACATCAGCCCAGGTCAATCTCGCTGCACCTATCAAGAATTATGCCAAGAAAATAAAATTACTTTTAACAAAATTATGCCAGCCACAAAAATATTGAACATCTTCCCCACCTACTAACTTAATGCCACGTGTCGCCTGGTGGATTCTTCCAACCTCCGTAACTTTTGTTATATGTTCGTGTGCTTTTCCTCCTCATCAGTCACACAGATTGTAATAAGCCAAGTGAGCAAATCGAGCGAGATGCTGAAGATCGAAATCTCTGCCGCTCAAGGCGGCGCCGCCGCCGCCACAAACACCTGGGCCCGCACTTGCGACACTTGCCACTCAGCGGCGTCCGCGGTTTACTGCCGCGCCGACGTGGCCTACCTCTGCGCCGGCTGCGACGCCCGAGTCCACGCCGCCAACCAGGTGGCTTCCCGCCACGAGCGAGTCTGGGTGTGCGAGGCCTGCGAGCGTGCTCCCGCGGCTTTCGTGTGCAAGGCCGATTCCGCCTCCCTCTGCTCCGCCTGCGACGCCGATATCCACTCCGCCAACCCTCTGGCTCGCCGCCACCACCGCGTCCCGATTCTGCCAATACCGGGCACCCACTATAGCCCCTCAGCCGCTAACCCCGGCGGACTAATATTCGGCCCGTCAGGAGACGAAGAATATGAAGATGAAGCAACTTCGTGGCTGCTATTCAACCCTATCAAGAATGGTGACGATTACGGCCAAAGGAATGATGATGATGATAATGGGCCCTTATTTGGTGGAGAGGTGGACAAGTATTTGGACCTCGATGAGTATAACTCGTGTCAGAATAACCAGTTCAGCGATGGATACTACTATCATCAGCAACATCAGACTGTCCCTGACGATCAGAAGAGGTGTGGTGGCGACCGTGATGTCCCAATCCAGTTTCAGAACGGAAAGGATCATCATTGCTTTCAATTGGGTGGAATGGAGTTTGAGGCCTCCAAGGCTGGGTATGGCTTTCCTGCCTCAATGTCTCAAAGTGTAAGTTCTTTATCCCTGTTAATAATAGAAGTTAATTGACGGTGGTGGTTTATAGGTCTCTGTAGGTCTATTTATGATTCTTTAGCTCTATGTATGGTATAAGCGTATGTTCTTTTCTATTTAGTTGCACTCTAGTTTTCTTTAAAGCCAACAACTCTATTGGTCCGATTTCCCAATTTAGTTATACTCTGCCCAGTCTTGAGAAAGTCCAATCAGAATTGTGGTTGATGGACACACTCAATGGCACCTTCTTAGTTAAGATCACGCTCGCTTGTTAGTAAAGTTTGAATACTTCTGAGTTTGATAAATATTTGAATTACGTTCAATTCAATTTTTTGAAGACCAAATTCAAGTTCAAACACAAACAAAATTTAAGTTTGAAAAAAAATTTAAAACTCAAATTCAAACATGATCAAGTCATAAAAATATTTATAAATATACTTGAATTCGAGTCTAAGTAAAACTCATTTTATCAACACCTTTAAATGTCTCTCTATATATGCGCGCGCGCACACACGCTCCAAATAATCACTCTAAAAACCCATTTCTCTTGTGGCGTAAAATCAGGCTTCCCTCTCATCAATGGACGTTGGGGTGGTTCCAGAATCAAGGGCAAGTGAAATCTCAGTCTCCCACACACGGTCTCCCAAGGGCACCATTGATCTTTTCTCGGGCCCACCAGTCCAAATCCCAACTCAGCTGAGTGCAGTGGACAGAGAGGCCCGAGTGTTGAGGTACAGAGAGAAGAAGAAGAACAGAAAGTTTGAGAAGACAATCAGGTACGCGTCGAGAAAGGCGTATGCAGAAACCAGGCCGAGGATCAAAGGTCGATTCGCTAAACGAACGGATGTGGAAGTCCGAGTGGAGCAGATGTTCTCCGCGTCGTCGTTTATAGCGGCGGAGGGCGCCTACGGCGTCGTCCCGTCCTTCTGAATCCGTGTAATTGCTGTGTATAATTTTGATGTGATCTTGTTGAATTCTCATGGGCTTTGATTCCTGAGTATATGTGTGTGTATATATTTGTATATCTATTGTCAGACACATGAATCATCAAAGTGGAGCGGAAAACACATAGGAGGTATGGTTCAAATACCCAGTCTCATTTTCTCAACACTAATACGATGCGAATTCATGTAGTTGTCACATATTATATCAGTAAAATTAAATTTTCAATACGTGACAATCATTTGTCAAGGACATAAAGAAATAGAGGCCTAAACACGGGACAGAGATGGATGAACAGGCCTCATTGGTATACGAGGCTAAAAATTGGGCTTTTGATGAGGTGTAGATATTGCCCATGATTTCCCTCAATTTCTTCAAGGAAGGCCCATAAAACTTTGTCCTTGATTTTATGCGTGGAGTTCTATGGAATTTATCACTAGTCCCTCTCGTATTTTAGATATCCACGGGATGGTGTTTTGGGGATTTCGAAGTAACGTAAAAACAAGTGCTTCAAACCCTCCCTTTTAGAGTTTGGGGTCTCCAGTTAGCAGTTGAACAAATCCTCATCTAGAAAAAAAAAATTAACTAATTCATCAAAATAAGATTATTTGGGGACAAAAATGGCGCCTCTTATAAATTTTATTCATTGATTTCGGCCACATTGCCGCCGAGAAAGCTTACCATCCATTGGGGGCCGGCAGCAGACTATAACCGTGTTGGATCATTTTAAATTGCAGGCAACCGAATCAGACATTGTCCAAAATGCTGAAATTGCTTCGGTTTTAGTTCTAAGCAACTACAGTAAAAGCGCAATAATAAATAAGCAGGGAAATGATGATACAGAAGACACAGAACACTCCCTTATTTCTGAGGCATTGTGCTTATCTTGTACAACAAAGAAGCTGCACAGTTCACTTCTACACAACTATGAGGGTTATGTCTCAGGTCATTCCACAGTAACAGGGCAAAGAACAACAGCAACTGAAGCAAAAATTTTGAGAAGAAATTCACACTTAAATTTCCTGACGGTTTAAATGTTAGGACTTACAGTGAGTGATCACAAAACCCCGACACGCTTTGCTTTAGATATGCTGGAGTGTTCAGTAACCTTGCAGTTGTTCGGACTTAAATTCACACTTAAATTTCCTGACGGTTTAAATGTTAGGACTTGCTGCGAGTGATCACAAAACCCCGACACGCTTTGCTTTGGATATGCTGGAGTGTTCAGTAACCTTGCAGTTGTTCGCCCCTTTACATGCCAAAGTTGCACATCTGCAGAAATTCCATTTCGCTGTCTACATACTTCGTCCAAACATGCTTGTATCGGTTCGCGGCAATATCAAGCCACGGCTTCATGTCTCCACTGAAATGGATGACGGCAGCTTTCTCAATTTCGTCCATGCTGATACTCGGGTTGACCCCAAGTCCCAGCACATGCCATGATTTGTCCAATGACATGGTTGTTGAGGAAAAAGTAACCAGCCCGGCCGGCAATGTCCCTAGTTTCCATAATGTACGGTCCTCATTCTGCTCATTCATCAACAATATTTTCAGACTAGCAGAATTATATATGCATGCAGAGAATTAGATGCAGATATAAACCGAATGATGAAAAAAGAAAATTTACGAGAAAAAGATAGGGATAAAATTGCGAAGGCATGAACAATACCAGGTTCTGCCAATAATGATATCGCTCGGTGCATTTTTCGCGGCGCCAAGCATCAAGGTCAAACATGTTCATGCCAAATGCCCAGGCACAAGATCTAGGGTTGAACTTCTCCTTGATGAGAGGATGAGAAAAGTTCAAATAATCAGAAAAACGGCGGAATGATCCAAAGCAGGTATTGATAGCACCATTCACCTTTCCTTCCATATCAATTTTCCACAGGGCAGTCAAATCCTTCTGAACTACAACATCATCATCCAGAAACAGAATCTTGTGGAGCTTTGGATACAGTTCAGGCAAGTAGAAACGTAGGTGATTGAGCATTGATAAATACTTGGGGTTTCTAAATTTCAGGCTGTTTGCATCCTTAGTGGCATTCTCTGCCCTAGTATCAAAGTAGAACTTCTGCCAGTCTGCAGATCGCAGTTGCCTGAGCACCGGTGCATACGAGGAATTTAAAAACTTGAAATTATCCACTGCTTTGATCTCGATATGAGCTCCCCCTTGTATTGGTCGCATCTTAAACCAAACCTTAGTAGCAGCAAAATTCATCCTATCAGTGACGATATGGAAAACGTGTTTCCATGGTTCCTCTGAATTCTTAACAGCAGAGTTCACCACCACAGAGATCGCAATCACATTGTCTGAAAATAAAGCATAATGATACAAATTTGGGTCCTCAAACTGAGGCTTGGGCTCATCATTCTGATACTTTTCAGGATGAGCAATTCTCTCCTCCATAAGCCGCATAGCAAGACAATGCAAACTCTTGGGAGTTGATTTTGTAGCAACCAAGCTGGCAAAGGCCCCATTCTTCTTGGCCTTCAGAAGCAACTCATTGACAGCAAATATTGTATCTTTTAATTTCTGGATTTTTAACTGATTGTCATAGGACTCCTTGGACTCAGCAATCATCAACCTAGCAATCTTGACTTTATCCTTGACCTCCCTCTCAAATTGTCTCAACACATCCTCATCAACAGGTCCTTCTGATTCGAACAATGCAGTGCGATAAGTATGCTTCAATTGAAGGTTTGAGAAATCCAGAGCCAAGTCGTCAAACTTCTTAAGCTGCTTAGATATCTCAAGTTTGAGCTTTCTTCCATACGCAGCATATGCATTAACTAACGCAATGTGATTATTTGCCTGATTATATATCAAATCTAACCTAGTCTTCAATGGATCTGACTCCCATGCTAGAAAAGATCGCCCTATATGCACATTTCCAGTTGTGTCCAAACCCTGTCATCATAGGGAAAACCATATGCTTTTGAGTTCAAATTAAATTATATTATTCAGATACACTTCAACCTAGCTTAAATTTACAATTAATCTAGATTTGATTTAGTCCGCATTTCAATTCTTAAACTACAGGAACGAAAGTAATCTGAAAATGAGAGAACACAGTAATATTAGCCTGAAACGAAATGCATTGTTGCCTTCTCCGTCACAATAAAACAGTCAGGAAACCCCAAATTAAGGCAGAAACGCACACACAGCTAGCTAGGAAAGCCCAGAAAAAACATGCAGCGCGGAGAAAACTGTGCGAACGCTTACGGAGTCGTCATGAGATGGGTTAGAGGAAAGCAGGACGCAGACAGTGGCGAGGAACAGCAACGTGAACATAGCGGAAACAAAGATCCGGTAGCTGAAGAAACTCCGAAGTATGAATCCGCCACCCGAGCCGAGCCGACCTCCACGGACCGACACCGCCATCCCGAGGTCAGATCTCCAATCAGTGTATTCTGGAAACACGAATCTTGACAGTCCTCTCCTCTGAATTCATTCAATGCAACAGGGAATTGGGAATACGGTGGATGATTGGGCGTGTGAGGCCGCAAGCGCGAGCTACAAATACACGTGAATTTGTGCGTATCGTCTCTCGGTCGATGAGGAGAGATCTGCAGCGCGAAGCTGAGAGTCGAAGGGGGCGAGTGAGTCAGGTAACTGGTCCCTGCCGCGTCGTCGTGGGTGGGGTATGTTTTTTAATTTCCGATACATGTAAGGGTAAAATTGCCAATTTCTGCACGCTAATCTTGTATTAATTAATGACATGCATTCTTACATTTATTGATAATTTTGTCAGTTTACTATTTACACAGTCAAAATAAATTAGAGTAAAATTAATTGTTATATTTATTATTCTAATTGACTTGTTTTGATTTAGTTTTTTTTAGTGGATTGGCTGTGAAAGCGTGAAGTAAAAATCTGTCAAATAAATAATGTTAACTTACAAATTAACAATGTAATAATGTAAGCAACAAATACTATTAGCGCCACGTGCGAACAAGTTAGTGTTACACTTGCAAGGATTAAAGTCTTTCCATTATTCTTATCACAACTTTTAACGTGGGGCTAACATAAAAAATTAATTTCTTATAAAAATTTTAAATTTTTGATGACTTGCTCTCACTTGTGTTATAACATAATCTAGCACAATATTTGTTAGATTTGTTAAAATAATTGAGTTGGATTTATTCTTTCTTAAAATTTAATTATGTGCTACCGACTTAACTAATTTAAGTTGGACTGATGAGATTATAATAGATTATATAAGATATGATTGACTTATCTTATGTATAAAGATATAAGAGAATGTTAGAGTTCACTATATTTTAATTTATTTATATTCAATCCAATCCGGCCATACAAGGAATGATTGTCAGGGAATTTTTTAGTTATTTCAATTAGGAAAGATTATTGAACTGTTGAGAATCAACAAAGAAAAGAATTCTAAAAATATTGCAATAAATGTTCCAACATGTAAAGTAACATATTTAAGTGTCTTGAAAATTTTTAGCCGAATTTCAAGAGACTTTGTATCTAACCTTAAAGGCTGACAAGACGTACGCATTTGGACAGTCAATTGAACTGATTACTTTGAGAGGAATCACTCACTCAAGAGAGAACTTTATTGTTTATCTTGGAGAACTTATGTTCGTGTGATTTTCATTGAAGAGTGCAACTGTTCTTTATTGTCCACATTTTTTAGAAGGAAGAAACCAAAGAGGCCGAATGTACTACTTAGTTTCCATCAATTTACCAAAATCACCAAGTGAGGGGATGATTTAAATAGCTAGACTGCAACCAGCACCATCAAGCTTCTTTCTATCTTCTTCTTCGAGGTTCACCCTCTTTCTCTTTATCTCCACTAAAACTTTGCTTGCCATCAATTTTCCTCTGATTGGGGAGGCGAACTAACTTAAACCTTGAATTTCATGACTCCTCACGATGTGTTCTTTCACTTAATTGGAGTAGATTTTTTAATAACCCGGTCTTTAAACCCTAGACTCCAATTTGATGATCTGTCTCATTCCTAAACAATGATGGATAGTGTTTAAACTTTTTATCTATAGGTACCACACATATTCTAATGTTTGTATTTTTTGTGAGAACGGGGATTTTCAAAGACAATGAGTACATAGAATAGGGAAGACAAGAAAAAATAAAAGGAAAGAGGGAGAGAATCATAGCATGGGAAAGGAAAGATATGTATTTACAAAATACATAAGTTTTCCTTTTATTTGGTTGCTTGTCCTATTTTCATCATTACTATAGAGAGCCAAACTAGATATGTACTAAATGTGGAGGTTTCTTTGTTTAGTCAGTTACAAATCATCTTGCTCCTTTTCATTTATTTTTGTGATCCCCCTTGTGATTAGACTCTAAAATACCTTGCCAAGGTTTTTACTCATGATCCATTTGTATTTCTTTTTCCACTGATTTTCCTACTTTTTACTTTTATTTTGCATTGATGGTGAACATTAGCCAGATTATGTGTTAATTAAGTTAGTTGTACAATGATTATTTGTTAGTTTGATTTTAACTTGCCGTTGACTGCCCGTGGGTCCAATTTTATGTAACAACTCTTCACCCCTTTAAGTTGGTCCTTGCCCTCAAGGACTTCTGTCAGAAAATGTCATCGGAGAGCTGAAAGGTCCTCCCATGTGGCATCCATGAGGTATAGGAGAGATCATTGCACTAAAACTTCAGTTGTAATCCCTCTACCCCTTCTTACTTGTCTATGGTCTAATATGATTAGGGGCTCTAACTTGATTTTCCCATTACTATCAATGTAAGAAAGTTTTCGTGTTGCATTTCCTCCTGGTTCAATGCTTTTCTTTAGCTAAAAAATGTGAATCATTGAGTGAATACCTAATTCCTTAGGTAAGTCCAAATTATAGGTCACTAATCCAATACATTCTACGATGGTGTATGGTCAAAAAATTTTGATGCTAGCTTTGGTTGGACCTCGCTGTAGACATATTAAAATTTTGCACCTCATTAAAAATGTCACGAGGAAAATATAACATTGAAGCATTAATTAATTTCTATTTATTTAGAAATTTAAATAAATATAATTCTTAAAATAAATAAATAAAAAATTAATATTTTAATCTGACTAATCAAATAGGTACAAGTGGTGAAATTCTGTTAGAGGTTTGGGAGATGAAAACTCTAAAAGATTAAACCTATTAAACTGTTGGATAGAGTGCAAGTTGAGATAGCCCATAACATCACGCCATGTTAGCAGGTTGATGCAATCACTAAAACTACACCATATCAGCAAGTTGATGCAGCCACATTATTTCTCGTACAGTTACAAATAAGGGCCACATTTCATAACAGAAAATAGAGGTGAAACAGTTGAAGGCTTAAAATAGTAAAAGTTTTCTTCAAATTCACTCTAGAATTCCCAAGAATATTCAAAATGTTCTTCATCAAATTCAAAAAGTTTCTCATCAAATTCAAGACATTCTTTATTAAAGTCTCTAAATTCAACATTTAATCCAAATCGTGGTGTTAAATTCAAAAATTAATGTTATTGAATATCTAACAACTCTCAAGGAAGATCAAGTACAAGTCATTTCCTTAAAAATTGTCTAAATTTCAAGTAAGCATTCTTGAAAAAAGAATCAGAGGATTGAATTTAAAGAATAGAACCCATAAAATTCAATTAGATCCAAATTTATTCAATTTGTACCAATTTTCTTATTATTCAAGAATTTTATCCTATAAATTTCTGGCACACCCCTTTTCCTTCTAAACAAGTTTCAAATTTTAAACAAATCTTTATGGCAAGCAACAAGGAAAAGTCTTTTAAAACTACCGCCATTGAGGTTGCTGCAAAGAGCTCTGGTGTTGTAACCTGGAGTGTGGGAAAGAGGTTAGTATACTCTAAACCAATTCCTCTCCCTGAGGCTGTCAACAACCCACTCTTTGCAAGTGAATGCAACAAGGATAACTTTACACCTTCAAGCCCTTGCTCTAATACCTCATCCGCCTCCAACATAGCACTAGTCATGACCATCAACACTTCAAGTCTATAAGATTAAATTACTACATTAAATAAAGTCATCGAAGGGTTGGCCAAACATGTTTAGGAACTCGTGAATCTCGAGGTTGATGGATAAGATGGACCATGTTAAAGCTAGTCGCGTAATAAAAAATGTGCCCGAAGTCCATGATGAGATAGAGACATTTGCTAAACAGCCCATTGATGACTGAAAGAAATTTGCAGTTAAAGAGCTCCAAATTTCCTCTGGTAGCTTTAATCCCTGTTGATCAACTAAAAGATTTTATAAAAGGCATCATCAAGAATAAGCTTGATGCTCCAAGTCAACTCTAATTTACGCCAAGCCTTATTCAGCCTAAATTGACAACTTAAAGATGCTGATAAGTTATCAACCCCCTAAATTCGAACAGTTCAATGCAAAAGGAAACTCCAATAGCCCGTGGCTCACTCACAGAGACATGCAATAATGTTGGGACAAATGAAGATCATTTGGTTAAGCAGTTCATTCACTTGTTAAAAGAACATGAATTTAACTAGTACGCTAATCTCGAACTTAGGTCCAATGACAGTTGGGGGCAATTGGAACACAAGTTCCTTAATAGCTTCTACAACATAAGGCAAACCATCAGCATAATCGAACTAAAAAATATCCGCTAATAGAAACATGAACTGGTTATCGACCACATTAATCGGTGGAGGAACCTAAGTTTAAATTGCAAGGATAGACTCCCTAAAGCTTCAGGCATTGAGATGTACATATAAGGAATGCATTTGAGGCTATAGTACATGATTTAAGGGATTCAACCCAAAACTTACAAAGACTTAGCCACGCGAGCTTATGACATAAAGCTAAGTATAATTGCCAGTGGTGTTGGTGGGTTACCTATTTTTGAGTTTCGCAAGTTAAAAGAAAAGCAAGAAGCGAAGAAAGGAGGTAAGATTCCCACTAAAAATCCAAACTAGGAATCCATGGCAGTACATGTCAAACCCAACCCAATTAAAGAAAAGGAAAAAGTAGCTAAAAAAAAAAGCTTCCTAGAAGTCAAAAAGACCAACACTGAAAGAAATGCAAGCCAAATCATACCATTTCTTAGACTCGGATGTCTCAAGGATCTTCGATAACTTGCTCAATGCCAACCTCATTGAATTACTAGAAATGAAGCAGCCTGTAGAAACCGGTAAGACTGATAATCCCAAATACTGCAAATATCATTGCTTAGTTAGGTACCTCATCCATGATTGTTTTATATTCAAGGATAAGGTCATAAAACTTATCCACTAAGAAAAAATCACATTAGAGAATGATAGTACAAATGCCAACACTCTTTCCCTCAATCATCAAATAAATGGAATGAATGAAACTAATAACTCCCCTAACGAAGCAGATCGCTTCTATAAAAACAACTAAGAACTTGTTGAAGATTGCATGACTAGCAATGGTCTTCATTAATGAAAACTTGATGTTGGGGTCATAACCCCACACCAGGCCACTGTCCATCACCAGCTATGCCTATGAACAAAGGATCAACAGAACGTTAATCGATAGAGGCTCGACAGTCAACATTTTAACTTTAGACATTAATAGAATTAGAGATCCCAATTGATGAGCTCTTAAATAGTCGTTTAATGATCCAATGATTTAGTTAATGGGGGTAAAAGGCTCTAGGCACCATGAGAATAAAGCTACTTATAGATGACATGGAATCAAATGCCTTATTCCACATTATCGATGTCAGGACATCATAAAACCTACTCCTTGGCCGACTGTGGCTCCGTGAAAATGGGATAGTCCCATCTACTTGGCACAAATGTTTTAAATATTGCCATAATGGAGTTATGAAAAAGGTGCTGGCAATTACAAACCTTTTACTAATGCTTAGTTCCACCTTGCTGATGTAAAACATTACGTGGTTGGGACCTCTAAGGCTAGTAGCTCCCAAAAGAAGGAAAAGTAAGATGATGGTCTAATAAAGGAGAATGAGACTAATCAGCAGCATTCTAAAAGCTACTCCGGTAAGGAGCTCGTGATTGATGATACTTTTCAAGCCTTAGATGCTGCCTCTTACCTAAGTTAACAGTGAAACACCTACCTAAATCCCAAAAAAGCTGTGAAGGAGTGCCAGAAGGCTCGAGAGCTAAGGACTGCAAAGTGTTTCAATTCTAAAGCATATAAGCTTCTTATTAAGGTTGGATGCAACCCGCAAGAGTAATAATTGCTAGAAAGCTGCCATAAAAAGCCTTGAGTCAAAATCCACAGGCAGGGCCGGGGTATAAGTAGCTAAAGGGTCTAGTTCGCATCACCATAAGAAGAGCTTCCACTACTAACATTACTGAGGGGGATTGCTCTTCAGAAATTGAAAAAAAGTCAGCACGGGTGTCAGTTTTCGAAAGATTTAGCCCACTCAAAAAAGAGAAGTGTTGGAAGTCGAAATAGAGCATCATTAAAGCACTAAGGCAAGATGAGAAGTTTCAAAGCATCATCCCTTCTTGCATGCAGTGATTAACGGACTTGATTATCTCATGCGACAAAGTCTTTAAAGCTAAATTTTAAACTATTGCCCACACTAAAACTTAAGTTAGAGAAGATGACAATAGAGAAAGTGTAGGTTCATACAATCACATCACCCTTAGTGAATAAAGAGACCCTACTAAAGAAGATGCTAATACTGTGCCACCCTAAATGGAAGCAAGAACTATATCCACTATAGATAAGTTGATAACAGTAAATTTAGGGGACAATGACAACCTTTGCCTTATCTATATCAACGCTACATTGATAAATGAAGAAACCGACATGTACATGGAGATGCTTAAGGAATTAAGGGTTGTATTCACCTGGTCAAACAAAGAGATGTCTGGCCTGACCTAAAAGTCGTTGTGTATCACTTAGCCATAAAAAAAAAAAAGGAGCTTGTTTTGTTAAGCAAGCACAACATCACTTCCGACCAGAACTCTTCCCTTAAATTAAAGAAGAAGTCAATAAGTTGATCGATGTTGGATTTATCTAGGAAGACAAATATCCCACATGAATTTCCAGTATTGTCCCAATGAAGAAGAAGAATGGGCAACTTTGGGTTTGTGTGGGCTTTAGAGATCTCAACAAGACATGTTTTAAAGACAATTTCCCTCTACCCTTCACTGAGCTTATGATTGATACCACTATGGGACACGAAGTGCTCTTGTTCAAGGACAAATCATTTGAGTATAACAAAATATGTATGGCACCAGAAGACAAAGAATTGACAACCTTCTGTATATTCAAAGGCAAATACTACTACAAGATAATATCCTTCGATCTCAAAATGCTAGGGTTTATGTATCAAAGAGTCATGCAAAAAATCTTTGATAATATCATATACAAAAATGTCAAAATGTTATGTTGATGGCCTTGTGGTAAAATCGAAAAAAAGAGAAGACAATTTACATGACTTGAGAAAAACACACAGAATATGGTGAGTTAGATAGAAAGAAAAATTTTAAAGTGAAAAAGATAGAAAGAGAATTAAAAAATATGATGATTGTCTCGTAAGTTTTTTACGTTCTTGGCATGTGTTTTTAGCAGATAAAAGATTAGAAGACAATACAGAATTTGGTGAGTTAGACGGTGATGGGAACAAATCTGTACGAATACCTTAAACTTGTAAGGGTAAATTTGTCATTGAAATTTGATGAATTTGTAATTAAACATTTAAACTTTGATGACAAAAAAGATTACTCCAAAAAATTGATGCACTGTAATAGATACGGATAACTACCATTATTAATATATTTTCATCATAACATTAAATGTCATAAAAAAATATTCATCTTTCTTGTGATGGACTAACACCATTGTTAACACCTTTATTGTTTCAAATCACCAAGAATGAATAAATACCAACATATATCTTCATGAAATTCCAAATTTCGGTACTAAAAAGTTGAGATACCCAAAACTTCTTGGCCTCCATTAAAGACAATGGAGTCTTGTGGGAAGTAGCTGAAAACAACGATTAAAAACGCGTTTGAAACTGAAAGCGCACTTGACAAGAAAGACGCGTTAATCACCCTAAAGGCGTTTGCGCTTTTAGCAGAAAGGGTGCCTGTCTTCTTTCAGTTCTACCCGGGAAGTTTCAAAGACTGAAGAAGGTACGCGCCGTTTCCTATGGCAACTTGCGTTTCAGATTCAAAGCATGTCTTCTAAACGCCGTTTCACGTTCATTTATTACTCTATTTGGTATGTTTGTTTATTGTTTGCATCTGTAAGAATCCGATCGTATTTACTTCATTACTCGCATTTTTTTTGCACACTGCGTTTAGATATGTGTGTGTGTGTGTGTGTATTGTGCTTTCTTTTTCCATTGTCGAATTCCTTCGGTAGATTATTGGTTTCTTTCGGTATTTATTTTTTTGTAGGAATAAGAAATGTATTTGCGGAAACACGTTGATCATGAGAGGATGTGGAATCTGCCATTGACCAAGTTATGTCTGGTAACTTAGGTATTATGTATTTTCTCAAAGCAATCAAAATTGGCAAAAGTCAAGAAATAGAAAAGTAATATAGAAGCTGAAGTTAATGAGTTTTGATTGTTAGGCCCGTCTCCTCAAATCTGCTTTAGAAGAAAAAGAGGAAAATGTTGGTTTTAGATGGCGTTCTTAGGTATGTTTGATTAAATTTTTGAGTTATATCTCCCCAAGTTCCCCTTATTTTGCTTGGAGTAATAATTTTAGTGAATTCTTAACAAGCCATGGGGCATGTGACGCCAAATTTCAGTGATTGGCATCTTAAATATGGGCTACACAATACATTGTGGTAAAACGAGATAAATCTGCTTTTAGGAGAACGGATGCCATTTTTATCCGATAGTTCAAAAAATGGCTGTTTGGCTGTTATCTCTCTTAAACTACGTACATGCATTCAACTATTGTAGAATGCACACCTGGGCCATCATAACACAGCAATCGAAGAACATAAATACACCTTTCCCTAGGATAATTAATTCGTGTAACATCTATTGCTACATGACGCCTTTTCAGCTAAAACAGGTTGGAATGATACACCTTTCCCTAGGATAATTAATTCGTGTAACATCTATTGCTACATGACGCCTTTTCAGCTAAAACAGGTTGGAATGCTCTCCGAAAAACCTTGGACGGTGTCATGTATCTAGTTTTTGCACTTTGTTGTTCACTTTTGTGACCTGAGTAACAGCAAGCAAATCTTTTCTACTTCATGATTCACCTGGAAGACCTACTGCTTTCCACTTAAGAAAGATTGCAGAATTTCCTACTCTGTCCCTCTCTTTGTTGCTTTTTTCTTTTGTGTGTGTGTGTGTGTCCTTGCGAGTTTCTTTTTTCGTGATGCAAGTTATTACACCCATCAGGGAAAGTACCAGCACGGGCTGTTCAAATTTAAACTAGCAGGTCAGTTCTATTTCTGCTTTCACTGACTACATGTACGATGATCCACGTGGAAATAGACAACACCTCAGTGGTGCTGGCTCTGCAGATCTTGGATTTAGTTCATTGAGGTATTTACTACAGGAACTTGTGGAACTAGAGTTATTAGCCTCACCACCACATAAATAATTGATATAAGACTTTATTGTACTGCTAATCTTATACAAATAGTACTTGAAAAATATCAACTAAGTGCAACAACAAGCAAAAGATGTTAATAGAAAATAAAAATAATAAATAACCATCTCAGCAATAAAATTTAGGTAACTCAGGGAAACGAGTTAAATACTTATTCAGTCTCAGGGCAACTGATTTCTGGATTCATATCAAGCTCTCTCATGCTAGGATAAGGACTCTTGAGCTGCATGTCAGCGACCATTTGACGAAGCTCTGAAGTTTCCTCTTTGAGGTGAGCATTTTCTTGGAGTGCTTGATTATGACACTCGGAGACATGGTTCAGTTTATCTATCAGTTGTTGATTCTCATTCCGGAGCCAGATTACCTGTGACCAAAGCTCATCTAAGTGCTTTTGCTTGCGCATGCGTGATCTTCGTGCAGATTCTCTGTTTGAAATCATTCTTCTTTGCTTCCTCTCATTTATTATGCTTGATAGTTGCTCATCAGCTTCATCAGAAGTTGATCTGCTGCTGAAACATGTTGATTGAGGATTGAACTGTTGAACTTGGGGGGTGACATGAAGTTGATAAACAGGGTTTAAGAATCTGTGGAATTGCTGCATGAAAGTGTTATTGCTAGTCAAGCCAAAATTGGCAGGGAACAGAGTTGGGTTGGAAGGTGGATAACGAGTCTCAGTGAGCTGTTTGTGTTGCATTGCTCCAACTGCAGTAGGTGGATATGCAGACAAGTTTTTGGAAAGAATTTCCTGGAGATGTCAGGGAAAAGTAGTGGGCGGTTGAGGGCTGGAAGGATTGAATTTATAGGATAAAAAAAAATGGTGCTGTGGGCCAATGATATCACTTAAGAGTACAGTGAATTTCCTCAAAGATGAGAACACGGGACTATAATGCCCAATATACGTATGTGCTTGTACAGCATATCTACTGTTCATTCACCAAAATTATGGAAACCTATCGATCTTAAGGATTAACCACGCCATGTTTGCCACGGTTTCATGCTGCTTGAAAACCATGGGACATAATCTAAAAAATCCATTTAATTTCATGCTTTATGCTTACATCAGGGAAGAGAGATTATCAGGGGGGTGGAGCATAATAATTTGATCAGTAAAAAAGAAAATTTCCCTGGAGTATGTTTGAAATTTGGCAATAATTGTCAGCCAAAACAAGATCTTTTCAATTATCATTTGGTTTTTTAGCAAATGATTTATGGTGCCCTGAAGGATCAGGCAAATACTTGTGCCTTGTAGTAGGAGGATGGGAATGGCAAACCCTTTCCGAAAAGTGGAAAATTGAAACTGGCTAGTCAACCACCACCTTTATAGGGTGATCTTTAAATAAATTAAATACAATGTAGTCTTTAATTTGATGGGACATCACTATTATTGCCCAGAGCCCCAGCCCAAGACATTGTTCAGTAGCACGAGTGCCTTGTTATGTATGGAAGTATGTCTTAGATGGACATTTGCAACTGAATAACATGTTACTGATACTTCCTATGCTGTTTCTTGACAGTGATACTATCATTCATTTGAAATGGTAAAGTTGTAAAACAGAATGAATACAAACTATATGATTTAGTGTTCGACGTATTGCACGGACTTCTTTGGCAAGATACTTAGATTACTAAGGTTGAGATACCTTGGGGTTCGAGGGGAATTGGTTGAAACAATTTTTCATATACTACTTTGGATCAATTAGTACAGCATTACTTTGGAATGCTTCATCGCAAAGTTTTCCCATCAAGGTCATGAGGGTAATCTACAGTTCACTGGTTAATAAGCTGAAGATAACATCTTCTAGAAGATATCATAATCTCCAATAGATACTCTATTGTTGTTTTCTTTGACAACTAATTGGTCAACATATTTGCAATCTGTTGAAGTAGTGATGGGATCTCGGACTGTTGTGCTCCACCCGATAGATTAGTTGCACCAAACAGAATGCGGAAGCTGCAATTATTGATTATTGTGAGCAGTCGTGAAAAACCATTACATGAGTCATTCTTCTCTTATGCCCCAACTGGTCGGACTTCATAGAGTTACTTAATTTAGTGAAGATCTATATACTGCCCCTGTCTGCATCACTTCTACAAAGATCAGGCGTCAGATTAACCACACAACTGACCCATGTTCACACACAATTGAAATATCTTGTATGCTTGGAGGTGGGATCGAAAGACAATGAGTGTGTGAATGTGCTTTGAAATGCATAATTCCACTAAGAAAAAAGAGCTTTTATTGCATCAATGAGAAGAACTCCAATGCTGGTAAATGCTTTTATTCTACATATAGGGTCGGGCGGAGTGGCCTAAATGGTCAACAATATCATTAGACAGCTTATGACTCCACTTTCTTTTCTTGTCTCAGTCATTGCCCCCGTGTATTGTCTGCTCTTTCTCTGCCATTTTTCTTCCTGAGTCGTTCTCTTAGGATTAAGAGTTTGAACGTCGTTCATGTAAATGCATGTACACATTGTTCTACTTTTATGTTGGCTATACTTTTATTAGATATTTTAGGGTTGCTATTCTCCTCCAATCTAACGTCAACAGCAATTCTTTGGTTCAATTTGATCAGTTATTGTTACCAAGATGAATGGCCCAGCATTTGATACCAGACAATTATTTTTCGTTTGGGATTGCTGTTTCAGAAAGACACCAAATATAAAAAGATCGTTCCCCACAAATCTCACAAACCTTTTCTAAAGCTTTTGACCGAGTGACCAAATCTAGTTTATTGATAGGCTACTATTTAAGATGCTGTTGTTTTATTGCTTTTAAATATTAGGCGCTTTACACGGATAGTGTATAATATGTGTTAAAATTAAATAATATAGAAGCCTATCAAATTATATAAGTTTAATATTTATTCATTTTAATTTTTTTTATTTATATAATTAGTAATTTTTGAAAATTAAGTTCGTATATTTACATACTTTTGCTCATCATATGACAAATAATATTATTTTTTTATGTTTAAAAAGTTTAATAAATTGAATAAAAACTATAGAAATTTAAATTTTAACATTCAACACCACATGTTTCAATAATAAATTAATTCATAATAGTATCTTTCCATTTAATAAAATAATAATGAAGAAAAATGTCATTTAAATTTTAATTTATATAACAAACTTTTAATGATAAGAAACTTATTTGATCATATATGTCATCTTAAGTTTATTAAGTAAAAATAAATAAATATCGAGTATATTATTTAAAATTTGATTTATACAAATTAATGGGCAAAAATATGTGTATATTTATTAGGCTAATAGTTATTTGTAAGCTAAGGATTTGAAGTAATTTTATAATTAATATCTCTTGTATTTAAAGTGCGTTTGTATTTACAAAATTTACTTTTAAAATATAATAATCAAATTGATGATATTTGGTCAAAATAAATTTACATTGAATTATTTTTTTAATTTAAACTTTGATATTGTGTTATTATATGCAAACTCCATTATATATTTTTTTAAAAAAAAACATTTTACAATCATCATATAAGAATTTTTAGTTTTATTTAACATTATAGTGAAATAAATCCAATTTAAACTATTTTATCTTATTATTTAATATATTGACCCTTCAATCTAAAGATGCACTAGTACTTATTGCATGTTTGACTCTAGGACAACACAATACAATATAATTTATACAATAATAAAAATTAATAATTAATTTATAAAAAAAACACTTTTTAAGTAAAATTAATTGAGTTTCATAAACAATCTAATACAAAGATCAAAGTTGTTCTTTCGAAATTTTGATTGAAAAATGATCTGTCGATTATTGTATTATAACATTAACTTTTTCTTTTTTTTTTCAATTTTATTTACCACTATATTTTATTTTTAAATTGATACACTATAAACAAAAATTTATTAATTGCTTAAATAGATTTATTTGAATACAAAATTATCTTGATATTAGCATAATTTAAATTATACTTTGAAATTCTGTAATTAAATTACTTACATTAATTCTCCGTTGCTTTGCATTGAATTTAAGCATAGTTTTTTATATCAATATTAATTATATTAAATTTTAACTTATCATCACACCACCTTCTTGGATATAAACATTCAAAATTCTTAATATGATTTTTAGTCTATGCATTACTAAACTTGATTTCATTTTTTTAATATCATGTAAATTTGGTTCTAATTAACATTTTCTAAAAATATTTTTGGTTTGTATAATTTAAATTGTCATAATGTATATGTTAAACATATTGGTTTCATAATTTATAATTTATTTATTTTAAAATTTCAGCACATTATTGTACAATATTCTATTACTCTTTATTTTATATCATAGTTTATAAAAATATAAGTAACTATAAAATAAATATAAAAATATTCCAAAAATTATCACTTATTTAATAAAACCAATAGTCAAGTTTTAGGTATTTTATAAAAAATTATTACAAGGATAGCATTCTCTATATAAGAATTTTATTTTATTTTTTAAATTTTAGTTCATTGCATATTTGATAATATTGATGGTGAAATAGTTACTCATTTTAAATATTTTATAACTTACATAAAATTTATTTATTTATTGAAAGTTTTATTTCATTATTATAAATTTATTTATGTTGCTGTTTGTCTTTCTTTCATGTTTTAACTGAATTGATATTTATATTTATCATATTTTAATAAATTATTTTATTTTATGTTTATTAAATGATATAATCATGGCATCAATGTTTTTCAATAAATTTATTGTTATGTTTTCAAAAAATATAATTATGCAATAATAACATATTTAATAAAGTTGATATCATAAATTCATTCGTTTTAAATATTGTATAAAATATTTATTTTTTCTTATGAATATTGATTTCTTATATGTGTAATTTATTTATTTAAATTTTATCACATTGTTGTAACTCTAAATTTTTTCCTTTTTGTTCTCTATAATATTAATTAAATATAAATAACTACGAGGTCAAATGATAATATAAAATTAATTCCCAATTTGTTCTCTATAATATTAATTAAATATAAATAACTACGAAGTCAAATGATAATATAAAATGAATTCCCACGTTCTTTGATGATCAAAGTTTCACCCACTTTAGATATTTTATAATATATTATTACAACAATATTGATGTTTTCATATATGAAATTTGTTATTTTTTAAATTTATCTCAATATTATAACTATTTATTTTATCATTCATAGTTTAACTAAATAATTTAAATACAATTATAATTGTTATTTTTAAATATAATTATAAAATTATAAATTTTTTTATTATGAATCTAAATATATAACTATTGTAAGAAAATTTAGGATTCTGTTAAATTTTATTTTTACTTAATTTATAAATAATGTAAAATTTTTTTAGTTTCCTACTACTTAGATATATCAGTTTCACATAATTACATAAGAATTTTAAATATGTTGAGATTATATTAATCTTCTAATGCTAAAATCTGTATCAATTAACAATTCTATTAGTTTCATTTAACTAAAAGATTTCTATTTTAAATGATTTAAAAATAAATACAAAAGTAGTTTATATGTCTTAGGATTCTATTAGTTTTCTACTATTAAAAGTTAAATATTTTAAATAAAATTTTACTTTTACCTTAATTAAAAATATATATGTTCTTTCACAATTAGCAAAAACATTTACACTTTATATGTGTACACACACAGTGTGTGTGTGTGTGTATTTGGTTCTAAGGGAGCCTCAACGTATTAGTCATTTTTCTTTTGTTTTTTTTCCACTTTGGTGCAAGTTTTAGAATAATTAGACAACTTGTTACACGACTAATCTTATAGATGTAGCTGTTTAAACTACTAGATTTAGCTTGAGTCTCTATAGATTATGGAAACCGATGGTTGATGGGTTCTGAAGAAGTTGAATCTAGCTAGCAATAGTTGACAGTGGTTGGACTTTTTCAAGGACTCCACTATCATAGTTAGAGATTAGTGAGTCACTAATCTTTAATTCATTAGGACTTTAGAGAGATGTTTCTTTGTAACTTAGTTACACCAATTGTTTAATTAAAATATTAAAGATTTGGAACTTAAATCCCTTTTCTTAATCATATCTCTTTCTAGAGAAACATGACATAAAGGGGGAGGAAAGAAAAGCTTGAGGTCGGCTGGAAATGACCTTGATCTACGAATCCATCCTTTTTGACGATTAACCGAGTGTTGGAAATGCCCAAGGAATCCAATAAATAAAGATAGGACCCTAAACTAATGGTCAGGGTATTGTACGCTGTCCTTTTTGGTACTAAACAAACAGTTAATGTGATTAAAGTAGGCTGATTAGAAAAGTGCAGGACTGCAGTAGCACTGTGGATTTACCTGCTGAGCCCGACCAATAAGTCTCTGTGGGTGCCACCAATTCCTACCATTGGCTCCATTCTCTTCCATTGCATGTGTAGTCTTATTTTCTTAGCTATGTTTGGTTGGAGACTTGTAAGGGGATGAACATCGATTTTGTTGGGAATAAAAATTATGTTTAGTTATAAAATTTTGAATAGACGAAAATTTTGATATAGTTACATTTGTGTAATCATACATATAAAAAGAATATATTTAATGATTAGAGTGTGATAGTGTGAAAGATAATAATTATTTTATAGAGTTTAAATATTATATAAATATAAGTATTTGTGTGCAGAAATGTGTGAATACATGTAATAATTGAGTTTTGAATATTTGCGTGTATACGAAAGAGTAAATAATTTGAATTCAAAATTTAGATAAAAGTTTGATGGAAATATATAAATTGTAGAAATTTTAAAGGGATTGAAACCCTTGCAAATTGCAAACCAAACATGGCCATAGTCTTAGAGTAAGGTAAATAGGTGAAACGCATACTGAATTTATAATCTTAAAAAGAAAAAAAAAATATGCCCCTTAGAGTTTGAAAATTCAAGCAAACTGGTCTTGTTGTTGTGGTATAGATATGGCCGTGCACACTTTTATCAAGTTATCTATAGATTAAACCATGATGGGGCTCTCAATTGTATAGCCCTGATATTTGTCCTATGCATGCAGGCCATTAATGTACCCCACTCAAGTAACCTACATTAAAGTTCTTCCACTGTAGGGAAGGAAAATCCTTTCCACAAAACAATCATGTGTTGAATCCCAATTAACTTTTTGCCTGAACTCGCAGGGGGTATATGATCTATGGGATCAGTTCAGCTTCATTTCTTGCACTCTGTCCTGTCATTAAATCCCTTTCTAAGTTTCATTATGTCTATTTAATTCCTTGTCTTAACCAATTTACTCTTTTTCTTTGGCTGATTCTGATTGTTTTCAGGTTACTGATGTTAGTATAACATAAATGTTTGACCACGATTTCGCTTAAGCGCTTTAATATATTATGCATAAAAATGAGTACCAGTGAAAGGAAAATTTAGCAACAGGAAAGATCGATTGGTCTAATTCATTGGTCCAACCCTGCTGTCTTCTTATCATGATCTTATAAATTCTCTCTTACGAAAGTCATCCACTAAATCTATAGTTATGGTTTTTCATCTTTATATAATCTTCCCCACACAATCTTAATACTTGAATCACTTTAATTCCTCGTCTCGATCAGGCAAGTTCTAATCTCTTGGCAATATACATTCATTTACATGTATGTAGATAGTAAGTTTACCCAGTTCGTATGCTATGTTCCTACAATATTAGGATAAGAAACAACTTGACACCCATTGATCAAAGCCACATATTAAATATGTTCTAAAACAAAGGCGAGCATCAATAAAAAAATATCATATGTGATGCATACGTCTCCTATGCTTTTGTAACGAGGCCAGCTCATTGGTTAGGAGTGGATAAGTTCATTATCGGGTAATGCCTTCTTGAATCAGCTTTTAACTTTTCTTCCCCTACTTTAGAATACGGACAAAAATAAGCCATATTGTTAGTTCCATTTGCTCAATTGCCATTTAGGTGCAATGAATATGGCATGATGCCAATGCTTGGAGACACATTTAAATTATTGGGTTCAATAATACTAAGTGTGCTTACGTACTTGTTAACAGTTCTTGAGCCACTAAAAATGTGGATAGAAAGGTGTTTGGTTGTTTAAATCAACTGGGGCACTACTTTACTTCTCTAAAATTGGAGTTAACAAAATATTTTGGTGATCATGATGTTTTATTAATGTCTTGTTCTTCCTGGTGATCCTGATGTTTTACTAATGTCTTCTTGCTGGTAGAAAGTGTGATCATCGTGTACCATTAACTTTACACGCGTTGACTTTTCTATACATCAAGGTTTTAGGATTGTAAATTTTTGTTGTACAGAACTTGGATTCAACAATACTTGATTCTGGGATTTGGTTGGTTTATATTTCCTGTGTTTCATGAAAATGAAACAAGCTTTGGTTTATGGAAAGATTGTCAGAATTTTTCGCTTCTCATGACCGAGGGACTGTTAGAAATTAAGTTTTACTGATGCAGCTTTTGATTTCGGGTCACGGTACTTCTTTCTGCATTTGCTGCCTTGCTGGCTCGGTTGATGTGAATAATGTGACAACAGTAACATTAATTTACAGACAACAGATGGTGGTAGCGTTGACAAAAAGTTGATGGGCAAACACGTTGATTGGGTGATACAAATCTATTCAAGTAAATGAATTTTACACGTTTGAATATTTTAATTTACAGACTCAGATTAGGCCTCTTAGAAAACACCATTATGAGCATTCTTAATTTCAACCTCGACTAAATCACTCTGATCTTTCCATATATATAAGCAAATAATCAAAAGATTTTAGCCCCTAAGGATTGTTTTAGTGCATGAAGAGTCAATTTAGTCCATTGGCACTGATTTGGGGAAAGGGGATACTACTTTGATCCTAGAGAAACTCTAGCAAAACTTCCCTAATGATCAAGTCAAAAAAATAACAATAATAATGAAGGAAGAGAACAAATCCATTTTGAATTGTCCCTTGCTCATAGGGCCAAATTGTCCTATTGCAAAAGGTGTTGGACATATCTGCAAGATGTTGATATCACCAACCACTCTGATAAAAGTTTTGGGGTTTTTTTTTTTGTGATGGTGAGAATTGAGAGGCATCGGCCATGCTAAATATTGCTCTAGGCTTTCACAAGTAGAGGCGATGTGCACCCATTTGCTTGTGGTCAAATGTCTATTTATTAGCATATTTCGTCTGTGCTGTGCATTGCAATCATCATAAAAATTTGGGTACACGTTTTCTTGATATGGTGAGAATAAAATCGTCTTATATACCACGAGTAATGATGAGAAATTTCTTTTGAAAAGTACTCTGCTCTATTATGCTTGATAATTCTGTAGATAAAACCAAAATAAATAAATAGAAGGTTTAAATACTGATATAACTCATTTTTGTTGAAGGTTGCACACTGTGCAAGCCTTATCCCTGTATTGTGCATATCCTACTTACAATTTTGTATGTTTATGTATAATTTATTGGTTCACTAAGTCCAAAAAAGAGTCAAATATTCAACAGCTGAATGATTGAGGCAATAATCTTGAGTCCCCACATCTGTTAAAAGTGTGATGTTGGTGTAAAAAGGGCTATATACGAAAATTTGAAACAAAGCCACTAGCAATGGCTAAAGGCCATAATTTAAAGTGATTAGAGTGAGTGCCCCTCGTGGCCAACAATACTTACTACTCAATTTTGCCGTGTTTCCCATCTTTCAAATTGGATCTTTTTTTCATTTTTTTTTTAAACAAAATTCTACACACGTGTGTGTCGATGCAAATACTGCTATCTATTATATCTGGGTTTTCCTAATAGCATAAATTGATTACACTTCAAAAAACGAGTGCATAGCATTAATGTTTCAAAAGCGTGATTAGATATAGCTAACAAAATTTAAGCTCTGATAACGTGACTTAACATACCCGTCAATCATACACAATTTGAATGTATGTATTTGAAATGATTTCTAAACTTCTACCATTGATTTCTTCATATAATTATAGTTTGTCTATTCTATATATATAAAGGATTAAATTCTACATTAACCATCATGTTATGCACAAAATTAAGTTACGAACTTATTCTTCTCATCTGTTATGTTTCTATTCATTTTTCTAATGTTTTTTTTTTTTTTTTTGCCTTTTCTATCTCTTTTTATCTTTCTTTTTCAATATCTTTCTAATTTTTCTTTTCAACTCACTTATTTTTTTATTTTTAATATGCTTTTAATTTTAAAATAATTTTCATTTTATTATGTTAACTAATTCAATTACATAATTTACACATTATTTGTATATACAACACTACCTTCCGTGTATAGGTGGATGTTGGAACAAATACAATTCAGAAAGATTCAAAGGTTATTCCCCTTCAATTAGAGAAGCTTTAAAAGAAAACTAAGTATATTATATGATTTTGAAGGGAAGCTTCAGTATGTCATTGACCAGTGAACATGTAGTTCCATACTGCACAGCAACATGAAGCACTAAAGCTAGCATATTATAGTAAGATAGATCAAAGGACTTGAAAGAATGATTCCAAATCTATAACAACAAATTCATCGTATTTGTTTAGATAACAATGTATTGTAAATCCTTATGTGGTGTTTGATTCACACTTTGGAATTGAATTTGAATGTTAAATCATTCTCTTTGAGTTTGAAATGGAGTTATTTGATCCAAACTATCTATTTAGTTCAATATATGAAAATTTTATTACTATAATTGATATGCTAGCTCTTACACAATGGGATATGAGAAATTTTCAATTTTAATTTTAACTTGTATGAAGTTAAAAAATATATATACAATTGAAAATAAACTTTGAATGTGTAAATTACTTATAAATTTTTATATCTTTGTTAATTACAAAATTTAATAAACTTCTAATATTTCAAATAACAAAAATAAAATTATTCAAAATTAAGTAATATTATAAAATAAAAATAAATGTAAAAAATGAGTTGAAAGAATATGAAAATATAAAAAATAAATATACAATAATAGAAAAAGGAGAAAATCAAGAAGTAATCAGTTTAGTCTAAATCCCTCGAGTATAATACTATGGATAGTGTGGACGAAAAGGAAGGTAGAAAGAAAAAATGAAAAAAGAAAGAACATAACACACTAAAAAAGAGAAGAAAACAAACAGAAATTTAAAAAAATTAAAAAGAAGACTAATTTAGAAATTTTACATTTGGACAAGTAAAAAAAGAGCCTCATCTTTAATTATATAATTAGCAGTCAATGCACACTCAAAGCGTGTGTAAAATCAACATGTGTCTAAATATACATAATAAATGCAATAATAAAAGACTTGGTCTAAATAATTGTACAATTCAAGAATAACAAATTCATACAGAAATATCATAGAAAATCATATAATTAAGAAAATTATTAAAAAAATTGAAAGATGTCTTACCTGTTATTGACTGATCTAATTTTAACAATAAATCATCAATAATTCACAAAATCAGAAAATAGCATTAAAAGCACTTTATAAACCATCAACAAGTACGAATCTAAAATGCCAAAGAAAAAAACATGGAAATGATTTTAGTGATGAAGTTCAGGGCTACATTCTCCCTGCACTGCAAGACAGATAAAATTAACTTTTTTGTTCTACCCAAGTATGTATTTTATTTTTCTCAAATGTCACATAAATGCATAGAATATACTTTTTAACTTTAGCATGCAATTGGAATCAAGTTTAATACAACAGCAGCAATAGCCAACCAAAGATGACAAGAATGGAGAGACCAAAAGACTTTCGTAAACCAATGGTTTGATCAGAATCTGCTTTTAACCATCCATTAAAACAACAGCAAGATATTTTTCTATTTCCTTAGTCTCCATATAATCCTCGATAACTTTCTTTTCGAACTCAATCCTCGTCTCCAAAAGAAGTTATGTGCCAATTCAATGGTGTCTTAATAATTGGAACGGTAAATCCATCTATATAAAACATACATCAGCATACACAAAATTATTTCACCAAAGCCATTCATACCTCTCCACAAGCCACGAACTCTTGTCAAAACGACCAAGGAAATCGTTGTTGTCAATCACGGTCAGTTGTCAAGTGTCGGGATGATGGACAAGATCCTTTTTCATAGTCAATATTCCTATGCAAAGAAGAACATGGCGGAACATGAAAAAATGCGTGGATGAAACGGATAAGATAAAAGTGTTGATTGTGCAACTGAATGAGCAATTGTAGGTTGGTGGCTTCGTGGAGTATTGGCTTTCAGTTTCAAGGGGAGTCTAAATCACCATTTTACCTTAAATTTACCGTATCCTTCAATTTTTTTTTTTTTTTTTAATTTAGCACATTTCTTCCATTAATTAGATATTATGAAGGCTATTTTAGTAAAGATACTTCTTGATACCAAGAACAGTCCATGTACTTAATATACAGTAATAGATTTGTGAATCACATGCTTATGAAACTAATGGCGCTTATATATTTTAGATAAACAATGAGAATAAAACTTTGATTTTATCTAAAATATTTGATGAATTCTAGACCAATGTTTTTAAAATAAGACTGATGATCAAATTTGAGAACTTATTGAGTTATTGATTTGATCAATTAAACTGTTTCAAACAAATTAATTATTTTTAATTATATAATAATATATACATACATATATATATATATATTTATATTTATATATATTATTACCATAACAATAATTTTACGAAATAAATATAATTCAATTTAATAATATGCTAAATGCTGGGTTTTAAATATAATGTCAAAGGTTTAATAATTCAATTAGAATAACATATTATTACAAAAATTTAAAAAACTTATTAAATTCAAAACAATTAAAATTATAAAATTGAAAAATTAGTTGTGCAAAATAAAAACACATCAATTAATATGAGGAATTTTAATTTTAAGATATAATGTTTGCGTTTTCAAAAACTTGATTAGAAAAATAAATAGATAAAAATTACTAAAAAAACAAAAGCCCTAATAAAAAATTTATATATTCTATTTAATAGTTGGGAGTTTTAAATGTTAGAAATCTAGAAAAGAAAAGTTAAAAGTTATTTATTATTTTTTGTTTTCAAAAAATGCCAAAATTTATTTTTAAAATTTTTGTTTTAACTAGTTTTGGCTAGTTCACATCTATTTTAACCAATTTCCACCGATTCTTAATATTTTTGGTTTTTATACCTTATTCAAACCAAAAAACCAGTCGATTCCCAATCAAACTAACCAATCCGATTTGGGTTTCAAAACAATGTTCTAAATTAGATATAATTCCCAAATTTGAATTCCTATAGTAGATATTCAATCAACTTTGTTCTCATTCCTAATTCCCAAATCCACTTACCAAACACCATATTAGTAATTATAGTTGATTTGAAATTCTTTTAATTTTAAAGTTCTCTTTTCAAAATTTTCTTTATCATATTCAAATCCTTCAAATCCTTCAATTCAAATAGAACACAAGACCTAACAAGATTCCAGATTGAACTTGATCCATTGGAATTCTCAATGAACGCAATTCCACCAAAAGCACAGTAGTGTTCCCAAACTGTTGTAATACATCAAGTTCTATGTGAATCCTGTTTCGACAAAGGAAAGAAACCCAAGGACAATTGAGAAAAACACACTCAAGGCACAAACAGAATGGAACGTGAGGAAGAGGCTAAGCGTCATGGTGGCATACTACAAGAGAGGAGGATATTGATGAAATTCTCTTCAAAGAAAATTTTGAAGCAGAAGAAAGAGAAACTACTACAGGTTTGAGATGACCTTCAATACTTTCAGCGTATATACTTATTGAAGCAATTAATTTGACTAAATATTAAATGATACGCTTTACCATCAGCATAGCTTTTTAGAGAGTATGGCCATTCAACATGGTATTTATGGGGAAAATACATGTTTCAGGCTTTTTTTGGGGAAAAAAAGGGGAAACCGCCTGCCCATGAGGGGACATGCTAAAGCTATTAAACCAACTAAACATTAAATGAAACACTTCACTATCAGCTTAAGCTTATGGATGATTCGGTCATCTGATAATAAAGTCCACTAATAGAGATGAGCTAGAACTGAACTTTTGAGTATTAGCAAAAGCCACTAAATTTCAAACCTATAGGTAACAAACATAAGGAATTGCGGGCAGAAGAGTAACACCTTGATGACAATTGCAGCAAACTAACAAGTAGATAAAACAGAACTTGAACGCTATAAAACATTTATTGACACTCCACTGGAACACTCACAAAATTGACAATATATTCCAACGGCACAGTGTGTGAATGCATAAATTATCCTAAAGGTTATAAAATGGTAAGAAAAATGAAGAATGGCCCACTTCATCCCTCAACATTCACCCTTTGGGAAAAATCAAAATTCGGTCATCTAGAGAGTCAAACCCTTTTTCCCATACAGTTGTAGGGGAAAGGGGCCTTTACAGAAATCTCTGCAAGTCTCTATCCTATTCAACAAGTTTTCCAGGCTGCCAAACTGCCAATAGAACTATGAAATTGATTATGTCTTCTTCTGATTGATAACACGTGAAAAACCAGGCATAGGTTCAACAATGATTCATTACAATAACTGGAACTCCAAGATGATCAACAACATTAAGCTTCTAAGTAATCTCTAGAGAAAATCACTATCTCCTAGCACTAAACAATACAGAATACTATTTTACTCAACCATGACAACACATCACTCGCAATGTAACATTCACAGCTCACCAATTTGAAATAGCCCAAAAGAGATACAAAAAAAGGTTAGTACACCATCTCTTAACCATATCCTACTGATTAACACACCTTTTCAAATCAAAAGTTCAAAATTGTACCTCACCTCAGCCGTAACTCAGCTACTGCCTCTCTCATTTCTCCTCCTCGCATAGTCTGCATCATCTGTGGGCAACTCATACCTACAAACAGGACACATATTTCTAATCCTTAGCCAAGGCAAAATACAGTCCCCATGGTATAGATGACAACAAGGCATCCTTGTCACCTTCTCCCCAATCGCAACTTCATCCTTACAAATTGCACAAATAACCTCAAAACCATTCTCCCCCGGCTCTTCCTTCGTCAACACCACAAAAGGCAGATTCTCCACCACGGATTTGGCAGCCGGTGGACTACCCTTCAAAGCTTGCCCAAAAATGGTGTCGTATTCCATCGCAAAAATATTATCTTCAGGAATATTAATTTGTGCAACATCACTCCCATCAATGTTATGGTCCTCCGAACCATCGAGCTCGAAATTCCTGTACAAATCATCCACTTCCAAGAGCAGCACTTCCCATTCAAGATCCCTCTCTTCCTCCTCTCCCTCCTCCCCACCACCACCCAACTGCGAGTTCTCCCCTCGCAACGCAACATCCGATGAAATCGAAATTTCCTCAATTCGATCAATCAGGGAATTCTGATTCTCCTTCGCATCAACATGGATTCTCTCACTCACCCCTTCCCACTCAAACTCGCCCCTCTCGTTGTCACAAATATGAGAATTGTCATTAGCCCAAAACGCATCATTATTATCATAAACATCATTGTTCATAAACCCTAAATTTACCTCGAAATCCTCAGAATCAGGCCTGCGCCCTGCCCCGAATCATCGATGCTCTCAGAATCAAACTCCCACACCGGGTCTTCCTTCGAGTGGGTTTCCCAGGATTCGAACAGGTCCGTGACGGAATGGCCCGCTCGCCGTCTTCTTCCACAGAGGACAGGCATTTCAGATCGTCGATCTCGGATCCCGGGATTTGCGGTTCCGTATTTAAATCAAACCCGAAATCGAACGACGCCGTTATGTCATCCAAGCCAAACCGTCTTGAAAAATAATTGGTCAGGCAGAAGGAATCGATGAAAGCGTCGGGATGAAGATAGAATTCTCCTTCCTGCTCAAATTCTTCTTGCGGGTGGTTGATGCGGTGGAGATTGGAAACCTCCACCATGGGACGCAATAATCCTTCCACCGGCGGCACAATTTTATTCCTTACCGACTAAATTCTTGAAAATCCCCCAATTTACGTATTTGTGAAGTAAATAGTAACATGACAACAAAATTTTGTCGGTAAGATGTCTGATCAGATTCTTCAACGAAAACAAAACTCTGGTAATCAGTAACAGACACCCTTATCGTCACCATCACAAATCTGTACCCTTAACAGTCCATATCGTCGGCTTGCACCAATCAATCTTCAAGAGGCGCCTTGCTTCCATCAAAAGTTTCCTACAGACAATTCTATGGGCTCATGACACTCCCACAAAGGTTCAATGATTGGAATTTGGAACATTTTTCGAATAGAAAAATCTATAGAATTATTAGTTCAATTTTAATTTAAATATTAATTAATATATTAAAATTATTTAACATAATAAATATTAAAAATATTCAAACTTAATTTTAAACATTTTTTCTTTTACTATTAATAATTAATATACTATACTACAACAACAAAATCACAAAAATAAAAAAATAAATATTGATTCAATAAATAGACAAGTAAAATATACAATAAAATTTATATCTTATCAAAATATTAATCAAAATATAGTATAATTTTAATAAGGTCCATACATGTTTAAGATGTGTTTTAAGTAAAAACAAAAAACTAACTGATATTTTGAATAACAATTTGTTTAATTTATGCAATTTTGATACAAAGGAGAACAATTTAAGAACAAATTACAATAAAGAAGACAAAAATTAAATTAAGAATAAGAAAAATCGTGATCTAAGGATCTAGTTATTTATCAATTTAAACGGTTTGATTTGTCAGTTTTATTTTAATGTAATTTTAGTTTTAGTTCTATTTGATGTCTGGGTTGATTTCTAAAATGCTGCCAAAATATTTTGTAATATAGCTATTATTAGTTCTTAAAAGAACACTTGTTAACCTTTGTCTTATTCGCCATTCATCTATTAAAATCAACAATAATCAAAGGTCAAAATGCATGATTCTGAATTTTGAACTAGCCAATGAATCTTATACCTAGAGGCCCTCTGTTAGTTACCCATCACAGCGTGTTTTAAAGGATTCTTACCTCACACCAGATGAAAAACGAAGGACAGAAATCTATTCGTGTAGTATAATCAGAGCTCGACATTTCCTGTTCTTGTCACTACATACGTCCCCCATTACAACGGCACACTATCACAGTCTTTGTAGCTTGCATTCTGTGTAGCTGTGTCTGCAATACAATATGCCCTTTTGAGGAGTTGGTCTAATTCACATTGAAATGTAACACAGCAGTTGCACAAACTAGGTCCCAGATTGAGCTCCTAATCAATTCCTGCCATTAGTCTAATTTGACTTTGAAATGCATTGTGTTCTGTGGAACCATGTTATCAGAAAGTACAGAAACACCTAAGCTTTGCAGTTCACCCAATACAGCGTAAGCTTGAGGAAAACTCACAGATAACAGCAAGTTGTGAGAATTTCTCTTGCCGTGTGCTCAATTGTCTATGTAATTACGAGCCTCTTTGGAATCGTCTTATTTGGAGATGACACACTTGATGATGACGTCCTCGCCAACTTCGCCACGGACCTCGGAATTCCATTCGGATCAGCTATGCAGCCCACCTGATGCTTGTCTTCCCTATTATATTTTATCCACTGCGGTTAAACACAGATGGCCCCCTATTTCCATCTGCAAGGCCTTTGGCTTCAGACAACTTGAGGTTGGCATTGCTCAGCACAGGGCTCATGGTTCTCGTGTTCTTAGGCGCGAATTTCACACCCAGAATCTGGGATGTTTTTGCAGTTCACTGCAGCTACTGCCGCTGTTTGCATTGGTTTCATCTTTCCTTCAGCAATCACTCTGCCCGTAAGTCTATAATTCCAACCACTTGAACATATCAAATGACAACGCATCCTTGCACGACGTGGCCACGGTTGTCATCAATCATTTTAAAGCATGTAGAGTTGTGGATGCATTAAAATAGCATGTGAAGAATGCCTGAAGGCTTTAAGACCACTTGGTTTTGTAAAAGGAAAAGGAGAAGGGAAGGCAATTGTCAAGCTGCAATCTTCTGAGTGCTTTTGTTGCTTTCATTCCCCCATTATGCTGCCATCTTTAGTCTCACGAAATGCCATTACCGGTACTACACAACATAGAACTTAGTGTTTGGAGCTGTATAGGACATTTAACCAAGTTATAATCAGGACAAGTCCTTATCTTCTAATCATGAATGATCTTCATGGCTCATTAGCTTGATATGGCTTGCGTTTTCTGCCTTCTTGAACTGTGAAAGTTAATCTGAAGGCTTTTCTTTCAAATAAATTGTGGGCTTTAGGTGTGTGCTTGATTGAGTTTCAATAGCTCCACCATTCTGTTGAACTTGAATGTTGAGATCTTTATAGAGCTTCATGAGCAAACCAGCCGCCCCAATAATATGAAATACGTTTTGTATGAAAAAATAAGTGTGCACAATATATTTTGGTTCCTCAGTGCAGTTTTTCACCTTGAGGGTGTTGCTTGCTATTTTGATTCCTCCTTCAACTCTCTGTCAATTGATTTTGAATAACATTAGTTGAAACAGTCATTCAGGAAGAACGGAATGTCACTATTTATGAAATTATAGTTTGGTGTCAGGTTTTTAAAAAATTCAATTTTAGTTTGTTAGTTTGATTTATCGGACCAAATCGAGTATCAAAATTTATTTGCACTTTTTAAATACTTATCATATTTTGACTTATTTTTTCTTAAATTATTACACGTCTATGATTTAATTTTTTTTTATTATTGTATTTAATTTTTAAAAATTTTATATCATTATCTTACATATTATTTGTTAAATAAAAATAATTTATTACGATGGCATATCTTTTATCTTTAAAAAATCTAAATTAAAACACGAAAATATTAAAATAAAGATGTTTAATGTTTATTTATAAGCTACGCAAGTAATTTATAATATTACATACAAATTTTTAATTTTTTTTTTAATTTTTAACTTCTTAAATTAAAATTTGGTTTGCTAAAACACTGAATTCAATATACTGAAAAAAAAAAAAAATTCGATAAACTATTGAGTCAAACCAGAATTTTTTGTTTGACATTTGGTATGCAAATATGACAAACTCATATTTTAGTGAATCGAAATTTTGGATCGATTCGATGATATTTAATGAACTAAATGCCAACGGCCAAGTGAATTCCGCAGATTAAGCAAGCAACAAGTGTAGACAGTATTCTAACAGAGTGTCTTCTGAGACAAATATTACATGAAAAGGCAGTGACAAATGGAAAATCCTCAATCATTCTGACAGACAATTTGAACTTTTGAACCACATTAGTGGACTAACATGTCATTAGAAGTTGTTCAAATTGATCAGTTTGAGTTGGATTGCACCAATCCCACTTCTCTGTCATGCGTGTCGTTTTAACGCACTAAAGTCCAATAACAAGGCGTTTAGAAGTCACTTTAAGAGTGATTGAGGGTCTGATGGGGCAAGAAATATTTTGAAGTACTCACTCCTTGCAGGGCCATTTGGAAAACCAAGCGACCAATAAATATATATTTTTTATAATAAAAATTAAAAAAATATGACAAAGTCAAAGTCGTTTTTATTTTCTCTCATCAATTCCACTTTTTACTTCTTATTTTTCTTAATTTTTTAATATGCGACTTCAAGAAAGACTTTAGCCGCTATTCATGATTCATATAATTTTCAAACAATTCATAATTTATTATTTTGTTTCTTTTATTTCATAGGAAAATGAATTCAATATACTCTATTTGTCTTGACACTTATCTATTTTGAATTTAATATATAAATTGAATAACAAGTTTTTCTTTTATTTTATGTTGACTATACACACGTTTTCTTGATATATATATATAACATTTGTATAAAATTATTATTGTATCGACTTAGTAGTTTAGAAACCTATCACGTTTTGATCTTCTTTTATCTTAACGTGAAATTTACTAAAAAAATATTATTTTGTAGTTAATATTTTTTTAAAAAATAAAAAAAATTGGTCACATTAATCGCACTCATATAATAAATACATTATTCGCTGTAATTATTTCAAATATGCAAATAGGACCATTATATTATGTTCACCAATAAAAGTAATTAATATATGGTATTTTTATTAGTTTTGTTAAAGTAAACGACATTCAATTTTCATATTTCAAAATGCAATTTTTGAAACAGAATCAAAAATTTTCCTTGGGCGAGAGATGGAGTGAGCTGAAGGATGTGGTGACGGGAAATATGATGAGGACGAGAGGAGATATTTAAGAGCCCCCATTGCCATTGCTAAATTGATCTTTACAAAGTAGTTGCAGGCTCAATTCTTGATGATCTTTAGCAAGCTTGCAAGAGTTTGTGGGAAGGCAGCAGCTCCATAGCTGCCTGATGACTCAAACACCATCACCACCCCAATCACTTTATTAATTAAATTTTTAAATTTAAATTATTGCATAAAATCTTGATACAAATAAATTTGACCCCATTACCAGCTCTTCTATAAGTAACTGTTCCAGCTTAATTAGCTTTTATTATTTTTAATTACCTACACAACAAGTATAATATAAATTATATTGCCATTAATAACTTTTTTATTATTATCGCCAACTTATATGAAAATTCTAATAATGATTTTTACACTATCAAAAAGTCTTTATTTTTACCAATATATACAGAAATCATTCGAAAATCCTATTTTGAAACAGTCTTTAAACTTAAATTGTAATTAATCTTAAAGTTACATTTATATTAAATAATTTAACATTCGAATTATTACATATATATGTATTAATTTGAATTAGTGCTTAAAATTAACACTATAGGATTTTCAACTTCAAAACATTGAGTCGTTAAAGAATAAAACTTGTTGAACTTATTTAAATTTATTTGTGAGTGTTTATAAATTTTAAATATTGGCATCCAATTTTGATTATTTTTATAAATTTTAAACTCGTCAAATAAAAGATTCATTAAAAATTCTTATCTTGAAGTCCTACAACATTTTAAATCCAAACACATCATAAAATTTGCCAATCATCGCAATCTGATTTTATAAGAATTATGGGCCTTTATCCAAATGGGCCTCAAGAACCCAAACTTTCAAATCCAGCCCAATATGAGAAAGCCCAAACAGCCCAAGGTCCACACAGCGACAAAAGCTTGGAGGCGATGATGGAGTAACGAAAGACGGAGGAATCAAATAAGTGACCAATCATCAGTGGGCGCAGTTTACTGTAAACGTCACCGAACACGCGCAAATTAACGCTCACCACCGTCCGAAATTTCCAGTACTGAAGTAGCTGGCCTTAGGACACCGTGTAATTGATATGCCTAACAAAACATTTTGATATATACGCGAAGAATCTTGAGGAGAATTTGAATTTGGATTTGCAGAACCGCCGCAAATGGTCAAAACTGCAAGCCGTGTGGAAGACGACGAAACTCGCGACAGTTCTTCTCCTATCGGTATTATTGATATATGTGTTTGTATGTTTGTGATATAATCGTTGGAGTATATTTGTGTGTTTTGTGCTATACATTTTTTGAATTTCAGCAGACAGCAAGAGAGTTGATCAGAAGGCGAGTGCTATGCGTTCAAAGCATTTGGAGACGGAGCAACGCAGAAGAAGCAAAATCAACGAGAGGCGAGCTTAGTTTATTATATTTTTCTTTATTTGGGTTGATTTAAGGTTCTGTCAGTGGGTTTTCCTCTGTGATTTTTGTCAGTGCGTAGTTTTGTTAGTGTGTCGGGGTAGGGTTTACATTCTTTGTATGTTTTGTCCAAGTTATGTTTATTTGTGGCTATATTTAATATTTTGGGGTGTCAGAATGAGAATTTAAAATAATATCTACCCCTGATTATGATATTTTCAGTCTGAGGCTTTTTTGATTGCAGCATAACTCGGTATCTGTCCCTTTATTTATTTGAGTTGGAACTGTAAATGCAATGAGAACTATTTAAATTTGCGTGGAATTATTATTTATACTGTTGTTCCAAGCTGAAACATGAAATTGGACTATCCAAGAGCACATTTTGACGTTATGCTGTTGTACTTAGAACCTTGGTGCTTTGAGATTTGTATTGCTTGTTGTCATCGAAATTGGTGTACCTAAGACCCGACCAGAAATTTATGTACTGTAGGTTTCAAATTTTGAGGGATCTAATACCTGAAAATGATCAGAAGAGAGACAAAGCTTCATTTCTGTTGGAGGTTGGTTTTCTCATTCTGGCATCTTCTTGTTGCTATTATATTATCTGCTTCTTAATTGTACAATTCCTGTATAAATTCTAATAACTTTATTTTACTGCAGGTTATACAGTACATCCAGTTTTTGCGTGAGAAATTGCAGATGTATGAGGGCTCCTATCAAGGTTGGACTCCAGAACCCACAAAGCCTTTGACAGGGGTAGAGACTACATGCTTGTTGTATCTCTTTTGTTGCTGAACACATGATAGTTCTTGGTCACTCCTTTCTCCTGCATTTCTAGATCATATTTTCCATGGGAAGGAGTGTGGCATTTAGCAAGTATGTGGATCGCCTGATTGAAACATTCTTTTCTATCTCTTGTAGTTTTCTAATCTCTTTGCTCGAAATGTTGTGCATTCTAGGTTTATTATAATACCTTTTGTGAATGTGTTCTATCTATGTGAAAGCACAGAGTTTAATAGGTGGATGATCATGCATCATTTTTTTCAATAATTGCACCATTAATGATTAAGTTAGACTTGAGATATGATGCATCTTCTTATTCACAGAGAATCAATTCTGGGCCAGTGGAAAGCTTTGTTGATCAATCTCTAGCAGATAGGAATTTATCTGGTCATGAAGACACTGATGCTGTTCCCCCAATGCTGCTAAGTAATGTACAGGACTCTGTGGAATCTGATTTGGTGGAAGCTGCCTTATACACTTCAACGGATAACACACCATTGGCAGCAAAATCTCTTCCTGCTAACATGCCAATGCCAGTATCAATATTTGAGGGGGTGCCATTTCAACCTCATCAGGGATCGCTTCCTAATGTAGATCAATTGACACATCAATCTCGATCCCACTTTTGGCCTGGCAGATCATGCGATGATGATTGTTCCATTCCTATCTACGCATTGAGTGAGGAGGAACTGAAGACTGAGAGTGGAGAATCTGTTATCTCAAATGCCTATTCTCAAGAGTAAGCTTTTGCTTATATAGAAAAAATGATTGTTTAGATGCCATGTTGCCTAATATGGCTGTTTAATTTAATTTGGTTCGGTATACATGTCTGTCTGTAAACCTGTGAAAACCTACAAAGTGTGCTTGACTGCAATTTAATGAGGTCATAACTTGATACATGAGACTTTGTTGTAGTTTTTTAATTTTCTCATAGAAAGATCTCTGTATTTTATCATAATGACTATGGTCAGTTATTGAGTAGTTGGACATTCATGATATGTTTATTTGCATGTTTGATCACATATAATGTCTAACAGAACTTTTGTGCCATGCTCATTTTATTGTAATGAAAATATTATGAGTTTCAAGTTAGGGGTGGCACAGGTCGGGTTGGCGGGTATTACATTTGACTTGTTAGACCCGAACCCGACTCGATTATTTTCGCGAGTCAGAAAATCTGACCTAAACCCGACCCGCCAATTTCACGGTGTTACGCGAATCTAACCCGCCAACAAAAAATAAAATAAAATATTATTTTTTCTTTAATTAAAATTAAAGTTTAATATTTTAAATATTTACAATTTTACCATTTAATTTTATTTAATTAATTTTTTATATTTATATAAATATTTATTAAATTATTTAAAATATATTCGCTGGTCTACAAGTCCACGGGTCACCCAGCGGGTCAACTCGAAATTGAGCCGTTTATCTTTTTGAGTTCACGAGTCTGACCTAATTTTGACCCAAACTTGTGAAAGCTTAACCCGAAACTCACTGATTTCGGGTCAAGTTCGGGTTGGGTTTTCGGGTCAGGTCAGAAATTGCTGCCCCTATTTCAAGTTGGGTTGTTTTAGTGATATTGTCTGATATTTCAGATTCAAACTTTGCTCGACTTAATTCTTTGTCTGAGTTTTACTACCCCTTTGGGTACTATATTGATATATCATGGATTGAACGTCGTGTGTGCTATTAACTATCCTCTTCTTTTGTGGTAGTCATTAGCTTACATAATCAACTCTGTTGGCAATTAATGATTTAAGAATCACACTTTCTTTGTTTACTAGGGATTTGTAGGTGCCTTGAAGATGAAGTGAAACATGCAGGACCTAGGATGTTGTAGGACTGCATTTATTTGTCAAATAGTAGACCATGCTTCATAGTTTTTCCGTCCGTCAAAAAGTATTTGGTACTTTTCTTTTTTATTTAAATTAGATAATTTCTTTATAAGTTGAGAGAGATTGTTTTTTGCTTTTAGTACGTCAGGAATTTTGTATCAGGGTTTATATATTGAAAACAGATTTAAAAGTGCAACTGAATAGTTCACTTCAGGAATATAATTTGTATCCCGAAACATGAATACATAACTTATATATCTGATAATTGACATTTTAAAATTTTGATTTTTTATGTAGTTTCTTCCTGTTCCAGAATATGCACTGAAATGTTCTTATGCAGAGTCCCTGTTTCATGTTCAATTTTTACCTTTTTAATTAGTCAAGTAGAGGTTTTCATTTACCTTGGCTAGTGGGAAATAGTCTAGGTTAAAAAGGGAGCCTTTTCTTTTTTTCTCCATGCCCAATATCTGTAAACTTGATCATAGCAAATCCTTCCCACTCTCTTTCTTGTGCCTAGCAGGATAACTTTATTGACCTATGTTGATTTTTGAGCAGGTTGCTGAATTCTTTAACTAATGCACTACAGTCATCGGGAGCAGATTTGTCCCAAGCCAGCATTTCGGTGCAGCTTGATGTAGGAAAACGAACAAATGTTGGAAGTACAAGTGCAATTTTTGATATTCAGGTTCATCTCTTTCCTCATTTCATTCATTAAGCTTCCTATCTTTGCAATTTTATCATAGTTCCCAAAACTGGCCCAAAACATACTGGAGCAGTTGTGGGGGAGTGGCCTTCACACTACAAAATTCTTGAAGATAAAAATGCATAGGCTAAAAATTTACTGGAGCAACCTCAATATCCCTTATCTGCACACTTTTCATACAGATTCTACAACAATTCTAAAGTATTTACAAGTTATGCAGCATACCAATATCATTAACACTTCACCTAAGAGAAAAGGATGATTTTCAGATATGACTGGAGTGCAGCTTCTTTGCTTTTGGACGCCCCCCCCCCCCCCCCCCGCACCAAAATATCCTTTTTTCTGGGAAACTCCAAATGGTTTTCCCTCCATTTATGCCCCTGTAACCTTAATTCTTCTCCTAGTGAAGTCCATGTGTGGATATGCTAGTTGCTTATAGTTTTACCTACTGACCATTCAGGACTGTGAGAAAGCTTCTGGCCTCAATTATGGAGATACTATGAATGTTGGCTGGGACTATGAACATGTTCATAAAAGGTTCAGAGCTGATCAGTCCTAGCTTGTTGCTGATTCTGACTTTGGTACTACTCTCAATTTGTACTTCCATCTGTGCATCCCCCTTTTTTGGTGGAGAGTGTGTTCCTGGAATGTCTTCTTCACATCCATTCAGTGAAAACTCTCTGGACTCTGGATCAAATGTACATGCATATACTCCACTAGGAACCTGCAGGTCTTGTTTAACATTTTCATTAGAAAGGATCCTTGCCTCTGTCATATCGATGGAATTTTGTCTAAATTAATTATTTTTTTCAGCTTGCATCCTTCTATATATTGTGCTTAGGGATGATGGTAATTATCAATAGTTGTTGCTGCTGAGAATTAGATGGCCTTTATTAGTTATTGCCTATGAACACTTTGGGGATGCTGTCATGTGAATATTCAGTTTTTTGTTAGCTTTGGATCAAAATTCACAAACTACAAAAACCCCTTTTCAAGATTTTGGATGATTTCTGGTAAATGATTGCTAACGGCCAAGTTGTGACAAATTAAAATCAACAAATGTAACTGGTGTTAGCTATTTTGTTGGTGCATTCTTTAGAGTTCTCTTGCATTTGGTATTTCAGCATGGATGAGTAAAATTGTGGTTGTATACTTTCGGATTGCTGGTTTGTTGTTTGCTTTTCTTCTAAGATCAGATTTTAAGCAGAAAAGTGTGTATTTCCTTTCAGAAGTACAATTGAAAGCATTGGGAGAATTGTTTGTATGACAGAATATAAAAGTAGGTGGACAGTGGACGCAAACTCTATGTTTTTGTTTTCTTAACCTAACGGTTACTTGCAAGCTATAAGAAGGGCTCCAAATAATATAATAAGATTAAAAATTTTGAGACTAGTTAAATAAATTTAATTTTTCAGCTTTATTTTGGTATCTATAAAATTAGGAAATATGAAAGTATTCATTTTTTATTCAAAAAAATTAACAATATATTTATGTTAGCTAATAGATAACTTAATATGAATTCAATTTCTATAATTTATACTATACTGTTAAGAGTCTGAGTTATCCTTGTTAAGTAAACTCACACCATGATCCTTGATTAATTAAAGAGATCAGGTCCCAAATATAATTATTAATAAACCATTCCTTTTTTTAATACCTTATTTATACTATATTTGTGTCATATTATTTAGAATATGGGATTAATTTGATTACACATTGTAAACTTACAATATTGTCCTTGTAAATTTAAACCATCACTCTTCATTAAAGAGATCACCCTTCATATTTATATTATAACAAATAATATTAATAATAATAATAATAATTTGTTGTTATATAATGCAAAATTCCATAATTATTCTTATTCTAAATTCGTTTATTTTTTATGTTTTCATTTGTTTCTTTATTTCTAACTTTTTATATTTATATGCATTCTTTATCAAATTTTCTCTTTTGTCAAATTCATTTTTATCATTCTTTTTTTTTTTCTCATTTTAAATATTCTTATAGGTTCAATTTTAAATATTTGTATTTCTATTATTTAAAATAAAAAAATTATAATTTATAAAAAAGTTTACTCACGCATATAGTGTGTACATTTATTTCTATCAAATATGTTTTTGTATTTGTGTGTTTATTGTACGCACTCATAACTATAATTCAGATGTTTTAATTAGCTATCTATTATTTTATTCTGTACCTAGTTTGTTACAATTTATGTGAAACTTTCAAATAACTGTGTTCGATAAATATATTGTTTATTCGTAAATTTTAAGTGTTGTTATCCGTGTGAAATCATTACATAAATATCTCGTACATCAGATGCGTTCAAAATTCAAGTTAGTTATTTTATTTTTTATATTTCCTTTTTTTGTCTATTTGCCCTTTCTTTATTATTAGTATTATTCTTTCTTATTTTATTACAGAATTTTCCCCCATTCACACTTATTTTTTTTTTTTTATTTTGAGAAACTATCCACAATTAATTGGGCAACTGATTTCTTATTTTTAAACCCTCGTCAATGCGTCGAAATGTAAACAAGCCTACCCTATTGTTTGGACGCAGTTTTGAAGGTTCCAAAGCTTCTAAACCACACAAACAATCTTTTGGAGGTACCATACTCCAAAAACTAAATAAAAAAAATAAAATTCATCCCTTATCCATATACGTATGTTCATAAAATTTTAAAATTTATCTCCATCTAAAAACCAGTCATTACCTGTATATATAGTATTGCGTCATAATATTATATATGCTAACACATAAAATTAACAAAAATATGTATATACACATTATTTTTATCCTTGTCGTAAATGATTACATGAAACAAACAATTTTTTAGCCATAAAAAAATGTTTCCAAACGAAGTGCAAATATTTTTAGGTGCTCTTGTACACGAGTTTGAGAATTTCCCTTTTAAAAAATTTTCGTTTAACAAATTATTTTGATGCACTTTCTAAATTTTAAGAGAATGAATATGACCTTCTGCGCTTTTATAATACTTAATAATCAAAGAATGTAAAGTTGCATTGGAACATGGAATGCTTTACATATTGGCATATACAGATAAGTAGCTTAAGATGTAATTTCAATTACAAATAAATAAAGACATATGACCTATTTATCAATATATATATATATATATATATATATAAGGTACGGCTAGTTTCTAAATTATATTTATTTATGAAATAAGTTTTCCCTGACTTTGCCCCATTAAATATGCTTTTACCAAGCAATAATTTAGTATATTTGTTCAAAAATAAATAAGCATTGTAATTTATCAACAAAGTCTTCAATGCTATTAGAACATTCTGACAATGGATTCAATTATAACACTCAAATCAATTAAACGACTGGGGCTTGACATGATGAAAACTCTGTCCGTGTCATATTTTGATAAAATAACAAAATCATGTAAGAATTATCTAAAATTGTACCAATTCATGGATCGAAAAAGTGTCCTCTTAGGTGTGTGATAATGACCTTCTGGTAAGAAAAATCGAAGTTCACCCAACAAGCAATTATTTTGTTGCAGTCTAAACAAAGAAGTAGGACAAAAGAAACAAACAGGAAAGATATGAAACACGACTTTTAATTGTTCAAATGGCGATATTCTAATCTTCGTAATTACAAGGAGTTAGAGAGTTAGGTGGCCTAGCAATTGTTTAAATAGTTAAAACAGTTATGAAAACCATCCACCACCTACACATGTAGTAGGTTAGTCAGTCGAAGCCACCACCGAAGGCAGTGTTATCCCTCTTGACTTTTTGGCTTTCTGTTCCAATCGACTTGGGGATTAATTTATGTCTTGATTGGATTTACGATTGCAACAATGGCATTAGAGCCAGCAGTTCTCGAAACAATTGAATCGATGCCAGAAAGCACTCGCCTCCAATGTTGGCACCATGAGGGATTAAGTGAGAATTAATGCTGAAATTGTTTAATCAAGAAATTGAATCTTCGCCTCAAGTATCAATGCACACAATGACGGGAGTACATAATTATTGTACCATGAGGATGACAAAAACAACTAAGGGAAAAACTATACATATTCTAGTGGACACAGGAAGCAATCACAACATTTTAGATGAAGAGGTAATTGGGAGGTTGGGGTGCAAAATAAAGGAACTACCCCCCTTTGATTGTTCCATTGCTAATGGGGATAAGATGCAAACAAAAGTATGGTGGAAGGTTTCACTTGGAAGGTGCAAAGGGTTGTTTTCTCTACACATATGCTAAGACTGCCACTTGGGGGTTGTGACATGGTAGTCGGAGTGCAATGGTTAGTGACACCATAGTCTGTGAGATGGGATTTTAGTTAGCTCCAAGTGAAATTCTTGTATCAAAGCTAGAAGATTAACCTGTGAGGCAGCAAACCATCCATTAAGGTCATTCCAAAGAAAGCAATGAAAAAAAATACTACGTAACTCCATTCATTTATCTATGCTTTTTATGAAAGTAGTTAAAGAGAAGGGTGAACACAAAAAAACCAACTTTGTGCGCAGGAGGTCAAACGTGGTACAGAACTAAGAGAAAATGGAGAAAAGGTGCTACGGTTGCTGCTAGATGAGTATGCAGCGTTATTTTAGGTGCCAAAAGGGCTTCCCCTATGGTGAGCTCATGATCATAGAATAAAATTACGAGAAGGAACTCAGCCCATGAATGTTTGACCATTCAGGTACCTTAGCATCCAAAAGAATGAAAGAAATAAAATTATGACAGAAATGTTGGAAGCAGTTATAAGAGATAATGTCAACCCGTGTTCATCCTTTATAGTGTTGGTTAAGAAAAAAGATCGAACTTGGCAATTATATGTTGATTACAAGTGACTTAACAGTGCAACAATTAAGGATATATTCCCTATCCAGTTATAGAAGAGCTCTTAGACAAACTACAGAGAGCAACCTATTTTTCTAACCTTGCTGTGCGGTCTAGCTATCATCAAATTAGGATGGCAGAGGAGGACATCACTAAAATGGCATTTAGAACGCATCAAGGGCATTATGAATACCTTCTAATGCCTTTTGGATTCACCAATACTCCAACGATATTCCAAATTTTAATGAATCATGTGATGCAACAGCACCTTAGGCGCTTCATATTGACATTTTTTGATGACATCCTTATATATAGCGCGAATTGGAATGACCATCTAAATCACCTTAGGTTGACATTTGATATCTTACAATAACACTCACTTTTCCTTAAAAAGAGTAAATGTGAGTTTAGGCAACACCAAGTTGAATACCTAGGCTATATTAGCTCTGGGGAGGGAGTTCAAGGTATCCCAAAGAAAATTCAAGTTATGTTGGATTGGCCCACACCCAGGTTAATTAAAGAGTTACGAGGATTTTTGGGCCTTGCAAATATTATTGACGATTCATAAAAAGGTATGAAATCATTGCAAAACCCCTCACTAATCAACTCTATAAGGATGCATTTGCAGGGCACTCTCAAGCTGAGAATGCACTTAGGAGTTTGCAAAAGGCCCTGAGTACTTCATCTTCTTGATTTTTTGCAAGACTTTGAATTAGAAATCGATGCTTCAAGGATAGGTGTTGGTGCTGTCTTAATACAAAATGGGAGACCTATCACCTACATGAGTAAAGCTTTATTACCAAGGAACGCAGCACTGTCTAAATATGAGAAAGAGCTGTTAGCGCTTGTTTTAGCCATCTAAAAATGGCGTCCATATCTCATTCGATAACACTTCATTATCAAAATAGGTCATCAAAGCTTACAGTACCTTTAGGATTAGAGGATTCATACATTTAGCCAAGAGATGTACCTTGTTAAACGTATAGGGTACAACTTCACCATTGTTTACAAAAAAAAAAGTAGGGAAATGCAGTCACAAATGCACTTTCATGGAAACCATCAAACATCACTTGCTGAAAGCCTCATGGACTAGAGACCCTCACATCAAAAAATTAATAACCTAGCTACAATCACATCTAAACTCTAAACTTCATTATCAATGGCAGCAAGGTCCACCGATGAGAAGGGGCAAGCTCATTGTTGGAGATGATCCACTCTTGAAAAACTAGTTACTGCATTCATAGCATAATAGTCCACTGGAAGGCTATTCTAGTGTTGGACTAACTCTTCCTAGAATTAAGTAAAACTTTTACTAGAAAGGGATGAAGAAGGTTGTGCATGACTACATGAGGCAATGCGAGACATGCCAAGAGTATAAAGGGGAAATTGTGGCAACACCAAGGCTCTTGTAGCCATTACTGATACCTAAACATGTTTAGCAACACATTTTGATGAACTTCACAAAAGGCCTTCCAAAGTCAAGAGGAATGGATATTGTTATGGTAGTAGTTGATAGCTTAAGTAAATATGCACACTTTATTCCACTTTCACACCATGCATAGCTCTTTAAATTGCACAAAGTTTTACGGATAACATCTTTAAACTACATGGAATGCCTCAATCAATTGTGAGCGATAGGGATCTTATTTCATCAGTTCTTTTTGTATAGATCTTCAAACTACATCAAGTTAAACTTTGCACGTCCATAACTTACCATCCACAAATCAATAGTCAAACCTAAGCTATCAATAGATGCCTCAAAGGATACCTTTGGTGCATGCCTCAGATCGCCTACAGCAATGGCTTCACTGGTTGCCTATAACTAAATGGTGGTACAACACTCAATACATTTCCTCCATTAGAACCATCCCATATGAGGTATTGTATGTTCAATCCCCCTTTCCTTTGTGCATTACACTCCTTAGTCTTCTTCTCTAGACATTATTGATCGGAATTTGCAAGCATGAGAAAGCACTATGTGCCTACTCAAAATGTGCCTCCATCAAGCTCAAAATAAGATATAGGTGCAGGTAGATAAGAACTGAATAGAAAGGGAGCTTAATGTAGGTAATTGGGTGTATATGAAGTTGCAACCATATCACTAGACTTGTTTGAAGTCACATGCGTACTAGAAGCTTGGCTTGAAATACTTCAGTCCTTTTCAGATTCACGCATTAGCCCTGTAAACGAACTTGCCCTTCTACTAGACTCCAAAATACACCCAACCTTTCATATATCCCTAGTCAAAAAAAGAATTAGAGATGCACTAGCCCAAACTTTCCTTCTAGTCAGCTTATCTAAGCATGCATACGTCATCCTTAAGCTAGAGACCATTTTAGAATGCTAGCTAGTACTAAGGAACGGAAGACCCATCACTTGAGGCTTTGTTAAGTGGTATAATGCACCTATTGAAGATGGTACTTAGGAAGATTACTATATGTTCCGACAACCCTTGAGGACAAGAACCAATTCAATGGGGGAGAAGTTGTTGCAATCCACAAAAAGAAATGGGACAAAAGAAACAAATAAGGAAGATATGAAACAGGACTTGTAATTGTTCAATTAGCGATTTTCTAATCGATGTAAGTACAAACAGTTGACAGTTATGTGGCTAAGTGATTGTTTAAATAGTTAAATAGTTACGAAAACCACCCACCACCTATACGTGTATAAAAACAAAATCTTGCTTATGTAAATAATAGGACTTAGCAAATTTCTTTTCAATCTTCCTTCTTTCTCTAATTTTTGTCCTTAGTTGCTAGGTTAGTTAGCAGAATCCACCACTAAAGGCGATTCTATCCTTTTGACTTCCTGGCCCTCTATTCCAATCTATTAAAGGATTAGTTTCTCTCTTTGATTGGATTTGCATTTACAGCATATGTGTGATCGATGCCTATAGTTTAGTTTAAATCTAGCAATCTAAAGAATAGTGCACAATTATTATTTATATTTAATCAGATAATTTAGGGCTTGATTCGATGAACTCTATACACTACATCTAATTTTGAGAAATCCGATAAAAAAAATTGGAGTATGACTTGGCAAAAATAATTGTTGTATGATGCGAAATGTTATCACATTGACTTTGTTTGTTTTTAAACTATACATTCAAAAATATATATTCAATTATTATACTTTTAAATTATTTATTTATTTTTATCCTTCATTTTTACATAATTTTCAAAATAAAAATATTTAAAACCACACATTAAAATTTGAAAACAAACAAATGTCAGGTAGTTTAATACTTTTTTAGCTATGAATGTGATATGCTGGTAGCATAAAAATATTAGGGATATAAATATGTAGTTTAATAAATACACCAGATTTTTTTGAGACTTAAAAAATGAACGTAGGTATATCAGAAAAATCATACGCTTGATATAGAAATCTTTTTGGGAAAAAAAATCGTGAAGGACGCCATAGTAATTTTTATATCCAGAAAGAGAAAGTCGTGTTTGTTCCTTTATTTCCCTTTTCGCTTCACTTTCCTTTTTATTCGCTAATTCTCTGGTGTTTTCCATTTCCCTTCCTTGCCCTTGATTTCCGTCTGATTTCTTCGCCATTTTCACTCGTCACCGAGCCGCAGGCAGCACGCATGCGCCCACACAAACGACAATACTGGGAAAAGGGAGCTACAAAATAGAAGAACCGTTCGGTTACACCGATTTGGCGGCGTTAGTTTGGTGTATTTGGCGGATTTCGCCGTTTTATCCAGCGATTCAAGACGATTCGCACCCGCTCAAATTGAGGACGGCGTCGAGTAAAATTTGTGATTGGCTTTCACTGTTCGAGAATTAGTTGAGAATTTTTGTGGATTTTAATAATTGGTGGTTGAAATATTTAGTGATTGCCCTTGATTTTTGATATCCAATATATTATACCGATTCACGATAAGAGCAACCTTTTGACGAGTTATCTTACTCACAGATAGCAGATATTGCCTGTGGGTAGCGTATAGTGTGGTAAGAGATGGTAGGGGCCGTCCAGTTAGGACTATTGGCGGCCTGTATAGTTCTGTTTGTGCCCATGGGTATGGCAGGTTGGCATTTGAGCCGTAACAAAATGCTCTTCTTCAGTGGCGCCCTCTTTATTACCCTCGCTGTCGGCGTCCATTTGATGCCTTATTTCCCTTCAATATCCACTTTTCTATTTCCGTCAGAGGTAATTTCAGCCCCAACTTCCTTTTACCGTGATTCTTGCATTTCTTTCCTCCATAGCATCACATATAGCAATGTTAGGGAGTGCAATGATGGTCCTTTTGATAATCACGACATTGATTGCAAGAAGTCATGGGACTGGATCAGATCGGATCTGGTTGCAGAATGTGAGTTTCAGAAGTTAAAGAAATCGGATGCATCAGATTTGTTAAATGGGTCGTGGGTTGTTGTTGCTGGGGATTCACAAGCGAGGTTGGTGGCTGTTTCTTTGTTGGAGTTAGTTATGGGATCGGAGGCCATGGATAGGATAAAAGGGGATCTGTTTAAAAGGCACAGTGATTACACTGCGATGGTGGAAGAGATTGGAATGAAGTTAGATTTTGTTTGGGCTCCATATGTAGGGAATTTGACTGACTTGGTGTTACGGTTGAAGCAAAGTAAGATTTTTCCTGATGTTATGGTGATAGGGGCTGGGTTGTGGGATATGCTGCATGTGAACAATGCTACAAAGTATGGTATTTCATTACAGCTATTGAGAAATAACCTACTGACTCTTCTGCCAGTTTCTTCAGATTTGGATGCTGGTGATGGGAGGATGAGTGAATCTAAATCCACCCGCTTGATGCATTTGTTTTGGATTGGGATGCCGACATTGATAACATCAATGCTGAACACTGATGAAAAGAGGGAGAAGATGACTGAGGTGATGTGCAATTCTTATGAGAATGAGCTTACCGGAAGCAAGCTTTTGCGTCAGTCCAGTGGACCACTTTTAAAACTTGATATTCATTTGTTAAGTAACTTCTGTGGGGCAGATTGTACAGCTGATGGTATGCACTATGATGGAGTTGTTTATAATGCCACAGTTCAAATAATGTTGAATGCCTTGCTCATTGAATCCAATCAAAGACCACAGTGATAATTTTTCACAGTAATGTGAGCCGTAACAAAGATATTTCGCAAGTGTCAGTTTTTCCGGTTGTTCAAGCGCATCTGCTGTTGACCTTTATGACATCAATAATCAGGTGTTGACATCAACTACGTAAAATTTTGTCATCTTAGTTAGGTGGAGGATTTTTTTTCCTTTCTTTTCTTTTTGTGCTGGACTAACACCCCCAAGAGTGCATTATTATTTAGAGAAACTACTCATGTCTCACATCCAATTTTGATGTGCAGAGATATAGTGTGTTGTAATAGTCTTCTAAATGCATGCATTTAATCCTAAAATGGCTAGTCAAGATTTTTTCTCCTACTTTTTTTATTTTCCTCTGCTGTATACACATCCTGAAAATTTCTATAGCAACTCTTGTATGTGGATTTTGATGGAATGAAAATAGTGCATGTTGTTAGGTATGAAAATTTATGTATAGTATCAAAGTAAGAGATAGAATATGTCATTTTTAAAGCTTAGTATGTTTGGAGTGTGTGTATTTTCTGAGGATGGTAAAATTCATCAAATTATTTCTACAATTTTTTTCTCTGCCACTTCACTGATCGATGTTCTGATTCATGCAGAAAGTAATACTAGCATTTTAATGAGATATTTCGGTATTTGTGGTCGAATATGTTTTAGCCTATATGGATGTTATTAATGAGAGGTGAATGCTAGTTCTCATGATATTTGATTGAATAGTTCATTACGTGTTCTGTGAATGCAAACATCTGCTTCTGCACGCATTGTTTAAATATGTTTATATTTCATTGTAGAATGTTGATATGGAGTTCCAACTAGTTTCCTATGGAGTTGACACCTCTGGTTAAATTACATTCAATTTCCAAAAGTAGCTTAAAATTTTCACAAATTATTGAATTTATGATAATTTTCATAGCTGTATAAATGACTTCAGAGAACATTGCAGTGGGTTAAAGTTCTTGTTCATGTTTTGTTATAGTTCACATGAAGAGATAACTTTCAAGTCAGGCCCCATTGCCTAAAGTTCGATACTCTACCGAATATTGTCCCAACAGAATTTGATAAATGCTGGCTAGTTCATGCATCAGGGATACACCTGCTCGAATTATGTCTCATTGTGTGTGTGTGTGTTGCTTAAGCTATTCTGGTTCTCGGATTTTTGTGAGGAAAAGGTTAGAGAGGAAAAAACACATGGATAAAACACCAGGCGCTATCATTTGATATAAGGAAATATGTTCCTATTGCTTTTCTTTTTAAAATCCGAGAACCGAATGCCTGGAGGATGTAAGATGTTTCTGAATGCTTCAAGGAATACAGAATAACAGATCACGGAATATGAATGAAGCTAGATTAACTGATACAGCAATTCACTTAAATAAGTTTGATATAATATATCTCTTCTCAGTACTGGGTGATGCATCGGACAAAGGGCATGTAAATATAATATGCCTGAGAGTTGGTGTGCTGCTGCTATTTGGGCTGCATGAAGTTTGGGAATTCACAAGATTCCTCTTTGTATGTAGAAAATATTGTTTGATTATACTATTTCTTTTTATAATTTTGGCAGGTGAAATATGATTATTTCCGAAACCCTTTAATTTGTTTGTACTTTATGGTGGTTACAGGCACTTCATATGGTTGGATGTTCAGTCAGCTTTGTGTCTGGTGAGAGTGAGTTCTCAGTGGGGTGTAGAATGAGTTCTCTTACGCTTAGAAGCTTCTAATATGAAAAATGACTTTTAAATGTACCGAAATAGTAGTTGGAGGTGAGAAAATGAAACTGATTGAGCACCAAAGAGGAAAGATATGGATTGGACAATTGCTTTTACATTGTGGCTTGCAAGAATCAAGATAAGACTCTATTTATTCTAATTTAGTTTATTGAATTAATTTCTGTAAGTGGGAAAGATTGATAGCTCTGTCAAAATGGGGCCAAAAAATAATTAACAACTGGTTTATGTGTGGTTACCTCTTTGATTTGAGATTCCAAAAGGTGACTGCAAGTCTTTACCTACATTTCAAGAGAACAACTTGAGATTTAGCTTATGAAACTAATTAACTTGCATTGGAAACAACACCGCATTATGATTTGAATTGGAATATCAGTCAACTACTATTAGCCAGTGAGGTATGAAGATAATATACAACAAAAGTACACAAGTGTCCCCTTTAATAAGAGGCAGTGTTGACATGTAACTACAGCTATTGGGCTGGATTTGCTTGTGAAATTTATACTGTTAGATTGTTGCTAGATTTTATTTTATCTTTTAATTATCTTTCCAAAATACTTTTTATAAGTAATATAACTATATTATTAAGCACCAACTCTTACAATAACTACCCTTGAAATAACTATACTGTACTTTTTAGTGTCTTTCAATTTTGCCCATATTTCAATTAATTAACTCATCATCATATATTTTTTAAATTTAAGTTGAGAACTAATGATTTTTGCTTTATAAAATTTTTATCTGTAGTGCATTTTATTTAAACAAAATATTGTTATTTAATTTTTTTTATCTATATTAAATATTTGATCAAGTAAGTTCAGTATTTGCTTTTTATCTATTTTCAATTAATATGAAAATTTTAAAATATCAATAAATTAAATTTTTATTTAATTTTTTCCCACATATAAAGTATGAAAATTACTATTATTAAGAATAAAGACGCGTGATTTTAGTTATAACATATTATATTACTACAATGTTTTTATTTGAATATTTTTATTTTTATTTCCTTCTTAATTTATAATATAATTTTATATTTTATATCATTTAATTCTTTTTTAATTTTTTAACTTTTCTTATGTTTCTTTACCTTTAATATTAGTAATGATGATTAGGACAATAATGATAATAATGAAAAGTGGTGTCAAAGATAAAGATCTAATGCACAAACAATTCCCATGGAACTTTTATTGGGCCGCCCATCGTTGCCGCAACAGATCCACTTCACAGCCCAAAAACATCTAACGTTCCAATTACAAACAAAGCCCTAAAATTCCCAATATTTTTTCCCTCTTGCCGAGTCATCGTGCAAAAGCCTCTCTTCTCAGAAGCAGAGAGTGCAATACGAGACTGAATCGTAGAAATTCGGCGATTCGCCGCGTTGTCGTTGCCCATCGCTTTTTAAGGTGTATTAACGTTCTTCTTAGAAATAAAGTGAGCCTCCTAATGGACCCATTGTTTGGTTATAGTTTCATGCTGAGTATTTTTCGCTTTTTGGATTATAGAAGATGAGGAAGCTGAAGTTTCACGAGAAGAAACTATTGAAGAAGGTTAATTTCTTGGAATGGAAGAGAGAAGGGGGTCAGAGGGAGAACCTTGTGATTCATCGCTATCACGTCACCGGCAGAGACGATTACAAGAAGTAATTTTTACAGTCCGTTTGTTGTTTTCATTTAGTGGACTCGCTAATAGTTTCGATTTTTGGCGAAGGTCTGAATTTTGGGTGCATTTAATTGATGACTTTTTGAGATAACTTGCTAGGTATTCGAGTTTGTGTAGAATGGTACAGAAGCTAGTGAACATATTAAAGCAGATGGACTCCAGAGATCCTTTCCGAATCGAGATGACGGATGCCCTTCTCGAAAAGCTGTGAGTCATTGTTTATGAATTGATTAGTATGTGAAGAAGACTAGATTTACGTTTTTGAATTCTTGATTCTTGATTTCCTCTCAATTTAGGTACGATATGGGTGTAATTCCATCTCGTAAAAGTTTGGCTTTGTGCGAGCGTTTGTCGGTATCATCTTTTTGCCGGTAAGTTAGCTGTAAAGTAAATTTATTGCTAATATGTTATGTATGAGCAAATCTATAGTTAATCGATTCTAAAATTCATCACACTTGGTGGTGCATGATTTCTAGCTATGCATAGAAGGTTCTGATTTATCATTGAACCGCAAAAGGCGCCAAAGAGATGATCTTTTTCTTGGAATGTCACTGAAGTAAGATTGGAAAATTACTTAATGCCACAGTGTTTACTGTGTAAAGTGCTTATTAGCAGTTAAATCTTAGTTTTTCATCCACTATGTGTTCAGAAAGTCCAATGCGCGAAATGATGATGCAAAATTGGCATCAACATGCCTATTCTGTCACTAAGAAAACAAAAAATTCGAGCTGGTGCTGACTTAATGGTTCTTTTCTTTTTTATTTCTGTTTGCTCTAGGCGTAGGCTTGCCACTGTCCTTGTGCGGCTGAAGTTTGCGGAGCACTTGAAAGAAGCAGTTACATATATTGAGCAGGGGCATATCCGTGTAGGACCAGATACTGTAACTGACCCAGCATTCCTTGTTACAAGGAATATGGAAGATTTCGTTACTTGGGTAGACACATCAAAGATAAGGAGGAAGGTCTTAGAGTACAATGAGAAGTTGGATGACTATGACGCGATGAACTAATAGTTGGTCAATATTTTCTTGGAATGATTTTGCATATTAATGGTTCCTATATCATAAGCAAGATCTTATACCATGGCCCTGAAGGTGTTCATTAGATATTTTTCCGTTTCTGATGTTACTGTATTCTATGCTGTTGGTAGTTTTGTTGTTTTTTGTGGTGACGCCATCTTATTTGTGGCAAATAGTTGATCTTGCCGTTTAATTCCAAATCTATAGATGTTTTCAACTGCTTTTGCTCATGTCGATCATATATTATGTGGATAGAATGGAGAAAGCAACTATTTTGGTAGGTTTCCGAGTTGCACAGCCATGTGGGTACGGGTGTTTCTTTCTTTCATATCCATTCCCCACCCCCAAACATTTTCATTTATATTCTTGCATGGAGAGTTTTGAAGTTCATGAAATTGTCGGTGGTTTTCCCAACATAATTCTTGATTGTAGTTGTTAGATATGCCCCCATTATGCCATTGAGAAGTGTTAGTATCCAAGAAGTATCGTGCCATCTGTATCCATGATGAGAATAAACTTGTTGCTCTCTCTTTTCCTTGCCTCTATCACCTGCACTGAATGATGCACCAGCACAAACCGAGCTTGTGTCTGTCAAAGCTGGTAAAGAGATCAACGAACTCTACCCTTGAGGGTTGAAGCCTGTGAAATCTGGAATTGTCGACTGAAAATAGATCAGGAAATGGTGAACCAGATGGGCTCAATGCTGGTAAGTGGTTACTTCCACCAATTGAGAGTTTCACCGTGAATGAAGAAGCAATGGGATGTTGATGACTGTCTATGTTGCTGTGGAATAACTACATAATTACATGAAAGGTAGACGGTCACAGAGCGGTGACCTCATTTTTATGCCAGGGCCTGTTAGAATTGGGAAAGCAGACAACCAAAAATGCATTCAAGCTATTGATTTAGATTGCTGATGCTGAATGGCGAATTCTACTTTGAAGTCTTTTGGCTCACCATTATTACAAACGGATGGTCAGCTATAAAGCCAGGTGTCGGAAATGTAGTGCAAAGCAAGTTGCTGGTTTTGTGCCCATTACCCTTCATTAAATGACTTGTGGAAGATGTGAGGACTTACTATATAAATTAGGAAACATTTAAAAACAAGGGGGCATATAAAAAGATCGTGAGTCTTTTAAAAATGAAAAATTAAAAGCTTTACCTTTAATAATTTTAATTTTACATTTTGAATAAAAATCGGTATTGGTGAAGATATTTTTATTCATCAAGAAATCAGTCATAAAATTATCTCTTGCGTGACTACTATGTTGTCTGAAGGGAAATCATAAAACTAGGCGATTTTTGTTGTTGCCAGGAGATTCGACGGTCTCATTGAATTACCAAAACTCATTAAGGGCGAGTCTAGACTCCAGTTCTCGATGACACTTTGATGCTTCAAAATCGTATGCAAACTTGAATCTTGGGACCCATATTTCTAGCTGGAAGAATTTCGGAATGAAACCTCAGTGCCTGATCATATTCTAGTTTGATTTTTAAGTCTTACAAAATTTAAACGAAGAATATTTTATCAATTGTCGAACTCAAATTGCGGCTTGAGCTTAACCGTTAACGCCCCTCCTATCAACCTTGTATTCTCGGTAAGGTTGTCTTTCTATAATGTACTACTTTGTTTTAGTCCTTGTTTTATTGGAAAGCTTATTTAATGCCCCTTTATGGTAGAGTGCAATTGAAAGTAGAACTAAGGGCAGTGTCCTGGTTTAGAGATCTAAGGGAAGGATTTCTCTAATCAGTAAATTGATAACACTTTCAGCCCATGGACTGACTTGATCTTCCAATTTTACATTGTCAATTTAGAGAAAACAAACAAATAATTAAAATGACGAAAAAGAGTGGGTCTATTAGCAACTTGTTTCACAGGTGAGCTTAGCGTACATGGCTCTGGTATTTAACTGGAAACAATATTCATTTGGTTAGGAGAGAAAATGTCTACTGCTGAAACTCAAGAGGAAATTGTAAACATCTAATGTCAAAAGTGAACAAAGTGATTATTTTATTCCAACTATATAAGATTATAGTAAGAGCATACAAGGCTGATAACGTTACTGCAAAATAATCATGGAGAGCTTGTTCTTGATTTGGAAGAAACCTTGGCAGGTGTCACTCCAGGGAAGCCGGGAGTTGGCTGGAAGGACAAACGAGGCACGGGGATTGGATTCGGTGGCAATGGAGATGGAATAGAACCCGGAGCAGGTGGCAGGTGGAAGAAAGGTGGAGGTGAAGTAGGCGGAGGGAAAAATGGAATCACAGAAGGTGGAGGTTGAAGAGGGTTCGCGAGAGAAGTGGGTGGAAACGGAAAAGACTCTGGCTGATTCACAGCATTGTCTGATAATTTGGATGCTTTGGAGGCAATTTCCTGCTTAGGTCCTGGTGACAGCAATGGGGTTCCAGGGAGCGCTGGTATTCGTTGCAGTGGGGGCAGAGGTGGCAGCCGAGGCAGCGGTGGGAGGTTGCCACCTATGGTTGGTGGATCAGATGGTGGATCTCGAATTGGAGGTGGAAAAGAGGGATCATTAGGATCTGAAATTGGAGATAAACGCTCAGAACTACTGACACTTGGTTTTTGATCACATACTTGTGGCTGTTTCAGTGGCTTGAATGTGAAGAACCCTGCGGAGAAAATGTGCGTTCCATCTTTTCTTGATTTGAGGTGTAAACTTGATGAAGTTGCAGAAGCTGCCACGGCGCAGTAGGGCTCGTTGCTGCTGATTAGCCTCACAGAACACGCCTCAATTTTCTTGACATGTTTGCTGACGGAGAAAGGGAGATGGACTCTGAATTCTCCATGCTGGTCTGTTACCACTTCCTGTCGAAAACTCGGTCTTGTGCTTGTGTCCTTGCACTCAACTGCAACAGATGCACCTAATGATACACAAGAGATTTGGGATCAAGACTTTGATCTACATTGTTGAAATTAAAACGAAAGCCGAATTTTGTACTTCGTTAGGAAGAAGAAGAAGATGAAATGAACCTGCAATTAAGTGGCTGGACTTGGTAAAATCTGTATGGAAGCATGTGTCACAGTAGACAGTGCCAACAATTACAGCAGATGGAAGCCTCTTCTGATGCTTTGCCTCTGAAGGGTTGCTAAGGGTTAAACTGATCAAAATTATAGTCCAAAACGAAGACATTTTGACCCTATGCTGACTAGAAAACCAATTTCATCTGTGTTTCAAGAATGATAAAGAGCGAGAAGTACATTAGCCTGCCAACTCAGGGTCATTCACACTCACATGGAATTTGTTAATTGTCTGAACAACCCCTTGTTTCTTTCTGGCAGTCTGAGACAAGGGATTCTTGAATACAGAAAACCCTTTTTATACTGGGAAAGAACAAGCCATCTTAACGTCAGTCATGGAGAAACAAGTGAGCTGCAGTTATTTCTTAGGTGGCGAACAGGCAAAAAGTTAGCAGAACAAACTTGACAATAGATAAGGTCCATTCATGGCTATCAGATCACAGCGGTGGGTGGTTTCTACTGCTTTATCTTCATTGATCTCCAAGAACTTGGTCCATCCAAAGAAAAAGGAATATGTAACTTCACTTGGTGTTCGTTTGAATTTATGAATTGGCGGTGGGAGAGTGGATTTGCCACAAAATTCCAGCAGTAATGTGATAAGGTTTTGTTGTCCGAGGAATCTGTCTGTGTGTCAGATTTTACAAATTCAACAAATAATTTCACGTGCTTTCTTCACGGGATTACTGTCCTTTTTTTAAGAAAAGAAAAATATAAATTCCAAAATGAGAAAAAGTTTGGTGCATCTCTTTTTTTTTTCCTACTTTTTTTTTTAATTCCTTCATACTAGCATAAATTTACTGCATTTAGTGTCTCGTTAACCTTATTTTTTTGAATTTGCAAGTTATTGGAATTAGTAGGAGGTTTCTAAAATTTATTTATAAGTTATCACAGACGTCATATTTTCATGTAGATATTTTTGAAATCATTTGAACATTTAAGAATCTTTATGCATTTTTAAGTAGTTTATAAGATGTTTAAAAATATAAATGGTCTTTTTTTAAAGAAGTTTACAAGCTTTAAAAATTTAAGGTATGTAGAATTTTTAAGTTTTTTTGCAAAAAATTTTATTAAACATTTAAAGGGGACTATAAACTCTTAAAAATCCTGTAAAACATTTTTTAGAACTTTATGATTAACCAATCACTTGGTAGTTTATTGCTTTCTGTTGGTAAATTTATGGCAAAAATTGAGAACAATGAGTTTTTGTAATCTGAATAAAGAGTTAACTTTTTTAAAAGAAAAATACAAATTAATAATGAATCAAATATACTTTTAATGATCAATAATAGATGATGAACAACAATAAATAATTCACAAAAATAAAAATACATTCACGCATACACAAGCAAGCAACAAACAACTCGTATGAAAGTCTTGACTTTGATAAACCACAAATCAAAACATACAAAAGCTATAAGTAAATGATGCAAAAATTTTATATTTTATATTAATGAATTAAGAAAACTGAAAAATGTTATAGAGTTTCCTGTATATATGCATTCTGCAGTATTATCATTAAATAATTCAGTTCAATTAATAAGTGTGATATTATTTGCTTCTTTAGTGGATAATTTTAGAAACTACCTGAGGAGTTTTATAAAATATAATTTATTTTAATACACACACACACACACACACATACATATATTTCATAACACACATATATGAGTGATAAAATGAAATGACCAATCTTCACCTGACAGCAAACATTTGGGCTATGCTTCAAACGAAGGCCCATGCAGTGTGAGGGCTCTGGGGTCTCAATTGCGATGAATTTGGGCAGTACACTTATTAAGCCCACCAATTGAGTCCAATAGACTCTTAAATTGTTAAAGCAATGAAAACTGAAGCCCGGCCCACTTTCTGTCGCAAACTTTATTGTTGTTATTGAACTTTCTGTGTGAGTATTTAAAGAAGTACTAAATTTTCTTAGATTGAACTCTTTCTGTAATATGCCAGCTAGCATTTATATCAAGCCAAACAATGCCAGCTAGCAGCAGTACAGTACTATCTGTGGACTCACATTTTATTAAAATTTATTTTGAGGTACTCCTGCGTGTTTTTTTGTTATGTTTGGAACCGTATTTTCAATATTTAGTACTTTGCACTACTAAACTGCTATTTAATAAAAAAAATTATTTAAATTTAAATTAAAATATTCCCTCTAATATATAATTAAGTTTTTTAATTATTATACTTAATAATAATCAAATCAATACTTATATATATATATATCAAATTTATATTCATATTTATATTTAATTATATCATAAAAATCAATCATCATTATTTTTATATACTATTATATCATTCAATCATTATTATATATTTTATATATATAATTCAAAATTTTTATTCTATTTAAATTTTACCACTAAATATATAACACATCTCTCGATACAAGTCTTAATTTCCTACCAAAACCCGCCTTCCAAACATATCTTTTTGTTTGGTTTTTTTTTTCCCCCCTCTCTTCTTGTTTTATATAAGTCACCCAAGTTGGAGAATTTTGGGTGTATCAGCATGGAAGCCCCTGAGTCGAACAATAATCATGTCAGCTCATTTCTCCAAAGAGAAAAATGGTGTGCGCATGAATTCCTCTACAAATTTCGCGGCTTCTGGTTCCCACTGGCATATCTTGAAACCACCAAAAGGGTTGTTCAAGATTTTAAACCACTCCCCTCAGATGTAATCTTAGCATCTTTCCCCAAAACTGGCACCACATGGCTCAAAGCCCTCCTCCACTCCATCATTCATCCATCTCCAAACCATCACAACCCTTTGATGTTCAATCATCCACAGAAGCTAATCCCATCTCTGGAGACAAATCTATATCTCAAAGAAAGGGGAGGATCAGTTGGTGGTGAAAACCCTGAGTTTCAAACTGTCGAAGATACCAAAGAGGGCAGAATCTTGTCAACCCACATACCATATCAGATTCTTGGTGACATCCTTAATTCATGTGACTGCAAGATTGTTTATGTGACCAGAAACCCCAAGGATGTCCTCGTTTCTCTATGGCATTTTGTTCAGAAATCCCAGGTTATTGATCAGGATCCATGGGATTTGGAGGTTGCTGTTGATCAGTTCTGCAGAGGGGTTCTCCCATTTGGCTCCTACTATGACCATGTCTTGGCATACAGAGAAGAGAGTCTGAGAAGGCCTGAGAAAGTGTTCTTTGCCACTTATGAAGAACTAAAGGAGAATCCCAAGACTCATGTGAAGAAGCTGGCTGAATTCTTGGGGTCTCCGCTTCAAGGTGAGAACGGAGATGAGAAAGCCGAGGAAATTGTGAAAATCTGTAGCTTTGAGACACTGAGCAGTCACGAAGTGAACAAGTCGAGTGAGCTGACAATTGGGTTTTCACTGCCATATAGTTCCTTCTTCAGGAAAGGTGACGTTGGAGATCACGTGAACTGCCTTAAGGATGATATGATTCAAAAGATAGATGCTATCACTAGGGAAAATTTTCATGCGTCTGGTTTTGAGTATGGGATTTAGTTCATTGGGCCACCTTTTCCGTTGTGTCTTGTGTTAGGGTTGCATCCAAAGAAAAAGGAATATGTAACTTCACTTGGTGTTCGTTTGAATTTATGAATTGGCGGTGGGAGAGTGGATTTGCCACAAAATTCCAGCAATAATGTGATAAGGTTTTGTTGTCCGAGGAATCTGTCTGTGTGTCAGATTTTACAAATTCAACAAATAATTTCACGTGCTTTCTTCACGGGATTACTGTCCTTTTTTTAAGAAAAGAAAAATATAAATTCCAAAATGAGAAAAAGTTTGGTGCATCTCTTTTTTTTTTCCTACTTTTTTTTTTTAATTCCTACATACTAGCATAAATTTACTGCATTTAGTGTCTCGTTAACCTTATTTTTTTGAATTTGCAAGTTATTGGAATTAGTAGGAGGTTTCTAAAATTTATTTATAAGTTATCATAGACGTCATATTTTCATGTAGATATTTTTGAAATCATTTGAACATTAAATATTTATGCATTTTTAAGTAGTTTATAAGATGTTTAAAAATATAGACGGTCTTCTTTTAAAGAAGTTTACAAGCTTTAAAAATTTAAGGTATTTAGAATTTTTAAGTTTTTTTGCAAAAATTTTTATTAAACATTTAAAGGGGACTATAAACTCTTAAAAATCCTATAAAACATTTTTTAGAACTTTATGATTAACCACTCACTTGGTAGTTTATTGCTTTCTGTTGGTAAATTTATGGCAAAAATTGAGAACAATGAGTTTTTTTAATCTGAATAAAGAGTTAACTTTTTTAAAAGAAAAATAAAAGTTAATAATTAATCAAATATACTTTTAATGATCAATAATAGATGATGAACAACAATAAATAATTCACAAAAATAAAAATACATTCACGCATACACAAGCAAGCAACAAACAACTCGTATGAAAGTCTTGACTTTGATAAACCACAAATCAAAACATACAAAAGCTATAAGTAAATGATGCAAAAATTTTATATTTTATATTAATGAATTAAGAAAACTGAAAAATGTTATAGAGTTTCCTGTATATATGCATTCTGCAGTATTATCATTAAATAATTCAGTTCAATTAATAAGTGTGATATTATTTGCTTCTTTAGTGGATAATTTTAGAAACTACCTGAGGAGTTTTATAAAATATAATTTATTTTAATACACACACACACACACACACATACATATATTTCATAACACACATATATGAGTGATAAAATGAAATGACCAATCTTCACCTGACAGCAAACATTTGGGCTATGCTTCAAACGAAGGCCCATGCAGTGTGAGGGCTCTGGAGTCTCAATTGCGATGAATTTGGGCAGTACACTTATTAAGCCCACCAATTGAGTCCAATAGACTCTTAAATTGTTAAAGCAATGAAAACTGAAGCCCGGCCCACTTTCTGTCGCAAACTTTATTGTTGTTATTGAACTTTCTGTGTGAGTATTTAAAGAAGTACTAAATTTTCTTAGATTGAACTCTTTCTGTAATATGCCAGCTAGCATTTATATCAAGCCAAACAATGCCAGCTAGCAGCAGTACAGTACTATCTGTGGACTCACATTTTATTAAAATTTATTTTGAGGTACTCCTGCGTGTTTTTTTGTTATGTTTGGAACCGTATTTTCAATATTTAGTACTTTGCACTACTAAACTGCTATTTAATAAAAAATTTTATTTAAATTAAAATTAAAATATTCCCTCTAATATATAATTAATTTTTTTAATTATTATACTTAATAATAATAATCAAATCAATACTTATATATATATATCAAATTTATATTCATATTTATATTTAATTATATCATAAAAATTAATCATCATTATTTTTATATACTATTATATCATTCAATCATTATTATATATTTTATATATATAATTCAAAATTTTTATTCTATTTAAATTTTACCACTAAATATATAATTCATCTCTCGATACAACTCTTAATTTTCTACCAAAACACACCTTCCAAACATATCTTTTTGTTTGTTTTTTTTTCCCCTTTCTCTTCTCGTTTTATATAAGTCACCCAAGTTGGAGAATGTTGGGTGTATCATCATGGAAGCCCCTGAGTCGAACAACAATCATGTCAGCTCATTTCTCCAAAGAGAAAAATGGTGTGCGCATGAATTCCTCTACAAGTTTCGCGGCTTCTGGTTCCCACTGGCATATCTTGAAACCACCAAAAGGGTTGTTCAAGATTTTAAACCACTCCCCTCAGATGTAATCTTAGCATCTTTCCCCAAAACTGGCACCACATGGCTCAAAGCCCTCCTCCACTCCATCATTCATCCATCTCCAAACCATCACAACCCTTTGATGTTCAATCATCCACAGAAGCTAATCCCATCTCTGGAGACAAATCTATATCTCAAAGAAAGGGGAGGATCAGTTGGTGGTGAAAACCCTGAGTTTCAAACTGTCAAAGATACCAGAGAGGGCAGAATCTTGGCAACCCACATACCATATCAGATTCTTGGTGACATCCTTAATTCATGTGACTGCAAGATTGTTTATGTGACCAGAAACCCCAAGGATGTCCTCGTTTCTCTATGGCATTTTGTTCAGAAATCCCAGGTTATTGATCAGGATCCATGGGATTTGGAGGTTGCTGTTGATCAGTTCTGCAGAGGGGTTCTCCCATTTGGCTCCTACTATGACCATGTCTTGGCATACAGAGAAGAGAGTCTGAGAAGGCCTGAGAAGGTGTTCTTTGCCACTTATGAAGAACTAAAGGAGAATCCCAAGACTCATGTGAAGAAGCTGGCTGAATTCTTGGGGTCTCCGCTTCAAGGTGAGAACGGAGATGAGAAAGCCGAGGAAATTGTGAAAATCTGTAGCTTTGAGACACTGAGCAATCAGGAAGTGAACAAGTCAAGTGAGCTGCCAATTGGGTTTCCACTGCCATATAGTTCCTTCTTCAGGAAAGGTGACGTTGGAGATCACGTGAACTACCTTAAGGATGATATGATTCAAAAGATAGATGCTATCACTAGGGAAAATTTTCATGCGTCTGGTTTTGAGTATGGGATTTAGTTCATTGGGCCACCTTTTCCGTTGTGTCTTGTGTTAGGGTTGCATCATCTTTTTTCTTAAGGAATTGAAATGATGTGAAGGTCAAGAAATAATGCTTATTGCGGCTGATCCTGTACTGAACATGGCTGTGTTTGGGAGAGGGGTTCTGCCGAGAGTAATGGTTGGTTGAACTTATATTAGTATAAATGGTTTGTTTAGTTGGAAAAGTTTGATAAAATAAAAATATAAATTTATTTGAATATAAAAATCATTAGATGACAAAATTGGTCAGAGGATCTGCGAATAATTGGCATTAAATTTTCCAGTATCAGAATCAATTAATTCCTCCATTTACAACCTCATCCGCCCCATGAGCAATCATATTCAGCCAAACATTCCCCACCGTCTTCTCCGCCTTCCCCCTATTTCCCACGACAAATCGTGCGCAGGGATTGGCGGTTGGTGCTGAGGCCTTAGCGAGAGATGCGTACGGCGGCCGACTGGCCTGGAGAGCATTTTCTTCTGAAGCCATCCGGTATTGCCTCGGGTCGGGCCGGCGAGCCCGATGAGCTTTGCATCGCGGAAGCGAAAATTCCTAGGGCTTTGATAAGTGGAATTAAGGAGTGAATCTTATCGGAATCGAATAATCAACGGATCTAACAAAGCCTGCGAAGATCAATTACGCAGAAGTTTGTACGGAGATTGAATAAAGCACAGTGGCCTGATCCGTTTTCGAGGATATTTCGGCTTTCCGGAAAAGAGAAGATCCGGCCCGAATGCCAGACAATTCGGGTATAGAATTCTTAGTATGGGAGCGGATCTTGAGACCCGGATTGAATTGGAAGTTGGTTTTGCATCTTAATTGAAAAGTACAAAATTATACACCATAATCATCTATTAAATTATTTATTAATGGAATATATAAATATACACATATCAGATGGTGTGGTATTTCATGTATATTGTTTGAAGTATGATTATATTTTAAAAAATGTGGACATTTCAAAAGGAGGCATTATAATTATGTGGGACTAATCAGTCAACAAGAAATATATAGTTGGTGTCGTAGAGATAATAAAACTTTGGAATTTGGATTACTATATATATATATATATATATATTAATCAGTCAACAAGAAATATATAGTTGGTGTCAGAGATAATAAAACTTTGGAATTAGGATTACTAACACGATAATATTTAATATTGACTTTCGTGTTAGTTTCTAATACCACTAAGTCATATCAATCAAATTGCACTATTCAAAATAAATTTAAAAATTTCAAATAACAATTTAACGTCAACAATTTAACATTTTCAAAAACAAACAAAAAAATATGACCATCAAACGTGAATATATTCAAAAACCACAGCTTTGAATTTTTTCAAATAGAATATGAAATGTGGGCATTCATAAATAATGTTATTAAATATGCCACCTTTCCAAAACCCCAAAAACATCAAATAAAGGTTTACGTAAAATTTACGTCGTGATATAAAAATCATGATTAATTTTAAAATATAATTACGTATAAATGTGAGTATATACGTGTATAATATTAATTTAATTAGAATGAATACAACAATTAAATAATAATTAATTATATAATTAAATTTAAAGAAAAATAAAAATTTTATTAAATAATATATTTTTAAGAGCATAAAATTTGTTATGTTGAGTACAGCTTGAAAAGTGAGTTCCAAACATTGTTATTAAGATTATGTTTTAGATTCATATTCATCAATATTTCATGTTATGCTTGGGAGTCGACAAGCGAAGAAAGTGGTTGCGTGATAGAGTCGAAAGGTTGTCGGCAAGTCCACGTCACATGCCCATAACAATATCTTGGTAGACAAGTTAAAGTCTTCTGCGTCCCCTTTCTCATGCCTATCTATGGAAAACGTCATTTTATAGGGATGTTTTTGTAATAAATAATGTTTAATAAGAATTTTATTGAGATAAATTGTATATTTAAAATGAAAATTTAATATGGTAAATAGTATATTTTATTTAAATTTATTTATTTATAAATTTATAAAATATATAAGAATAATTAAATAATATGATAGTATGTAAGAATAATTATTAATATATAGAATATAAATATATATATAAATGTTAGTGTTTGTGTGTTTATATATATATGTTTTGACTTAATTGTGAATAAATATAATGGTTAAAAAATAATTCACTTATTATAATATAAGAGAGAAAAATTTTAAATTTAATTTTGAATAAAAGTTTTGTGATGTAAAATGTTAGGTTATGTAAAATTTGACGAAATAATAGGAAGTTTGGAGTTGGGTAACAAACATGACCAATGTGACACTAATTCAAATCTAATTATCTTTAATTCACAACTATTTGTGCAATTATGTCCTCTAATTCAATATTTACATACGATTGATGTGGTGGAGAATACAAGTGATGGATTTACATATTTTATCTACGATCAAATTAGTGTAGGGTATAATTGTATTTGAAAATACATGAAGACAATATTAGAAACTACTAGTATCACAACAATTGTCCAACAGAATGCTCAAGACATTTGAATGCAAACACACACACACCAAGAAATGATGAAATTGAACATCGATGTAATATGCAGTTCAAAGAGTTACTCTTATGTCTACGGGCACTTTGCCAAGCAAAAACTTTCATTAAATTAATCAAAGGAGTGAAAACAAACAATCAACTCTAATACAAATCTAATACCCCAATTCTTAAGTTTATGACTAATTGGATGCTCCAAAATTTCAATCGACATGTTTAAAGTTTCACACAAATCTACTTTTAGACATAACTTTTTGTCATAAAGAGTTCCTCAAACAAAACATATTTCAAAATTAGTTAACAATGAAGATTACTTAGCTCTCTCGAAGGCGAAAACCCAAATGCCTCACTCCACAAGTTTTTTTTCTTTTTTTTTTGGATCAACTTCTTCATGCTCTGTAATCAGTTGTAACAGTTCAAGATAAAGTCAAACAACTTAATACTTATCTAAAAGTATCTAAAGTTGATCCACCTTTCTTTAGGTATTTTCTATGTTTCTTTAAACTCTTTTTGTCTTTCAGATATCTAAAAATATTTATCTATAGAGGTCTAACATAAGTTTCAACTTCTACAAAAATTTGAATATCAAAAAATATCACTAATGCAAAATCCTAATCTAGTTTGTATTCTATTTTAACGAAGTTGTTGTAACAAATGTGTCAATAATAATTTTATAGTTAATAATGTTCTCTTTTGACACAATTGTAATACAACCAATCCAAATTCCCAACAAGAGTAGTATTAACAAAAAAGAAAGTACTAATAGCTATAAAATTCCGACAGCATCCCACCAAGTAAAATCAACAATAATAAAAAACTCTTCCTATGCTAAAAAATTACACTCTCCCTCTCCTTTTGAAACTTTTCTCTCTTTTTATGCTACACATTTGACGAATTGTAAACAAATGCAAAAAATATACCAAATATATCTCATAAATGAAAGGAACCAACTTCACCAACTAAAGCATTGTCATAGAGAATGATATCACCACAATCAGTACTCTCTATAGGATATATATATACGTATTGTTGTGTATAATGTCAAAACAGTGTTCTTTTATTTGTATTTTATTCCAACATGATTCTTAACCACTATTTTGTTTTCAATCTTCTCTAAAGATGTTGATTCATCCACCATGCCATCTAAACAAATTTGAATTATAGATTCGTCCTTGTTATAATGTTTAACATATAAATTTTTGTTCACTTCCCCTTAAATATGGCTCTTTCGACCTTCTCCAAAATTTATACATTTGCATGAGTAGTTTTTGTAGTTTGAATAATTACTTCTATTATCAACAGGCTATGCATCCTTTAAATAATCATTTGACGACATGTAGAAAATAAAACATTTAAGATTTGATTTTTTTATCCAAATCTATTTAATTGAACATTTATTACCACTATTATTGGCCGCACTTGATACAATATGTTCTCTCTACAACACATGATTTAACAATGTAAAAGACCTTCTTATAGAATGTCGCAAATTTTTTTGCAGAACTGTAAAATGTTTTAGTTCTTTGCTTTTTCTTTTTCTAGATTCAGTCATTGGTGAAACTGTGTCAGGAACAATAGGTGAAAATTTTTTGTCAAATTTTATCTCTGTGTGTTCAACTTCACTTATACCATTGTGGCCACCTTGGATTGTAACATTCATATCAACATATCTTTCTTGTATTGTGTACTTTAATAATGTGAAGTATCTTGACATAGAATTACTAGTTTTGAGATAATAATTGTATGTTGATTTGAACTTATAACTTATTTTGTTTATTGTTCCATTCAATATTGCAACGGCATTGGTAATAAGGAAGCAATTTTCTTTACAAACTTTATTTCCTTTTTCTCAATGCAGTTGCTTTTAGGCTATTCCAAAAATCCTAATCTAGTTTTATCATTTGCATATTTTCTCATGGATAATACATCTTCTAATTTAGTCTCTCCAAAATTCAATTTAGTTATTGCAATGTTAGCTTTATTTTCTATATTTTCAACTTTATGATATGACCTTTCAAACATCTTGCACTTTTCGTTTAGACTATTGAAGGCATTCTCCACCTTTAATGTTTTGTTTTTTGAGTGCAAGATTATTAATTTATCACATGCCAACTAATAAGTAAATAGCTACACTATTTCAATAACTTTAGTGTCACTATTATTATTGTATTCAGATTGATCATCACCTATTCTGACTGATGTTGCAACATGTACAATATATTTTTTCTTGTTGCTAAGAGAATTAAAAGTCACATAATTGCTTGTTTAATTGTCCTCATCTGAATTTTTTAATTCATCTTCATTTAAAGTTATGCTCATAGACTTATTTATTGAGAGAATTGTTGCAATCTGCTTATATGTGTCTAAAACTACCATATTCATAACATTAAATGTTTTTCTTTTGAAGCTTAAGCTTCTTAATCTCTTTAAAATTCTTACTATAATCTTAGGGGGTTATATTGGACAAATTTTTAGGTTTATTTGATGTCCCTATTTTTTGTTTTCTCAACAATCTTTTGAGCTCATTAATTATGGATGGAATATTGTCATTATGTTGCGATATTCATCCTAATTATTTTTTAATATCTAAAAATCTAGCTCTTTTTAATTCTTATCGTGATTTATATTCATTTCATAGGCTGTAATGAACTCATAAGCTGATCTAGTCGAAGATTATCCATATTTTGTACTTCATCAATCTCAACAACGTTGGGGGCAAACTTGTCAAGTTGAGATTGTAAAGTTTTCCTCACAAGCTTAATTCAAAATTCTTCTTGCCTAATTAAAAGGCTAGATTTGTAGTATGACCTAATTTACCATTACATTCAACAATAAGTTTATCTTCTCATATTCTTAAAGTTTCAAATTAAGACGTCAATATTTGAAGTTTAGAAATTCTAATGGAACTTGTACATTCATGAATATTTTTTAAGATGTTCCAAACTTCTTCTGCCATCTCACGTGTAAATATCAACATAAATTTTTCTTCATCTATGCCCATAAAAATTGCATTAAGGACTTTAGAGTTATCTAGTGCATTTTGTTCTTTAGTAACAATTCACGATTTCACATTTTTAACAACTTTGACCTGATCAACATCATTTTCAGTTGGTGGATATCATCCATTTTCAATTGAATATCAAACTTTTTCATCTTGTGATTTTATGAATATACGTATTTCAATAAAGATCATGGATACCATCAAAAGGGAGAAGATATATTATAGATGCTCATTTTTTAAAACTCACGTTGTTGAATCAGCAAAAATCAGCAAGATTGCACTTGTTTTTTCAAACCAAGCAATAATATAAAATTTAGCTTTGATGCCATGTGAAAAAAAACATAATGACGACAATAGCAATAATATCACAACAATTGTCCAATAAAATGATGAAGACATTTGAATACAAACTCAAACACACCAACAAATAATGAAATTGAACACCAATGTGATAATGCAGTTCGGAGAGTCACTCTTGCTTCTCTAGGCACTTTTCCAGATAAAAACTACCAAATTAATCAAAGTAGTGAAGACAACAATTAATTCTCACACACACAATACTCCCATTCTTATATTCATAATTAGTTGGATGCTCCAAAATTTCAATCTTGACATTTTGAACTTTATCTAAATCTACTTTTAAGTTTAACTTTTTGTTATCGATGATTTATCATTCAAGAGAATTGATTCAAAAAGTCTAACCTAAAGTTAACACAAAAACTAAAACTAATTAACAATAATAATTAATCAACTCTCACATGGTTGATTGTTGAGAAAGTGGACTTTTTATCTTTCTTGGGCTAGTCTCAAATATTTATATTTGAGAAAACTTCAATACCTCACCTATAGATCTTTTTTGAATAAACTTTTTTATTCTTCAAAGTCAGTTTTCAATCAACTTCAACTTCTATTGCAGGTAATGTTATAATAGTTCTAAATAAATTTAAGCACTTAGAAACTTATCTACAAATATTTTATTTAAGGTTGATTCAACTTTCCCTGGTCTTGCCCATGTTTCTTCACTCTTTTTTATCTTTTAGATGTCTTATAACATTTAACAGTAGAAGTCCAACACAATTTTCACTTTTTATAAGAATTTAAACATCATGAAAAATCATCAATGTAAAGTCTTATACCAACTAGGATTATGCCATGACCAAATTGTTATGACAAATATATCAATAATAATTTTATAGTTAACAATATTAAATTTGAAAAACAATTGACAACGAAGTTAAGCTTAGGAAAAAAATTCAAAACTCAAATATGAATTTGATCAAATTCAAAAAACCAAGGACCTAATTAGACTTGAGTCACAGTTGAGAATGTCAACACCTTTAAATTATTAAAAAATAAAATATGTATCACGTGTTTTTATTTCCTCTTACTAAATGTGAATTAACTATGAGTTTACTATAAAATTGCAAGTTATTCACTAATTTATTTTTCTTATTATAAAGCAATGACAATGACAAGTATGCCATAATATGCTGGTGATTTTGATCGGAAATAAAAAATATATTTGATCATAAAATTTTATTATATTTGATCGAAAAATTTTATTTTGTTTAGATTTGTATATTTTTATATTGCACATATAGTAACAAGTTGATACTGTAACCATACTGGGACACTAATTTTATTATAGAGTGAAAAATATATAGAAACACAAACGTATGTATGCATATATATATATATGCATACATATATATGTATTAATTTGTATAAATTAAATGATTGAATTTTGTATCTTTATATGTGTTTTTACATAACCTATAATATGTTTCAAATATGAAGATGGTACCGCAATTACCTGTAGTTTACAAGATTTAATGACGAAAATGCCCTATACATATATATATATATATATATATATTTGTTCTTTTTCTCCTAATTTTAACTCCACTTCTAACACTTTCATTTATTATTTTTTTCTTTTTAACATTTCCTCAATTAACTTTAATTCATTGCATTTACTTCTTTCAATTTTATTATTTCGAATTATTTCTCAATTCATATTCATTTTAATTTATTTTTTCCTTTTTCATTTGTTTCTCGTTTATCTTTGTTATCTATTTGTTTAGTTTATGTTCTGCCATCCATTAAACCTCTCTCTCTCTCCACTTTTCTTTTTAAGCTCTTGTTATAATTTTAATTTTAAATAATTTTTTAATTATTGAACTTTTCTCATGTAATTTTTTAATAAACCTATATAAATAAACTATATTAATCAATACCAAATGTAGTTCATATATATAATTTTATTTACAAATATTTGTTTGATTGTACACACATCAAATGTGCAGAAATATTGATATATACATATACATACATATCTATATATATATAAACGAAATAATTTGAATTTGATAGTTAAATGAAAAACTTATTGAATAATATATTTTCATTGCATGAATTTTGATGGGAAAAAATGAGCTCAAAATATTGAATAGCACAGCCTATATGAATTGTTGTATTGATTAGATGCATTGGTAAGAATTATAATAATAGAATGTTGTAATGTCATTAATTAGATTATGTTCGTATTATGAAACCTCCAGACGGTACACCCATAAATCTATAACCAATATAAAAATGGCTTAAAAATAATTTTTTTGGTTAAACAAAAAATTTAATTATATTTTTATTCTTTATATACTCGAGATTGGATCAAGTAGTTTCACCAATATAATAATATAAGGTAAATTTCATTACAGATAAACTAAACAATAATTTAATAATTTAAAAAAAGTGCAAAATCTATACCATATATCTATACTATCTTATAAATAAAGTGTACGGTGTTGATTACTTTTGGATGCCACAGTGTTAACATTTTAAAATACTTCTATTTTAATATTATTTTTCTTTTGTCTCTTTTTATTCATTTTACTCTTTTACCTATTTAATAATTATTTTCTTTCCTTTTTTCTGTTGTAAGTGCGTAATCTTTACAATGTCACAATATAAACTCTTACAATGCCCTATATTTTTCCATCATTTTCTTTTTCACCCTTTTTATTTTTTAAACTTTTATCTATTAATTATCATCTTTTTTCTTTGTATAATGTTTATGTAATTTTAAAATTTGAGCACCATTATTTTGAAATTAAAATTTAATGGAATAAAATTATTTTTTATAATTAAGCAAACGCAAGGAGTACGTCTGTTACATATGCTAACTCTGTCATCTAATCTAATCATATAGTTGTATGATAATATGCGTTTTTTTTTTTTTTTTTTTTATGGAAAATCGACAAATCAATCTCAACCACAGCGGGTACCGAAAAGCGTGTGGCCTTAATACGCGCTTTTACGTTTACGCTTTTCACGTTTCCACATCAAAGAAAAGTCCGAAGGATTCGTTCGATTCTCTTCACAAGAAGAGAATTATGACGAGAAAAATAAGAATCGAAGCCATACACGATTTCCGAAACGTCTGACATCGGATTTCCCGGTTCTTGTCTCTTCAGGATCGTATTACCGCGTGATCCGTAACTCTGTTTTTGTCTTTGATTGGTTTTTCACTTTATTATTATTATTATAATTATAATTGTTCTTGCAAATATTTCTTTTTCATTTATTTTCTTTTCTTGGATTTATGGGCTTTATGTTCAGTAATGGGTTTCTCCGTCAGGGGCATTACTTTCGTGGGGTTTTAATCATTTGTGTTGTTTTAAATATTAGGTTGATTATCAATCGCTTGGTTTAAAAGAGAGGGGAAAGTTTAGAACTGTTCATGACTGGTTATTTTCCTCGGGAGTTTTGCTGTTTATTTTTGTTATTTGTTTGATTGATGATACATAGTTGTCTCTACTGTAGCTTGGTTATTCAAAGATGAAATTCTCATTTACCAATAACCCACCTTGCTATGTAATTATACTGTTTGGGGATTTCTTTGCAATCTCTCTATCTGTATATTGATTTCTGGAAAATGTTAGCTTTTTTTTCTTGATTTTCTTGGTGTGCCAATTTCTTTTTGATCGTGCAGGTGAATATATGTTGGTTCAACTGTGAAGTCTCTCAAAATAACAAGAGCATTTGAGTGTTTCTCTCTTGTGGAGAGAGGCTACTGGTTCGCGAAGTAGGTTCAGCTTCGGCGAGCTTGGAATCCTCTCTCATTGTGATAAAGTTATACCTTGGCCTTGGGATCTGGTCTTTTGATGTTTTGGTGATTGCAATTCAGTTTGCTCTGAGGGACTTGGTGGAGAAAAGGAATTTTATAGGCGGGTTGGCGGTGGCAGTCATGGGTGCTGCTTGTTGCTGTTTGAGGGATGACTGGGAAGATATTGCTAATCCTAGCAGCTCAATATATAGGCACTGTATATGCCTTAATTGCTTTATCCAGAACTTCGTGCATGCGGTATGCTGTGATTTCTAGCTCATTAAATATTATTGGTTGGAGTTTTAGAACTATGTTGAATATGATTGCACAATGTGTTCTTTTTTTTCTCCCACCAAGCACATTATCGTTTTGCAACAGCAGCCCCCTCAGTGCAGATGTTCCTTTGACCTATAACACATTTACCTTTAAACCTTTTCCTAAAAACACGGTAATTGGGGATGGCATATCTGTTAGAGATTTATTATATTATGAATGTGCTTTCAAATCAGAACCCCATTATTGTCTGTGGTTGGTTATTATGATGAACCGCATTTTTTTTTCTTTTTAATTTGGTTGAGTTGCTAGACCTGTAACACATTTACCTTAAACCTTTTCCTAAAACCATGGTAATTGGGGATGACATATCTGTTAGAGGTTTATTATATTATGAATGTGCTTTCAAATAGGAATTCTATTACTTTCTGTGGTTGGTTGTTATGATGAACCACATGTTTTTTTTCTTTTTAATTTGCTTGAGTTGCCAGTCTAGTAGTGCCTGTATCTGCAACTTTAAGTATGGAGTTAATATTTTCGAAGTTGCTTCTGTATCAAGTTTCTAATATTAATGATCCTTCAGAGTCTAAGAAAGAAAGACACATAGGATATGGAATTGTGTACTGCATTATTGATCTCTTTCATCTGAGTATGGATTCAGTTGAATTAGTCAAGCTACTCTACAGGCTTGAGGTTTCTGCTTTCTCTATGATCTAACTGTACTGCAGAAAATTCATATCTGGACTTAAGATTGACAGAATTATTTATCAGATTTACTTTCATAGTTTCATGTCACTAGTTTTATCATGGATAATTCATCTCAGTGTAGTGCCATTTCGATTATTGATTTCCTATATTGCATTTTGCAGTATGCGTCACTCTTTAACAGAGGAAATCGTACCTTACCTTCGTCAACTCAGGGAACGGCTGCTTTAAGTTCTATGGCATCACTTGACGACTCTCTAGCCAGTACGTATCGCGCTCCTCCAAGACCTCTGCCTTATGATGCTGATCCAAGATACTTTCGCTTGCAGCACGATGGACTTGACTCTACTAGGGAGAAAGGATCAAGTCATTTGCATGAGGAAACTGAACCGTTAAGAACAAGTGAAGTTAACCAAGAATCAGAATCTGTGAGTAACAAAAGGAAATGGAAGGAGTATACATGTGAAGAAGTATGCAAAGAATATAACTCAAAATCTTCACTAATGCTTTTAACAGCTAAACCAGAGATAGGATTTGCTCATATTTATACTTCTTCAGACGATGAAGATGTCTGCCCTACATGTCTTGAAGGTACGGATAACAATATTGTTTTCTGCAATTTTGTTTTAGTCAGGCCATATTCACTTTAAATTGTTAGGTTGGATAAATTATTTTATCAAGGCTAATCATGTGCTCTTTCTGATAGATAAAAGCCCTTGATTAATGTCAAGTCCGATATAAAATAACTAAGATGAAGGATAATTAATTCCATGCATCAAATGTAATAAAACAATCCTTCAAATTAATCTCAAATGACCTTAATCCCCATCCTTGAAAGTGAACAAAGCCTCATTATACAACTCTCTGCCCTTGATGCATCAATGTTTTTGTGGCATTAATGCCAATGAGGAATTCTGAGGTACTATTCACGTGTGGTAGAAGTTTTAGGGCATCTGTACTTTTCCTTTGTGATGCTTTAGCATGCAGATTTCATCTCATTTTCCTATAATTTAGCTTAATATGTTATTGAAATATGAAAGATGGTGGAGAACGATTAAGCGAAAGAACGTAGTGGTTCAGCCATATTCACGGGCAATTGCCCAAAGGGCTAAATTATGATATGCCCTGTTGATTTAATAGTACAGTGGCCACCTATTTATATAGGGGAATACATATGATAATGAAGGAATAAATAAAATCATAGCAAATCAATTGAGCTAACTAATGTTTAATCTTAGACATTAGATATAATGAACTTAGACAAATGAGTGTGTATATATATATATATATTATTATTATTATGATCTTGTAATTATGGTAAGTAATTAGTCTTTAATTCTCAACATCCGCCTCAAGTTAAACATGTGAATTTTCATGAAGTACATGTAGACTCTGACAGACTGCAGTTGTAAGTGATAGTTGTCATAAGGCAATATGCAGGTAGCAGCTGTAAGGCGATGACTAAGATCAAACTACTTTGCTACCTTGTTGGAACATAAAAGTAGGTGAAGATATAAACAATTAAGCACAATAATATAACATAGTTTGGCCATTGGGTCAATATCTGTGAAAAAAATGCCCAAAATGCAATTATAGTACTCTCATAGTTTGGTGGTATAATGACCACCTATTTATTTTGGTGAGGACATGTGATAAAGAATGCATAATTTCATATCAAATTAATCTGGCTGATGTTTAATCTAGACATATAGGTACACTGGACATAGATGAATTAGTAAATGAAAAATAGATAGGTTTTTACTATGGTGATCTGGTGAAGAATCAGGCTTTGCTTGCCAACAGTTACAATAGCTTTGTTATTGTGGTTATACTACCAATGATTTGTTATCTGTGGACAAATGTGCGAAACTAGAATGCTTGACTCAATAAGCCATAGCAGCATTGACAAACAAACAATTGTGTTTTTTTTTTCTGGGAAACTGCTACAGTCATCAGAATTTTCTCTTCTTGTCTTCGCAAGCCTGTCTATGGTGCTATCTCATATATTGTGATGTCGGAAGTTTTAGCTTTGCTTACCTCTGATATATCCTTTTCCTGCAGAATATACCACAGAAAACCCAAAGATAGTTACAAAGTGTGCTCACCATTTCCATCTTGGTTGTATATATGAGTGGATGGAAAGAAGTGATAACTGCCCAGTTTGTGGCAAGGTAATGTCTGACGCTCTAATTCTCTGGTTGATGGTTCTCATCAGCTTCGACTTTAGCATTATTCATTTATATGCATGATTGTTTAATTATTGCTAATATTTATTTTGTTTAATTATTGCTAAGACATATTTTGTGTGCAACATAGGATTTTCAATTGAAATATACCTAGCTCTCTTCATGTGCGTTATTTGTAAATCTTTTTGCCATCCTTCATTGAGAAGGAGCCTAAGGGTGTGATTGCTAGCAATATGCTTCAACCGCACACTAATCCTCCAAACACATCAACTTACAAAAGAAAAAGAAATGCAATGGATTGTAATCTACCCCTTATTGGCACTGAATATGGATTAGGGAGTTTTAACTAGAATATAGAATTTTGACAGCCAGTTTGAATGGTATTTTAGATACTTTGGTTGTACCAAGTCTAGGAGAGGTAAATCTAAACTGACAGGTAGATTCTACTCTCAGAAAAAGAGCTTTTTGTATTCCCTTCGCGAAATTATTGTTCAATCTTTGACAATATCTCAATGCATTCCCATATTAAGCACATTGTTTGTCTTCGATCTGATATTTTTTGTTGTTTTGATTTCCAGGTGATGGCCTTTGATGAGACGCCTTGATGGCGGTAATGGGTGAAACCGATGACGTCAGATGAAGAGTATAACTGAGCAGAATCAGAAAATGTAAAGTTATTGTACATATAAATATTTTCCGTCTTCTATGTGCTGATATTGTTCAGAACGACATTTTCAATTTTATGTGAAGAAGAATTGATGCTCAATTGGGAAAGAGTACCCCTATAACATTGCCCATTTAAATGTTATGCGAAGGAACATTGGTGTTCAATTGGGGAAGTGTGCTCATATAACATTACCTGTTTAATCACCCAAGTGCTGTAGATACTTAAAATGTGTCAAATTTTGGTGAAGTGGATGCTGAATGTTTACTGGGTGTTTGCACATATTCTGATTTCCCAACTTACAAGTCACAAGCCAAGCAAATATTGGCAGCAAGAGTTTGATGACATTTTAAATGTTTAATGTAAATTTACACTACTATTTTTAATCTTTACCGTAGGGTTATATCTATACTATATTATGACTTGTAGTAACTAACATTTCGTATTCAATATTAAATTATTCTTATTTCCTTCATTTTCCCTTTATTCTCTCTGTTATCTTAATTTTTATTTTTTTTCTCCTTTTAATAAAAACTTGATCTTCTTCTTTTTTGTGTTTCCCTTTAATTTCTTCACTCTCTTTTATAAAAATTTTAAATATAATTTTAATTTATAAATAAATTTGTTTTTTTTTATTAAAATTCAAAAACTAAATATAATATTTTTATTTTTATTTTTATAATAATTAATAAAATTAACAAATATACACACATGGAATTTGCATTTCTCACAAATCTGATACGAAAGCTCTTCCCATCAAAATCCAGGGAGATGATAACTCACACGATTACAACCCAAACCACTCATAGCGCATAGTAATAAAGAAACTTGAGACACACAATACTAAACAATCTTCTTCTCCTCCTTCTTCTTATTATTATTACTGTATCAAGGCAGCAGTTAAAAAGACAGCTGTCTGTTGAAAATTTTCCTCCCGCATCTTCATCAAGTGGAAACTAGGCACCAGTTACTTAGCGACCGCTTGAAATGCACTCAGGAAGGTCTCAGGTGGTTGGCATCCATTCAGCTGGTACTCCCCATTTATCTGCCACATATTTATCTGACACTTCAATGTATATTCGATAGAATGATAGCATTCAAGGTTTGCGACGTGTGCTCAAGCATGACTTACCACATAATATGGGACTCCACTAATATGACCCGAGTATTTTTTAATTTCTTCGTTAACCTTTGGGGTAAAAGAAAAAGAAAGAGAGAAGGCAAATCAGTCAAATTATTCCAACGGGATTCACTGTAAAATAATCTATTCCAAGGAAGGATGTTTTGTTGGAAATTTTACCTCCTTCACTCCATTGTTGGGATCTTCAAGAAACTCAGCTGCTCCTTGGACTCCAACCTTTTTGGCGGATTCGACAAGAAATTCCCTTCAGATACATACAGGCAACGGTAAATTGGTAATTTTGTTAAACCTTCAGTGATATATAGAGTAACAACTGCACTAAGAGAATTTTTTCATGTGATATCGTGCACGTCAGAGCTCACTCGTGTTTCTGGTCTGAAAATTATAAAATAAGATTCTTCAACAAAATTTTAAGTGACCCCCCAAAATAACTTGATAAAATCGGAAGAATTCAAATGGGCCTTGTCCCAATAAATATTAATGGCATTGCTCTAGTTGCTCTCACTGACCTGTCACCAACGTACTTTCCTTGTGTGAAATAGCCAACGAAAAGCTCTTCAACAAGTTTATGCTGCTTATCAAGACCTTGCTTTCCAGCAAAATAGACTAATCTGTGGCTGTCCAAAGTATTTCCCCTGGATACAATGAATGACCCAATCTGAGTATATTTGAAAGGACCTTTCAAACTAAGCAATTCATTAGTTGGAAAAGGGATGCATGGGATGAAATGGTTTTTTGCAGACGTTTAGAATTTACAACTATAGGAACTATCAACTTGTTTGACACCACACTGGCACAAAGGAGAAGCTGTAGTTCAGAAATCTAATATCAATAAACTTGCCAAATGTAGGCTAACTTACGTAAGTCCAGTAGTGTCATAATCCATCCCAAGACCTCTAAACATCTGCAATGTCAAAGGAAATTGCAACCATGACTTCCTAAGCCAGCATGAACAATCATAAGGAAAGCAGCTAAAGAGATAAGGATGAGGAAAGGACCTCTGACATTCGAGCTTGAATTTGTACGGCTCGAGGTCCAAAGGTATTCAGGTAAAATTCATTCTTAGGAACGCCTTCCTTTGGAGCTGAAGGCATAAGCATATAGGGATGCCATTTGATCTGCAATATTAAAACTACAACATGTAATCATAGATATATGGAAACTTCAAAAACATGTGATAAAAATAAAGTTAAAAGAAAGGAACGTTATTTTTAGACCTCGAAAGCGCACCCGCAAACACAAAGTTAAAACAAAGTCATTGTGTTTTCTGACCTCGAAAGTATATTTATCATCTGCTGAAGCTATAGCTTTGTCCAGATTCTTTTTCCCCAGAAAGCACCATGAACATACGGTGTCAAAACTGACATCAATTTGAATAAGTTTCTTTGCGCTGCTACCGCTCCCTGAGGCCATTCTGATGGATCTGATATAATTAAGAGAATTAATCAAGCTATTAAACCTAACATAAAAAGAGAGATACTTCCAGAAACAGCTTCAAAACAAACTAGCTTAGACTGGTTTTAGCAAGAAAAAGAACACGGTGAAGGAGGTTAACTGTAAAGAACATATATCTATTTCGTTAAGTTTTAGCTTCTGTTTTCTCCTGCATTACATAATTACTTCTTGTTTAGGTAGCATGCAGTCATCGGTAATACGTCAGAAAAGAAACTGTCATTCAACAATGTAACTTCCTGTCTCAGCTTCCACGCCGATAATCAGATTGCACCACAAACAAAAGATTAACCCTACTAGCTGTTGTGCTTTTCATAGTTTCAGGTAAATACATGACTCACAGTACTACATTCTTTTTATGAAATTTTACCAAGTAAAGCATCCATTGATTCGCGTGATTAAAACGAGTACAGGCTCTAAAACAATAAAAAAATAAAATCGAGGTAAACGGATCAAGCTTCAACATCACACAATTCTACGAACAGATATTGTGAAACTTACCCAGAAATTAGTGAAATCTGAAAATTCTGAAGATATTTGAAACGCATAAAAGCTAGCCTCAATTCACCTACCGTTTTCAAGTCTCAAAGTCTCTCATCTGTCATATAGTGCCCATATTTCTTACATTCACATTGACCGACTCTTAAAAGAAAATTACTACGCCATACAATTTCAGCTCTATCTGCGTGTACCGAAAAGACAACGACAGCTTTGGTCATGAATGCCATCCTGCACCAAGCAATTTTCCGCGCATAAAACTATTCTCGAATCGGTCAGATAATCTGGAAACGAGGAAAGTAGTCGGAGAAAATTGAATAAAATAAAGTAAATCTTCATTCAAACTTCCAGAATATGCTTATCTTCCTCTTTTATTTCGTTTCCAGCAGCTGTATTTGCTAATCTTCAACGTGGCAGTCACTCTTGACTCTATCCTGCATCCTGGGAAAAGTCGCTTCTTCTGACGCATACGGCGACGTTGTATGGAAATCGCTTTTCCTCGTTTCACGTTTCTTCTTAACGCTTTTCTGCTGCTAGGACAAAAGGGATCCGTACAACTACCAAGCGATTCAACCCCCACATTAATAAGAAAAAAAAAAAAAAACGTTTCTAAACTAATTTAGGTTGCATTTGCTTCTGAATTAGGGTGGGGAATAAAATTTGAGTCATTTGATCTGGGACGAAAATTACGTTGACTTGTAACATTTGACTAAGTGAAAAATTATTTTTATACATATATTTAATATATAATAATTATTAAATAATATAACAGTATATAAATTTATAGAGTAATAAAATATATATATATATATATAAAATTATAAGGTAAATATTAATTTAATTATAAAAAAATAACCTAAACTATAAGGTTATGTTAGTTCAAATTACATATTCAAATATTTTATCTTATCAATTTTATTTAAATTTAAATTTATATTTTTTTTCTCATATCTTTTATAATTTTTCCATTGTTTCCATCCATTGGAAATCCTTCTTGCAAAGTTTAGAAAGTAACTTTCATTTTCATTTACTTGGAAAAGAACGACTTTCAACAAAAATTTTTGAACTAATTTATAAATTTTGTAATATTTTTTCTTTAATAATCAATTTTCTAGAGATGGGCTGCGCCTGAGAGGGGCATACTTGCAAAGTTTTGGATTAGGAGTTTCATTTCGCACGCAAGTGTAGGTGGGGCTCATCTTATGTGCTTGGGAACCCCGCTCTGGAACCTTCCCAGTACCAACTACCAACCGCGTTCAGGCCAATGCGGTCAAATGAAGTAGATACCTTTTTCATTTTTCTTCCTTTACAGCATTTGATGCTCTAGGTTGATGGATGAATAATATTTTGTCGTGAAAGATAACTTTCGTTATGTTTGTTATTGAATTGAGATTAAAATTATATTTAATTTATAAAAATTAAATAAATAAAAAATTAATTTTATAAAAATTTAATATATAATAATAATTGAATAATACGATAATATATAAATTTATAAAATAAAAACAAAAAAAATATATATAAGAGAAACAATTATATAAATAAGTATTAATTTGATTATAAATATATATAACAATTAAAAAATTATTAATTAATTATAAAATATAAAAGAATAATAATTTTAAATTTAAATTTGAATAAAATTTAAATAGTAAGATGTTTTGTTTGTAAAATTTTTAAGTGACGATAAATAGTTAGTAATAAAGAAACAAACGTAACCTTCACTCCACTGCAATATGGCATTTATTCAAAATTGTGGGCTGAAAGTAGGTGTAAAAATATGCAAATGTGAAAAGAGGATTTCAGGGTATTTTAACAAGCATCAAGTCTTGTTTTTTCATTTTCTTCTTAGTCATAAATGACCAAAAATTTGAAAGAGTAATCCTGTCTGGGAAGGAAGGCTCGCACTCTTACAAAGTCACAAGTCACAAGGCAAGCAGCGAATAAATAATCTAACATAGAAATTCTTCCTCATCAAATTCTCGGGAGAAGATAACTCCTTACTCTGCTTGCAGAGACCCCAAATGCAGCAATGGAGATCTGATTCATAAAAGAGCAAAGTATTTCCCCAAATTGCGTCTAAATCATTGAAATTGTTGGACCCCTTTTTACTAGTGTCATGCATGGTCTATAGTCGAGGCACTTGTATCTGTTTACAATGGATTTCGAAGCACTCTCATACAACATGGCAACGATGAGACTTGAGACAATACAAGACAGACAATTCTGCTATTATTGTTATTTTTTCATGGTTAATTATTGAGGAAACAATTGAAGAAGGCAGCAATTGGTGGCACACTCCCCATATCTTCTTCAGAGAAGTCACTGAGCAGCCACATGAATAGCACTTAGGAAGGCCTCAGGTTGTTGGCCACCACTCAACTGGTACTTCCCATTTATCTGCCATGTATTTATCTGTGACTTTAGCATATACCCAACAAAATGATAGCATTAAAAGTTTGTTACATGTGCTCAAACATGGCTTACCACATAATGAGGAACTCCACTAATATGTGCTGAATTTTTTTTGATGTCCTCGTTAACCTTCCGATAAGAAAAACGAAATTAAGCAAATCACTGGTTTGGTTCCACCGAGATCCATGTGATATTTTGTTGAAATTATACCTCATTCAGTCCGTTGTTTAGATCTTCAAGAAACTTGGCTGCTTCCTTGATTCCAACCTTTTCAGCAGATTCTACAAGAAATGCCCTTCAGATGCAAAGAGGCAATAGTGATTTTGTTAACCTCCAACAGTATGATACGGCAAAGCTGCTTGAGTAATAAAACTGGCCCTTGAAATACTTAATATAAGATCAGTGTCAAGGCAACCTAGAAAAAAGTGATATATTCTTCTCATGAAACGACCTCCAAAGCTTTAAAAGATTTTCATATGATAACATATTATCAAGCAGGTAGCATTCACCCTCCAGTTTCTGATCTGAAGATCAAGAAGCAGGACACACTCAAAAGTGACCCAATAAACACAAATTCAGAAGAATTCAAACAGGCTTTGTCCCAATAAATATGGGAAAGCACTACAAGAAATAAAAATTTGTTAACCACGTAAGTGTGGTTGAAATCACAAGAAGTCTACTTGTTCTCACTGACCTGTCACCAATGTATTTTCCCTGCGTGAAGTAGCCAAGACCCAGCTCTTCAACAAGTTTATACTGCTTGTCAAGCCCTTGCTGTCCAGCAAAATAGATTAACCTGTGGCTATCCAGAGTATTTCCTCTGATCACAAAGACACAATCTGATTATTTCTGAATGAAACATTTCAAACTAAGGCCCAAGTTAGCAAGAAAAGGACAAATAGGAAGAAGTGTTTTTTGGATGAGAATTGTAACTACAGGAATTATCACTCTGTTTGTCCCACAACTGTGACATGGAATATTAAGAAATGCTATATCAACAAACCTAACTAATGTAGTTCAACTTACGTAAGTCCAGAAGTGTCATAATTCAACCCAAGACCCCTAAAAATCTGCAAAAGCAAAGGGAATGTTTTATTTGTGTGCCACCATGAACAATTGCAAAGAAGCAGGTAACGGGAGGAAAACATTGAAACCTCTGACATTCGAGCTTCCATCTGCTGAGCTCGAGGTCCAAACTTATTCAAGTAAAATTCCTTCTTAACGATGCCTTCCTTTGGAGCAGAAGGATTAAGCATATAGGGATGATGTTTGATCTGAGATGTCGAAACTCACACCAATAAAATGGAAACTTTGAAACATACGATAAGAGGAAATTAGGCTAATACTATTTTGCACCTCAAAAGTATATTTATCACCCAATGAAGCTATGGCTTTGTCCAGATTCTTTTTCCCCACAAAGCACCATGGACACACAGTGTCAATTGTGACATCAATTTGAACAAGTTTCTTTGCACTGCTGCTACTCCCTGAGGCCATTCTGATTGATCTGAGAAAATTAAGAAAAGCAATCATGCTACTTAATCTAGCATCATAATAACAAAAAAAATTTCAGCAACAACTCGTTGTGGCAACTAACTGTGCTTGTGCAAAAGGTCAGTGCATGTTTCAGTTGCAGGAATAAAAGCATGATCTGAAGACTCAAAACGATATTTAATTTGCAAGACACATATATCGATTTGTTCATCAAGTGTTAACTTCCCATTTCTGTTCCATTTCCAGAAAATCTCCCTTTCTTTAGCCATCACATAGTCATCAGCTAGACTTTAGTGAAGAAACTATATTCAAAATCATTTACCAACACATTTTATTTTACAGAATATAATTTTCTACCAAATCATGAAAAAGGGGACTCTATTCCTTCAGACTTTATCAGCGAAGGTAACATCTAATAAGAACTTTCAGTCTCACAATTTCATTACAACTCACTTAAACAACGGATCGAGTGGTTATTGCGCTTTTCACAGACACAGACCACAATACCCTCAGATTGCACCATTCTTTTCTGAAATTCAGCAAGTAATACATCAATCCTGAGATTATTATGCCTTTCCCGTTGATTCAAGTAATTAAAATAAAAAATACAAGTTCCCAGAAAATAGGGAAAAAAACATATAGCCACAGCAAAGGGATCAAAATTCAAAATCACGCAATTCTACGAACAGATTTCATAAAAATAACATCTTCAGCTTAAGTGAAATGAAAATCCAACCCGTAAACCTGAGGAATCTGAAAATTCTGAAGATAGTTCAAACGCATGAAATGCTTGAGTCAGATCACCTACTTCTTTGCGTTTTCCTTGTCCATCTTTGCATATAGAATATGCATATATCAACTCACGTCGACGGACAATAAATAAATAAATTAGTAAAAATTTAAATAAAAAAATATAAATATTACAAATTTAAGTATAAAAAATATTTAAAATAAAAAATGAACAAAGTTTAAGGAAATTTGAAAAGGAAAAAAATTTGAAAGAGAACATAAATAGAACAATAAACATGAAAATGAGAAATAAAGAAATAAAAACGGAAAAAGAATAAATAAAAGAATTCGTGCAATTTGACTCTGTGTATTAAAAAATATTTAACTTAATAAATAAGCAGAGGAAATAATAATCCCAACACTGAGCTCAAACTATGCCCATGCGTGCGCAAGACCAAACGCTTTTGGATCAGAATGGGAATTCGACGACTACCGAATGCCTACAGGGGCAATACCGTCAAATCAAATAACGGGTTTCCTTCTTGTCTGTCTTGCTTTCGAGTGGACGCAAGCGACGTTCGATGTGCATAAATAAGTCAGTAATAGTTTTGTTTGTTTTCCATTTTACGTAATTCACGTACACTCAAATAATTATTAACTAAATATTTTAATTAAATTTAAATTCAAACACTTGTATTTTATATAGAAAAAAATAAAGATAAAATACAACAAATTAAAATGGAAGAAAACATGAAATAAATGAAAACTGAGGTAAATAAAAAAACTATATGTAAAGAAATAAGAATATTTCTAAAACTATATATTTAGTAACAAAAAGAGGTATTTAAACCTGAAATATTAGTACTAATAGAGACAAAAAGCATAGTTACATAAATAAATTGATAAAAATATATAAATTCTCTAACACTGATAAAGGTCACAAATATTTATAAATTATGGCGTTATTTTATTTTAAATAATAAAAAATATTTTAAAAAGTAAAAACTAGGATAAGAAAAATACATAAAATCAACATAATTTGAAAAGAAAACACTTCTAGGGAAAATAATAAGATAGATAAAATAATAATAATTAATAATTAAAAATAAGAGTAAATGCCTCATTCCACATTGTTTAGTTAAAAAACTTCATTTTTATAACAATATAGTATAGATAAGTATGGGTTAAAAGTATAGAAAAATATTTATAATAAGAAAAATAAAAGAATTTGGAACACAGGAAAATTTGAAAAAAAAAGAAAGAAATAAAAATAGAGAATTTGTAGAAAGATAAAATAAAAAGTAAGAAATAAAATATTGGTATATTTTTATGTTGTGCAATTAAGAAGTTTGTATGCATGACATAAGTTTTCAAAATACCCTTATTAACTCCATTATGATTATTTTATATCACCATGTATAACCACTAACAAATACTATCATTTAAAAAAATAAATTTATTTCCATCGAATGGCTTCGCCTTTTTTTTTTTTTTTTTGCATTAAATTTTATGTTTCTCTTTCAAAGCATTTTCTCTATCTCTCGTGCATATAAGCATAATATATATTAACAATTTATGGCTATGTTTTTGTGTTTTAAGTATATGTTTTTTTAAATGTTTAAATCTTGGAGAGAGAAATAGAAAATTTTAAAACATATATATAACAATTTAAATATGATTTTGTATTTTTATTTAAATATAAAGTTTCACCATATAGTTTTTTCATTTATGTTATAAGAAAGTAAAATAAATTTGACAATTGTGTTGCATCTGTCGTTAAATTACTTATATGACATGCACAAAAAATACAAATAATATATTATTATATGGGACTACTCTGAACTAGCCTATTTTCTTAATAATAAAATTTTAGATGAGACGCAATAGTTTAAAAACATTTGCAAAATATTGTTGATGTAAGAAATATGTAGAAAGTAAATGGATCAAATGGGTTCAATAATAATTAACGTGACTTGACTTGTCTGTAAAACTCAAGATGAATTGATGCAACACAATACAAAGATTCATACGACAAATTAAATGAAGATAATTATAAGTGATGCTTCAAAATCAATTAACGTGTCACGAAATATTCAATGATTCGATTTAAATAACAAGTGACCAGAGAATCAAACTCTCAATTCTACGGAAAATAGGGAATTCTATTAACCAACCAAGGAATGCTTTTTAACACCAAATAAAAGAGTGTGTGTGTCGAAGTCGAGAATCTCTTCCCCTAATCCCATGCAAAGTCGGCCACTTCTGGCTATTGGCCTAAACAATGCTTATTAAGTCCATAAAAGCAACCACTGCTTGGCTTGTGATTAATTATACAAAATGGGCAGTGGATCAGTTCGGGACAAAATTCGATTCATCAATCCCGTTGAAGCTTGTGACAGATTCGATTGCTATAGCCTATGGGGTCGATGTTCCGACAGGTCCTGAGGTCGTTACTTTAACACGTGTGACTCGCTCCATTTCACCACAATGACCCATTCGATTTTTTTAATCTCCTGTTTTGCTATTTGAAAGTCAAACTCGATCCATCTTTGATGAATGTCATGTGTGGATGCACTCCGTGTTTCTTTGAATGTTCAACTGACATTTCCGAAGAGACCTGGTCAGATTGGATGACTTATCAAGTGTGAATTGAAATTGTAGAACTCAGTCTAGAATTTGGATTTTAAGAATTTGATAGTAAAATTAAATTTTAAAAGTTGGCTTTCTTTAATTTTTAAATTTGAAATAATGTACGAAGTACAATTCATGTACACTTTTCGTACATTTTATTTTAAATAATTGTTATTTAAATACGTAGTGAAAGTATGCTATAAAAAAATATTATACACGCGCGCGCATTTTAATATCAAGGCAACAACTATTGGCAAATTTTATTTGAATGAGTTTTACACAAGATTCCCTCTCATGTAATCAATCAATCGTGTATTTAAAAAATGTACAGCTTATAAAATATGTAATTTTTTTCATTTTATTGTAAATAAATCTTATTTACATATCCAGTAACAAAAAAATATATTATTAATAAAAAATTATCATTTATATATATATATATCGTATACGATGTATACTCTAAACTGATTACTTATCTTTAGAATAATCGTCATAATTGCATTAAATTAAAATACGATAACTACTTTTATCATTAAATCAAAATACTACCACAAAAGTGCGCTAAGAAAATGCAAAAGAAAAAAGAAAAAAGAAAAATTCGTGGGAAACATGTGAATAATAATAAAGTATTATTATTATTATTATCCGCTGGTGCACGAAAAAGAAAAAGAAAAAGAAAAAAACCTGTCGCGGAAACAACGAATAAACCATGGCGGGACATCTCATGGGCTCTTTAGTAATTTCACAATCATTTCAGAGAATCCCGTTGTAAACGGTTCTGTTCCGTGCCTGAAGAAGGCGGTGCAGCATTGGCGGGAATTGGACTCGCACCGCGCTCCTTCTTCCTCCCAAGTTCTTCCGGAATCTTATGCCGTAAATTTCATCCAAATGCAATTTAATTCTTCCTAAGGTAAATGCAAATTGCTGTCCTTTACTCAGCTGCCGTATTCGTATGAGCTCTACGTCTTACCATTGCTCAATTTTCTGACGATGAATTTTTGGCTAATATATATTCGTCGTTGAAAAATAGAAATGGAGATTGACGAAATATTTGGGGAATTAAGTGGGAAATTTTTCCGATAGAGAGCGCAGTCTACGTTTGGGGTTACAATCAATCGGTCAAACGGGTAGGAGGGGGAAGGGGAGGAATTTGCGGATCCCTAGGCAGTTGCCGCGGACCTCTTTGGTAGCCCCGCAGCTGGCGGAAATTCGCGGTGGTTTGACATTGCGTATTTCCTCCGATGGTTCGCTATTCACATGGTGTATGCACTATTCTTCATTTTCCCTTGTTTAATGTGATGTTTCTCTTTTGTAATTGCTTATTGTAAGATGTTATCTCTGCGTTTGAAGGCTGCATTGTGTTTTATTTTTACTTTTGGCGGAGTTTGATGGAGAGTTATCTTACTTAACGTTATTTGGGGTAATTAAAACATGCTTAAATTTGTGAAAGAGATTCAGGAAAGGTCAGATGAGATTTTTGGCGTCCTTTCATTTGTGCAAAATTTATCCAACCAATACATGCATCCAAAACTTAAAAAGAACACAAAATATTTTTAAATCGAAATTGGGATACAAAGAGAGAATTCATTTAAAAATTTTTCTTTTCGTCGTTAAATCTGTTCAAATTGGTCATTAAAGGGTGAAAATTGTAACAGGTCTGCTCGAGACTATTCTTATAAAAGAATCCCTTGGCAGAATTATCGTGCGGAAGTGCTGGCATAGGACAATCCATTTTATAACGTTAATGTACTTTTAAACAAGATATTTCTGGTCTTTTATAAAAATAGATAAATAATAGATATTTATATTCAAGCACTTATAGGAGAAATGATAGAATTTTATAGCTATATGTATGGATTAATAAGATATAAATTTGGATATTTCCCGACAACTACTGGGGTCAAATAAATGGTCTCTTCATCTGCAACTGGTGCAAGACGATGCCGACTTGGTTCTCACGCCAGAGCCCTGAATCTCATCTACAATCAATACATAGCCCTTGCATTTTGAGTTTGATATCAAGCCTCTAACTCTAAGTCACCGCATCTCCAAACACCTGCTTATGTATCAACCCTAACAATCAAATTATGCTCCTGAGTAAAAAAAAGACAGAAAAGAACCCACAACCTTAATGAGAATAATCGGGAAAGGGCTGTGTAGATTATTTACCTAAGCTGAGACGAAGAGACGAATGAAGCAATTTTGGGTGCAGAAATGGTGACATAAACTTGAAAGACGCAAGAGTGCCCACCGCATAAGTCTGCTGTTCTTTCTCTTCCCTTCTGCACTCGCTTCTCAGTTCTACGAAGCTCGTCTAACTAGTCATCATCTGAAAAGATCAGAATTAAAATTCCATATTTGTTTTTCAAAAAACTTTGCATAAACATCGAGTGGCCTATTAGCTCAGTTGGTTAGAGCGTCGTGCTAATAACGCGAAGGTCGCAGGTTCGAGACCTGCATGGGCCACTTCCTTATTTACGTTTTGTTAAATTTCGGAAGAGCTTTAATCTTTTTGACCTTTTAATTAGCTTGGAGTCGATTTCTTTTGGGCCTAAGAGAATGTGAGAAATATTGGGCCTAAAAGGGACCTCGTTCAAAGCTCCTACATAAGGTCGACACCAGAAGACGCTTCAGAAGCGATTTAGTTTGCAAACCTAGCATCTTTCGTGAGACGAAGGCGGCGGCGGCACGACAGCCGGGTGGAACGTGAACTGGGAGAGAAAAGTCATCGAAAACGTTAGGTTGGGAGGCGTGGGAAAGGCATTCAGTTACAGTAAGCTCCTTGCCTATGCCTCCCATACCGAAGGTTTCCGATCGTTCCTCCCATTTCCTTTCCACCCTTTTCGTGGATTCGAAGCCTAATTCTTTAACGATCTGCTTGGATCTTTAGCCATAGGTATGTATCTGCAGTGCTCTACCCCAAATCTTAAATTTTTTCTTTTATTTTTATGATCTTCTCGTTTTGTCTTTTTCGTTTGGATTTATGGTTTATCGAGGAAACAAGGAGCGATGATTTATACATGATGTTGAAGATCGCATGACATGCTGCTTCGTAAATCTGAAATCAGTCGCAGATTTCTCTAGTCTCTCTGGAGATTCGCTATTTTTGCATCCTGTTGAACAACAAAGAGTGTGTCGAGTCTTGTCTGTGTTCGATCTACCCAACCTGATATTAATTTGGCCCATGGTTGTGTCTTTGTTTCCCTTGTTTATCCAACAGGCAAAGCAAAATTATTGTTGGAAAAATATAAATATTGCTGGTGGCTGAATGTAATTCAACTGAGAAATTACAGAAATCTGAGATTCAACTGTGAAGAGTAGATCGGAGCTTGATCTCAGCAATTTGAGAGTTAGTTACATAATTATTTGAATTTGTGAGTTTTCAAGCTCGAGTTTGATTGGAATATCTTCTCTGAACTAAATACAATTCAAAATTTGGATTTGAGTTCGTTTAAATTCATGATATAGTTTGTCGAATTGAGTTTATACCCTGAATATCCTCAATTTATATTCTCTGACATCACCTTTGTTGATATTTCAATTAACTTGTATTATTATTATAAGAGTTTACTTGAAATATTTCTTGTATGATTTTAGCAATTTTGTGCCTATTATTTTGTTTATGAAGAATTATTTAAAGAACTATAAAGTGAATAATTTGAAAACACACAAAGCCATTATATTTCAGCTCTCACATTAATTCAAACTTTAAAATCAAGTATCTAACCAAATAAAATTCTTATTTAAATGTAAAAGGAGGATAAGGAATTAACTCAAGAAGGCATAAGGAGGATAAGGATTAACTCAAGAAGACATAAAGATGCTGGACTCTTGATGCATGAGTGAGCACAGTGTGTCTTGCACACAAAAAAGGCTAGAGATTGACAATGCACAAGCTGTTTCTACAGCTACTACCCCACACTCATCTAACTCCTAAGGTATCAATACCTTATACCTTGAGAAAAATTTTGCCTGATATCTTTTACTTCCAGCCATTCATACACAAAGAAGTTGCATCAATAAAACCAACTTGCATGTGATTAGATAGTGGATATAGGGGCTTCAGACCATATTTGTTGCTCACTCACTCGTATAAATTAGTCGTCAATATTTTTGTGAATCTGCCTAACAATGTCAAAGCACCAATGATTTATACAGGTTCTATTAGGATTTATACAGGTTCTATTAAGCTTTTTGATAACTTGATCATAGATGATGTCCTCTCTGTCTCTTCATTTAGATTAAACCTAATCTCAGTAAGTAAGATGGCTAGATCACACAATTACCCTTTCATTTTTAACTAGAATACATGTCACATTTGGAGCCATCATTTTTAAGTAGAATACATGTCACATCTGGGCCATTCACCATGGATAATAATTGAAATTGTTGAACTAAAGAAGGGTTGTTCATTTTGCACAGAACCTTGTCAAATCAGCAATTGTCAAACCAGCGACTATCAAATCCTTCCCAACACATGTCAAGTTAAATAGAGAAGTCAATATGACATTTACTAATCACACTGATTCTAGAGATAACAACAATAAAGGTGTATAATTGCGGGTGCTGGCCTTGCGGGAGGAGCAATGGTGTACGGATAGGGGAGATTTTTTAACCTCGCTTTTAAATGAGGCAGCGAGAGATTTTTTACCCCCACTTTGAAATGGAGCGGTGGGAGATTTTTACCCCCGCTTTTAAATGGAACCACTGGCAATAATTAAATAATATATATAATTATATTTATTATGTACTTATAAATATATTTATAATTAAAATAAATCATAAACTAATAAAAATATATATTATTTTAACAATAATAAATTGAAAATGAAAATTAGTTATGTTAAATGATAAATAATTTAAATTTATATATAATTTTAAGTTTGGTTAATTTGAAAATTAGTTATTAATAAATTGATCACTTTATTTAGAATTAAAAGAAAAAATCTTATAAAAAGAATTAATTTTGAATAAATGTACATTTTAATTATAATGAAATGTGTACTTTGTCACAAAATTAATACTTTTTCTTATAATAAACATAATAAAGTATGAAAAATTCAAATTAATTATAATAAACAAAAGTATAAAAAATTTTATTTTAATTGATATAAAGATTGATACTCATTTTTATTACAATAAACTAATTAATTAATTATTAATAGTATAAAGTAGTATTTTTTATTATAATATTATTAATAAATAAATTTAAATGTTAAAAATTCCCTCTCCTAATGAGGTACTTGTGGGAGATCAAGGTTGGTGATGAGAGTGGAGGGAGCAAAGACGGGGTATAGGACGGGAGCGGGGGGAAGTTTTCGACAATGGGAACTCTCCTTCATTGCAATTCCTAATTGATTCTATCCCTGAAAGATTTGTGAGATCTACCTTTTAGCTAAATAGAAAAGAAAACCATTTCCTATACATATAATAAACACCAAAAAATGTTTCGAATTAGTTCACATTGATACATGTGGACCATATTCAAATGCTACCGTGGGAGGATATTACTACTCCTTGACTATTGTAGATGATTTCAGCAAATGTACTTGGACATACTTGATGAAAAATAAAATTGACGGCTTTTTCATTTATCTACTTTCTATGACTTAGTCTTGACACAATTTAACTAGAAAATCTTTTGCACAAGGATTGATGATGCCCCATAATTGAACTTGATCAAATTCTACATAGATCAAGGAATCATTCACCCATTATCTTGTGTTGAGACTCCTTAGCAAATTACAATTGTAAAAAGGAAACATTAACACATTCTTTGTATAGCCAGAGCCTTTTTTTCAAGTCTCAATGCCTATCAAATTTTTGAGGATACCAGTCTAACTGTAATTTACATTCTAATTAGATTGCTTACAAAGTCCTAAACTACCATTCCCCTTATGAGATACTCTTTCAAAAGTCCTCTAATTACAGCCATATTAGAGTTTTAGGCTCACTAGTGCTTACCTCTACCTTGAAGAGGGACAGAACAAAACTCCAACCAATAGTTATAAAGTGTGTTTTCATTAGTTATCTTCCTTATATGGAAGGGTACAAACTTAATGACCTAAATACTCGTGAAGTCTTCATATCTGAAAAATGTCATCTTCTCTAATAAGTCTTCCCTTTTGACAAAAACTTATTGAAATCACTTAAACAAACCTTAGAAAATACTTAGCCTTCCTGCATTGCATGATAACTTCATCCCTAAGCAACACAATCGTCTGAGAGCACCTGATCAAACTCCTTCACATGAAACAAATTTACCATCTCAAGATATGCACGGTTAGCCCTTAGCACAATCACCATCATAGGACAAGTATCACCCACCTCAACCACCTAATGAACCTCATAATTATCTTAAAAGGTCAATTAAGGTTAGGAAATTATCTAAATATGTTGAAGTATACCACCATGACCTATCATAGACAAACAATAGTAGAAGCTGCACAACTGCACATCCTATGGCCAATTACTTAGGAACTTCAAACCTTTCAAAACAATACAAATACTATATAACAACACTAAATGATGTGCAAGAACTATCCTCATTTGCTAAAATTGTGTGCAAACCACATTGGAAGCAAGTAATGTAAGAAGAGTTGCAAGTGTTGAAAGATAATGGGATATGGAAAATAGTTGAGCACCCTAAAGGCAAGCATGTCATTGGATGCAAATGAGTATACAAAACAACGTTAAAAGCAAATGGAGAGGTGGAAAGGTTCAAGGCCAAGTTAGTTTCAAATGGTTATAACGAAATTGAAGACTTTGATTACAAGAAGACATTCAATCCAGTTATAAAGCAAGCAACAATAAGACGCTTCTTCTCCTTAGCCAAAATTTGGATTGGACAATATAGCAACTTAATGGTCACAATGCCTTATTGAACGAGGACTTAATGGAGGAAGTTTACATAACAATTTCCCAAAGACAAAGTCAAATTTGGAGTGCATATTAAAAAATTCATTATATGGCCTCAAACACGCCTCTAGACAATGGAATACCAAGTTTATGAAAGCCTTGAGTGAATATGAATTCAACCAATTCAAATCAAATTACTCCATATTTACCAAGAAAACAAAAGAGAGAAATGGTGGCCTTAATAGTGTATAATGATGATGAAGTAGTGGGAAGCAATGATCAAGATGAAATTGGCACAATATTGAAGTTCCTTAGGATAGAATTCAATCCAAAGTCCCTAATCTTGAATGATATTTAGTTTTTTTTCTCTGTCATCCAACATATAAATAAGTAGGTGAATAGGTTAAAAATGAGATTGTTAACAACAGGTAATATGCGTAGTTTTAATCAACTATTATTTTACAAAATAGAAATAGCACACTTGTTTCGATACACACAATATTTATGAATAAGGATAACCATATATCAATGAATTTTAAAATGAAAAACTCAAGGAGTTAGGATAATGTTTGAAAACATATTAGAAGACAAAACAGTTAATTTACACCTCCTCTTTCATTCTGCAATAGTAGGTTATTATTATGATTATTTTTGATGTGCTGTTAACATTGGGCAAAATTGTCTCAAGGATGTGGCTAAAATTTTTACGGAAAATTGTTATATTTGAGAAATCATTGGCAAAATACCGAAAGTACGTAATTTGTTTAAATAAATGATTTATATCCCCCCAACGCGAAGGTCGTTGTAGTATAGTGGTAAGTATTCCCGCCTGTCACGCGGGCGACCCGGGTTCGATCCCCGGCAACGGCGCCTTTTTTTTCCATACCGCAATCTTCTCTTCTCTCTTGTCGTTTTGTGTTTCGTCCCTCTGTCTTTTTCTTCTAAATACTTCACAACGGCTTATTTTGTCCATCTCGTCAGACATATGCGCGGTTTACAGTGAGAATATTCGTTTGACAAATAATCTGGCCATGACTCACACATTTATGATAAGTAAAGGTTAATACAGCAACTATTAATTGGGTTTTGAAGGGTTGAGCTCGTCCCAGGTTTCAATCCACGTCACCAAAGCATCTGCAAGCTTCACGAAGTATGGGTGGCCTTTGCCCAGCTTCCCTTCGACCTGTTTGGAGAGTCCGAGGTAACACTTCTGGACTGAGTCGGATTCCTTGGAGAGGGTAGCTGATTGGAAGAAAGGGATGATCTCATTCTTGCCAAAATATGCCTTTGTACCCTTTCTTTGGGTTCACGAAAGGGTTGCTGGCCTTGCTGAGCCAGATATATGGCAGCCCAGTTTTCACTCCCAACCCCAGGTGGCCACAGATCACCTAAGACAATCAAGAATATATAAGACCCAAATCTGAAAGGCATGTAATTATCTTGTTGTTGGATGCAAGGTTTTTAATTTTTCAGTTATTCATTATAAATAAGGTTACAAGGTAAGTGGGTGTAGAATGAAGTGTGAAAAAATAATTTTATTTGTGTGGAATCTAAAAGCTCAATTACCTACGGATCAAATTACTTTTAATCCCATCGAAATTTTTAATATAAATAAAGTGATCCGGTCATAAGACTCTTCATTCAGAAAACATGTGAGAAGAAGATCATTACATAATTCTCAATTTACACCTCACAAATAATGGACTTAGGTACGACTTTTTATAAATTTATAATTTTCAAAAATGATCAAATAAAGGATATTCAATTGAATAAATTCCAACAAATCTGTCTCTTAGATCAATTTGAATTGAATTTGGAAAACCATACCTTGGTGCACCAGCCAGCCCACACATCATCATACCGTCCACTTGTCTGACCGTCGCCCATTAGACCAAAGTACATAGCTGGATCAATCACCTCGCGGTCAAACGCCAGGTTCATGCCACATATGGGAAACAGCGTGCCCTTCAGTATGGTCAACACGGCGTCAACGTACCTACACGCAATGCATGCAAACAAAGCGTCAATCTACTCAAAACTTACCTAGCGATCATCGAATAATAGTGTACGCTTTGGAGCGACATTCTTAGTGTTCCTCTCTCCGGGCTTGACGAGCTGCGTCCGCGCATCATAGTCAGGAATGTTCAGCCACAGGCCGTGAGACACCGCCGTCGGCACTCCCTCCGGGAGGCTGAAAGGGTAGGCCCGCACGAAGTCCGAGCCCTCACGGAAAGGGTCGTACATCTTGTTGAAGAACAGTGGCTCGATGGGGTCAGCATATGCTTGATGTGCTGCTCCAGTGCATTTATCCGCGCGCCTGCTGGGTCTGTCGCTACCTACTGCATTCAAAAGGAAAAGTCACAATTCTGATTCACGACATCCTTAAACACGTGAAGGAAGAGTACTTACGAAGCAGTCGTCGTCGATGGTGAAGACATACTTCTTCTTGGAGACCACGTATCCGAAGCACCGACGGGCGGAGTCCTTGAAGGAGATGCAGGAGGCTCTGGGGCCGATGATCTTGTTCACGTCGTTGCAATTGTACAGCTCGTAGTCGAAGCCGTCGGGGAGCCCTTGATGGTCTTGCTGGGGTCGCGGTCCTGCACGACGATGAGGTGGTGTGGCTCGAAGAACGGCCTCCACATCTCGAGGAAGTCCAGGTTTCGGATCGTAGGGATGACGATGTCCAGTTCGTCTTTCAGCGGAGTGGCGGCGGTGGCCACGGCTGAGGAGGAAGCAGCGACGATGAGCGAGCGTACACTCTTCAAGTTTGGAGGAGGAAAGGGTGCGCTGTCACTATTTTGGGATTTTTATATGGGATGTTTGGGTACGTGGCGTCACGTGCGGCGGGGCGAGGTTGGTTTGTGTGGTTGGTAGATGAATTGAAAAGTGAGGCGACCCCCGGCTTTCGGAGAGATTTCTCTCTTATACTCCAGTTCTTGTTTTTCCCTTTTGGTCTTTTTAGTTTAGTGTTTGTATTTTAGTCCATATTTGATTCGTTGTATCCATTATGAAATAAATAAACAATTTTCTGACATTCTACGAGTACACATATTTATTGAAAAATTAAACAACTTAATTTATTATAATAAAATATAGTGTTAGTATATTTTTGATAATGTTGATAATAAAACTAATTTATTTATAAATTAATATTATATTTAAAAAATAATAGAGAGAGAGAGAGTAAACAAGAAGAAAACAAAGTCAAAATTTTGGGGTAAAAAAGTTGAAAATAAGATTAAAGGAGAAATAGAGAATATAAAAAAAACAAGAATAATTTGGTAATTTAACACAAAAAAAAAAAAGTTTATTACTATAAACTCCTCACATCTAATAACACAGTAGTACAATTTAAGAACAAAAGCATAAATTTACATGTTACAACTAAAATAATCTCAAAATTTCACCAATATAGCGTTGATTGTTATATAAACTCGATAATAACTGGAAAATGCAGTGAAACCACGTATGGCATTAACATCCAAAGAGTCGGGTCTCCTTTGGAATCATATGCATCAAGCACCTACTCCGTTCCACAAGTTAAAAATGAGAAACTGGAGAAGAAATGAAATTCAGACGATATGAAGAGTGTCCTCTTGAAATTTTCACCCCTGTTGGATGGCTATGCTTCCACAAAACCATTAAGCTGATCCTCCGTCACCATCCATACTATGTCTTCCTGACGCGATAATTACTTACGTCAAAATAGTAAGACAGTAAATTGTAATCGAATCTGAATTTGAAAATCTCAGAAACGCAAATCGAGCGAAGAACGCCGATCCAATGTGGTAAGATTAAATTAAACTCGATGTAAACGGCCACAATTAACACACCGAATACCAATTGATATGTTACGAATCACATGAATCACTCTAGAATGACTCGATTTGGGATTGAAATTCACGAGAAATTGAAAGAACAATTCCAGAAAATTTGAAAGGAATTTTGAACTGATTAAAACTCTGTCTGTGTCAAATGACTGATGAAAACGAATTTATAAGTATTTCAACAACCCTAACCCACCTACAGTTGGGCTTACTTCTCATATTGGGCTTATTCTGATTGACCCCAGAATTAAAATAATTTAAGAAGAAATAAATAATAAAAATTAACTAATCCTTTTGCTCCTTTGTTTTCGAGTCTTCTCAAAATATTCACCCTGCGCTCTTATTTGGATTTCTCAAATTTATGTCCTCGAATGACGTCCTCTCGAATTTCATGTACTAAGGAATTGATTGTTTCCTTCAATCTTTTTGTCCGTCCTCTTGTTATTGATCCTTTGAAATTGTCAATAGGCCCCTTTATCATGCTGGACGTTCACTTTACTTTCCATACTGTATAATTAAGTTGTATAAAGTTAAATTACACAATTGTCTTGTTTAAATTTTTTTCTATCCCTTTTATTTATCACTTTTCTTTCAACTTATTGTTTTAATTGTGTACCCTCTCAAGCTTTTTTTTTTTTTTTCTCTTTTTAAATTGTTTTGACTTTTCTTATTGATCACCTCTTTCACCAATGATTTTCTTGAAGATATTTAAGGGGAGGGCCACAAACTAGGAGGACCAATAATGATGCAGCAGATGAAGCACAAGAGTTGATCGAATACATTGACGTCAGAAGATGTTTCGTATTGTCAAAGTCAAGTCGCAACTTCTAAAATTACAAAAATCCGCTTAGAAAAGTGACTCTTCAGCAGACTATGACGACTAACCCTATGTTTGGTTATAGAAATTTAGGAAAGAATAAAAAAGAAGATATTAAAAAAAAATTGATTGTTTGGCTGATAAGAAAAATATTAAAAAATTTTAAAAAAAAAGAAGAGAAAACTCCTTTTCCTCACAAAATGTGAAGAAAATGAAAGAAGCATAATTTTAATTTAAGCTCCCTTTTCTTCTTCAAAATTTAATTTTCACCAGTTATAATTTTTTTTCATTCATGCATTATTTATTTTCTTATATAATAAAAGAATTTAATTTCAAAATTTTTTGATTTTATTTCTTCTTGTTTTAATATTTTCCTCCCATTTAAATCCTTTGAATTAAACAAGATATATATAAGATTTCAAATTTCTATAATTTTCTTCTTTTTTTCTAATCATTTCGTTTCCTCGACAAAATCCTTAAATCAAGCACACCGTAAGAGTTGCCTCAAAGTTAGGAAAGACGATCGGATCAAATTAGGATAACAAATATTTTTAACGTGTAACTCAATTTTGACCAGAACTCACAAAGCTCAACCCAATTGGAAATTGTGCTTCAACTGTCTCCCACTCATGGCTCTGTGAAGCATTATATCCAAGTTTGATCACTGCAAAATTAGACAAAGAACCAACAATGGTCGAGATTTCTGATGCTTTCTAGAAGAATTTCTTGGGCCTAGCTCATAGCATGCTGTGATAGCAGGAGAAGAATGAGACTTGCAAGTCTTTGACTTTGAGTAAGAATGGCAATTTTTGATTTATTTTGAAAACATCATACAAATTTAATATAAAATCAATGGATTCGAAAAAATAAACAGAGCGTATTTGGGTTGGGAACTAGTTTAGAATATTGATGCATCAACCTAACTTATTAATCTGTAGTCAGACCTAATTCTCATCCTAACTTACTAAATCCTAAACCAAAATTATGACCAGTTTGAGTACTTGTTGCTTTATAATTATATAGAAGTAACTAAGATTCCAAGTGTTTTTGGAGAAATCAACACTCCCGAACTCATGAACAAAGAAAATCTTTGGTGCACCTTGCAGAATGGGTCAAAGCAGAACAACAAAGTCTAGGAACAACTTCGTAGTTAAAGGTCCATTACCTCATTGACAAAGGTTTTGGGTTCAAAATCGAGGTGCAGGTGTGAGTAAAAGAAAAATGCTTTCAGCATGATACCCTTAAAGCCATAACCAAGATATGGGACTTGTGAATAACACAATAAACTGGATTCAATATTGACAAGATTATGTCAAACGTACACATGGGTTTTAGAGGATGGGTAATTCTTGATTGGTACATGTGTTCTTCATGTGCCAAACGGTGGGGCATAGAAGTGTGTTGTTGCTTCAGCAAATTGAACAATTCAATTTGGTTGGCTGAGGATGGGCTTGATCTTGATAGGTTGGATCAAGCAACTTTATGAATGTGAATGTAATCAAGTCATTACTATCTTTAATTTAGTGCAACAACAAATTGTCTAAACTTCTTCAACCCTATGTGAAGATCTGAAAATGATGGAATGGTAATCAAGCAATTTCGTTGACCGTTTTTGACATATTAACAGTCCCATCTTCAGATTTTCTTAACAAACAAGACGGGGATTGGCGTATTTGAGTTTGGTGTTGAAAATCCTTCAACCCATTTCAAATTTTATGGCACGAAACCCTTGCTTCAAGAAACAGGGACTCCGCCTGTAATATGCGGGCTGAAAATGGACCAAGCAACAAATCACTAGCATCCAACTGCCAGTGGATGGGACATCTCAAGTCCTCGACAAAACTTTAACTTCACATGTTTCTTTCCTTACACTTAAATCCCCCTGCCTGTTACATAACAGTACTAATTCCATTACATGAAACTGAAAATCTTAGTTTTTTGTTTTTGTATCTTGGACAACGTGAGCAGAAGAAACATGGGATTCCTGGTTGCTCCTTTCTTCCTCGCTGTGCTGTTTTCTTCTGCAGGTAACGTTCAATCTCCTCTAAAAGTGGTTGAGTACTCCACTTGTACTGCTTCATTTTGATCTCTTACAGCGTTACTTTGCAATGTAGCTGCCTACGATCCTTTGGACCCGAATGGGAACATTACAATCAAATGGGATATCCTGTCCTGGACGCCTGACGGCTATGTGGTAAGTTGTCAATGACTTCACTTTGGAGCAAGATTTCCACTTCTTTCCAACATCTTTGGATCACCTGCATATATGTATTCAGATATAATCTAGCAAAATTCTTACAGATCGGATACTTAGAACTATGTCAAATCATCATCCAAAACCTTGTTAGGTCAGATACTTGGAATTAGTTCTAATCATCATCCAAAACTAGGCATGGCCACGGCTCTAAACCAGTGGCTCCCATTCTAGAAAAATGAAAAATTAGAATCAGAAATTTTTAGTTACTGGAACCATTGTTTTAACTTTGGTCCTTTAATGGTTCTAATTTTGGTTCCTTACAGTTCTAGCTTTACGCAATCATATTTAATCACCTGTTATTATAAATTTTTTATATAAAATGAAAAAAATGAAGAAAAATCATATTTTGATTTTATTATTATCTCAAGAAGCAAAAAAATAAGTGATACAAATTTTATAAAATACATTACAAGATCAATTATAACGAACACTTTTGAGTACGAAAAAAATATACAAAATGTATCCACTGAAAAAAATACACACAATGTATTCATTGAAAAAAAATACAGTGTTAAACTTCTTAATATTAATATAAATTAATATTAAATATATATCAAATTGTACATATGCTATATAAATTATATTATATATTACATATACATTGTACATATAAATTATATTCCAGTTTTGGTTCTATTTTTCAAAAATAAAAACCGAAATTTATGCACGAATTTTGCACGATTCTGTTCCACAGTACAAGTCTCAGTTTTGGTTCTAATTCAAACATGGTTCGGTCAGATTAGGCTCCCAATTCCAAAGGAAATCATGGCAATGCATACATAAAAACTAATTTGCACTGTACCTTTAATTTGACGTAAGGCTGTGGTGACAATGAACAATTTCCAAATGTACCGGCACATCATGAGCCCTGGCTGGACGATTGGTTGGACGTGGGCGAAGAAAGAAGTGATATGGTCCATGGTTGGGGCACAAGCCACAGAGCAAGGGGACTGCTCCAAGTTCAAAGGCAACATCCCACATTGTTGCAAGAAAAGCCCTAGTGTGGTGGACTTGCTCCCTGGAGTTCCTTACAACCAGCAATATACCAACTGCTGCAAAGGTGGAGTCCTGGCTGCCTGGGCCCAAGACCCTGAGGCTGCTGTCTCTGCATTCCAGGTGAGTGTTGGCCAGGCTGGGACTTCAAACAAGACCGTTAAACTCCCCAAGAACTTCACCCTTCTCGGCCCCGGACCAGGATATACTTGTGGCCCTGCCAAGGTTGTTCCTCCAACAAACTTTCTGACTCCTGATCGTCGAAGGAAAACTCAGGCCCTGAGTAAGTCCAGACAACATTGTTCTCTGAACTTGTCAAAAATTCAAGAATACGATAACTAACAACATAGTTACCTGCTAAGTTTGATATCTTGAATCCTTGCACAGTGACATGGAACGTGACATGCACGTATTCTCAGTTCATTGCCAGGAAGCACCCCACTTGTTGCGTCTCCTTCTCATCTTTCTACAATGAAACCATCACGCCATGCCCTTCTTGCGCTTGCGGCTGTGAAAACAAGAACAAATGCGTCAGGTGAGTTGCTTCCTTCTGTTTAGCATTGAACAAGACTAAGAATGATAGGCTATAGCTGATCGTGGTTTTGAAATAGGAGTGACTCCAAACTCCTGAGTGTGGTGGGAATAAATACTCGTAGAAAAGATAACGCGCCCCTGCTACAATGCACGCGCCACATGTGCCCGGTCCGGGTGCATTGGCACGTCAAGGTGAACTACAAGGACTACTGGAGGATAAAGATGGCGATAACTAATTTCAACTACAGAATGAACTACTCGCAATGGGCTCTTGTCGTTCAGCACCCGAATCTCAACAATGTGACTCAAGTTTTCAGCTTTGATTACAAGCCTCTTGTTCCCTATGGCTCCATCAGTAAGTACACAGCATATATGGATATATATATATATATATATATATATATATATATAGAGAGAGAGAGAGAGAGAGAGAGAGAGAGAGAGAGAGAGAGCAACGTTTCAATGACTGGTATTGAGATAATGTTACCTGGTATGCAGATGACACAGGGATGTTCTATGGCATGAAATTCTACAATGACCTGCTAATGGAAGCTGGGCCCCACGGCAATGTCCAATCAGAATTACTTCTTCAGAAGGATAAGAACACATTTTCTTTCAAACAAGGATGGGCCTTCCCCAGGAAAGTATACTTCAATGGGGATGAGTGTATGCTGCCCCCACCAGAATCTTATCCATTTCTCCCAAATTCTGCTCATCATTCTCAAGCTGTGATCTCAGTGTTGTTGTTCTGTTTTGTAATCGTTTCAGTGTTGTAATGTGCTGATGGGTTTTCGAGTTCTGACATTGTGAGAGGTTTTGAATCCTAAGTACTTCAGTGCCGATGAAATCAAGGCACAAGTGCTTTTTACGAACACTAAAATTCAATTGTACAAGAACGTGCGATATTATAATGAAGGAAGTAAATTCAATTTGCACTGCCAATTGTTTTTTCCCCACACTCTATGCATATACTAAACGGCGATATCATGAAAATAAGGATCTGAAAAATGGAAAGCATAATATGCATTGCAATCAGCTGGTTCTGTCAGATTGCACTCATCTCATAACAATACTATTATACACTATTATCTCACAAAAATATATCAATAATATTGAACAATGTAGCTATAAAAAGTAAAAGAATGGCAATGAATTCACCAACATTTACAGAAAGAAGCATTAGTATTCTTCTAAACTTTGTCCACCTGAATCCGTATGCATGTTTTAAAACATTGGTGATGTACGTGTGTCCTTCAGTTTGCTCTTCAATTCTAGCTAGTAATTCCACTTGAGATGGGAATGATCCCATTTGATGATGAAGATTCTTAAACGCATGCAAAATAGATTGCCATGGATGTCAAAAGAGTGAACACTAGCACAAGCAAGAAGACATTTTGCAGGCACTGGCATATCTGGTAGATATGGATATGTCTCTGGAGGAACACAACTTGTCACTTGATTTATATTTATGTCAAAGAACTTTATAGCACAACTTAAATTCTGGTATGGAGTTGGTGGCTTGTAGTTGAAGCTAAAACATCTGCGTCAGATTGTCAAAGTTGGGATGTTGGGCAACTAATTTCCACTGGGTATAATTCATTGTGTACTGAAGTTTATTATAGTGACCTTGACTTGCCCATAGTCCTCCTAGTTGAGTTTTACGTGCCAGTGGACTTGAATGGGGCATATATGACTTGTGCATTGGACTAGAGGTGCCAAGCTGTGACTCTTCTCAAGTTCTGTAACAACTGAGGTAAGGTGTGGGGAATCTGAACCTCATGGAAAGCAATGCGAAGAATGCAAAATCAGTAAAAAATGTTTATTGTGGAAAAAATATTATGAAAAGAGAATGCAACCAAGGAAGAAACTGAAGAGGAAATGGGAAAAGTTTCGCACAGCTTCCTGGTTGATTTGTGATTCGTGCCCCACATTAGCGGGAAAAAAGTTCCTGTAAGTTATAAATTGGGATAACTTTTTCAACTTATTAACCGAAGAACAAGTCTCATGTATTGATACCTAAAGTGAAGATGTGTGACCTATCTACGTGATCTCTGAAAGATGAATCTACACATGATTACTCACTGCGAACCAACGGGTGCAAATCATATGCCCGAAGGCGTAAATAGAATAGGGTGGGGGGGAATGTGCCCATGTCAATTTGGGAGAAGTTTTTAAACCAACTTATCGGTTGGGACAACCTTCTTTCTCAATAACTGGTCTTCTAGGAACAGATTGGAGAAAGGTTATTTTGGCAGCCAGAGGTAAAGGCTGGGCAAGAAACAATGGTGCTTTCGTAGAAGGACGAGATTCGGACACAAGAAGCAGTTCTTTGAGCCAGAAACTGTGAATAATGTTCATGTCGCTGCAATATCAGAAACAAGTTCATACTATGAATCTAAGAATTGATAATTTGAAGTATACATGACCAAATCTTTTGGAATCAAACATAGCTAAATGCACTCACATCCACGTTGCAGAAAGACACTGGAGGGTGTCTTATCCATATTGTCAGGTGCATGCTTCCATTTACACTTGATTAGAAGCATAATGGATATTTAATTTAATTATTAGAGATTAATTAAATTAAAAATGTAAGACACATGGATTTTAATTATTAATGGAAAGCCGTATGGGTGGTTATTAATAGAGATTAAAAATTAAATAATTTCTGGGTTAAAAATAATTAAAAGTCCAAGTAAGAAGCTTATAAATCTCATATTATGTATGTTCTAAATGCTATATATAGAAAATAAATCCTACCGAGTATAAAATATTATGTTTTATAAATAAATAAATTTATAAGAGCTTTAAATCATATGACTACTAGAAAATTAAGATGATATTTTTGAATCCCCTTCGAAAAACATATTTAGCCACTCTTTTAATTCTTTCTCTTATTCTGCCCAAAAAGTTGGTGAAGAAATTATGTTGTTGTTTTATTATTGTTTTTATTATTGGAATTTGAGTTATTTTGTTATTGTTATTATAGCCAATTTTAGGTAAACACAAGTTCATACATAATCTAAGTTCAATGGGAACTCACTTATGTAAATGAGACTTGGATACTAAGATCTTCACGCTCAATTTTCATATATATACTATCGACATAAGATTTAAGAGTGTAGAAGATTTGATTCTTGAATATGTTACATGTGGTATTCAAACCTTAAAAACCTCTGTCATACTTTAAAAATCAAAACTTTTTGTTCTAAAAATTTTTTTGTTGGGATTATACGAATTTGAATCTTTTAAATTGACTTGGTTTTGGGACCATTTCCTTCCAATTGCTGATTTGAAACTATGTTTCAATGATTTCCAATCAATTATTTGATTAAAAGGTTGGACCTTGAAGTGTTTTGGTGGGCTGATTGGTTGGGTTATAAGTTGAGTTATTGTACATGTCCTTGATTTATCTACTGTGTCTTGAGGTTGAAGACGACTGAAAGGTGATCTTTTTGTTTTAAAAATAAAAATGGTTTTTGAAACCCTACATTAATATTTGAGAAGCCAGCAGTCCGAGAAAACTTTACTTGTATTAACAAGTATAAAAATTATTTAAACTTAACTTGATTGATTTAAGTATATATTCTTATTAAAAATACATCACAATTGGCTTTGGTTGGCCAGTATGAGAGTCCTTTCGAGCCTGAAGGACATTAATTTGAATATCCAAATGTTTTATGTTCTGCTCTTTTTTGTTTTTAGTTTAACTGATAAAAACATAATCACATTAAAATATTATTGGAGCAAGTGTTTAGTCTAGTGGCAACATGATTATTTAACACATTTGAAGTTGAGTATTCAAATTTATTGTTTGAAACTCGGTTAAATTCAAATTGAGTTGAATAGTAATTATTTACTTCATGCCAAATTCAAGTATCACGACAGACATTTGAATTCGACTTGCAATCTATACTTTATAAGAATGCATGAATCTCCTAAACCGTGATAAAAGTAGAATTACAATTCTATCCTTTGAAAACCTCTACAATTTACTACATGTGTCACTTCCCGCACCATGTTCACCATTACAAATTAAAAAGCACTCCTCCTGCTTCTCACCCAATATATCAATTAGTAAATATAATTATGCATATTAAAACTAATTGCGTGCTACTACAAATATAATTCTACATTCATGAACAGTATAAAATGTGTTATTCTTATATTAATTACTTTTGAATATTATAATGTTGAGATCCTAAAATACCTTTATTGTTATATTATTTTCCTTTTATCCTTTTTGATTTTTTAGCCCTTTAATAACTATCTTCTTTTTTTTTTTTTTCTTTTCATAAAAATATTCATATTATTTTAAAATTTGAGTACTATTATTTTAGAATTAATTTTAATAAAATAATTTTTTTTTAATTAAGCATTAGCATAGAGTGTGACATTTAACTCGTACCATATGAAGTGGGCTACTTTTAGTCAGCTTCATCTTTTTCGGGTAAAAAAAAATCAATAAATAAATGATAACCTTTTGGAGCCCCAACTTTTTTTGCAATTATGTTTTATCTATTCATATATAATTAAAATGAAAATATTTAAAAATGGGTTCCACCTAATTCCACGTAATTCGAAAAGCTAAATCCAAGATTCTGATTTCTGAAAAATACGAAAATTGTTCAAATTTAAACAGAATAAATCTTATTTCAACAAAAATGTATTTGAACTAAATTTTTGACCAGGACAGCGGACGTCCTACAAACCAAGACCAATTATTTAATGGGCCAAATTGGAGAGCCCAATAATGAGACCACCCAATATTGCTTCTCCAGGCTGGATTCATGTGTTTCATTATAAATAATTTTTTAATTTTATGCTATCTTCAAAATCAAAAAATAAAAACACAATTAGACAGTAGACACACAAACGAAGTAATAATTATCACATTATATTTAATTAAAATATGTTGATGACTGGTGTTATGTTGTGAACTGGCTAAGACAAAAATTAATAATTTATAATACGCTATGAAAGTTGGAGTCGTTCTGTCTAATGAGTCATTTTCGGTGGAATATTCTTTTGACAAGTCATCAAAGTTGACCTACCACACCGTTGACCGCCGGTTTCCCTTGCAACGGATGGTGGTTGCCGTGTCCGCGTAGCAGAGGATCACCGCCGCCAATGATGACTTGGACTTTCCGTTAAACGGCTTTTCTAACATACCCACATTTTCATTCCACCCACCGCTCAACAAATATTTGGTCATTCCCATTTTGGGAATTTGTTGCGTGGAAAGAATTTAGGGAAAATTTCATTTTCGCAGGATATTGTAACCATTCTTTAAGCGGTAGTTTTTCTTTTTTGGATTTTTTTGAGTTAGCATTAGATGGATGCTGCGGGAGCTCATAGGCAATCGTTTGGTCAAACGGAGATTAATTGGGACAAGTAAGTTTGATTAATTTGCTTTCTGTTATTTCGTTGTTGCCGTTTAATGGATAATTTTGGTAAGACTTTTTAAGTTAACTCCTTGAGAATGGAAATGTAGCAAATGAAATATAGAACACGGTTATGTTTATGTGCTCGGCAAGGATTATTATTTTAAAGTTGTGTTTGAACATTGAAAATGAGGCAGGTTTTAATGTTGTTTCAGGTGAATTGCTAAAGTGAACAAAATACATAATTTCATTTTTGCATTTTGCCTTTCCGTGTTTAATTTGGTGGACCAGTAATTGAAGCAAGGGGTTCCTTAAACATATGTGTAAGGGACGGAAAGCATAGAAAGATTTTCAGTTAAAGTGAATCAATGTGTGATCTGTGGTTAGCTGAGGATTTTGTTGAAACTTGAAAATGAATTAATTAGTTCTCATATGTTAGTGACACGATTTCTTGTTAGTTTTTGACTGCAGAATTTGTTGTATCCATTGCAAATCTTCATTTTTGCAATTCCCGTTTCTCAGCCTGAGAAAAGAATTACTATTTAAGGGGGAGGAAACTATACCTAGTGAAAGATTTCTAGTTTGCCTTTTCATAATAGAAAAGGAAATGCATGTTGAGCAGTTTGGAAGTGGATCATTACTTAGAATAAAGAGAAAAAATTTTCATTTGTATTCTAAGTGTTCTATTTATTTATTTATTGTTTTAATTTTTGCTTGGAGACCATGATGGTGGTGCTGAAAAATACCTTTAACTCATGTAACTTGACATGTCTTTGTTACTGTTGTTGGGTGGTGACAACTAGTATTTGAAAATTGTGAATTTCTGTTATGGTGTCATTTTGGATTCCTTTTTGTTTATTTATGTTGTTATTTCTCCCTCAAGGCTTGACAAAACTAAGTTCTATGTGGTTGGAGCTGGGATTTTTACTGGAGTCACGGTCGCACTTTATCCAATTTCAGTTGTGAAAACCAGGCTACAAGTTGCTTCAAATGACTTTGTAGAAAGAAATGCAATTTCTGTTGTCAAAGGCCTACTGAAAACTGATGGGATTCCTGGATTATATAAAGGTTTTGGCATCGTTGTCACAGGGGCAATACCTATCAGAGTTATATTTCTCACTGCATTAGAGACAACGAAAGTAGCTGCTTTCAAGATGCTGGAACCGTTCAAGTTGTCAGAGCCTACACAGGCAGCTATAGCAAATGGGGCTGCTGGCATGATGGCATCTCTTTGTTCACAAGCTGCATTTGTTCCAGTTGATGTGGTACGCTGCACGTACTTTAAGCTGGTTATTTTGGGCTGTTGAATTTCTAGTTGAGGTTTATTAAGTGGGTAATATTTCTTGGATGGAAGAGGAATTCCATGAAGATTGTTCAACTAATATATTAGTTGATTAAAAAAAATACTGTAAATAAAAATAAAAATAAATTAACATACAAGTGCAGCACAAATCACATGTTGACTTTTACCTTAACATCCGTTCATGCTCTACTTTTCTTTTAAAATCTGGTTGATCCATGATATAGAATAAACTATAGTTTCTGAATGTAATCTTTCCTCATGTCGCCTCTTGTTGATTTTTGCCTAGCTTTTTCTTCCTATATGCATTTGTCAATTTTTTGGAAATATTAAAATTAAACTGATTTTCTGAAAAGGTTAGTCAAAGATTGATGGTGCAAGGGTATTCAGGCCATGCTACCTATAAAGGGGGCCTTGATGTTGTTCGTAAGGTTATTAAATCTGATGGGATCCGTGGACTATATAGAGGATTTGGTCTCTCAGTTGTCACTTATTCTCCATCAAGTGCTGTCTGGTGGGCAAGCTATGGTGCAAGCCAACGTTTCATCTGGAGGTATTGCAATAACCCTCAGTTTTGGTGGTGTTATATCATGAACCACACCCTTTCTTTTTCATAAACCAGACCCACCCTTTCTTGGTGTTATATCTTGATCTAGGGAGTAGATCATGAACCAAACTCTTTCTTTTTGTCAAAGTTATAGATCTTTACTTCTGCAACATCACTAGATTGTAGGCAGTGACCATGTATATTTGAATGGGAATAGTTCAGGTTGTAAATGAATGTTATAAAGCACTGGCGCTAGAGACTATCCTGCTGATTTGAGAATAATACATGCAATTTAGGATCAATGGAATAGTAATTGTTTTTCTTTTTTCTTTTGACAACTCTGATAGACTCTTGGATGATGGCATTACACCTCCAAGTGAAAGTCAAATTGTGTCAGTTCAAGCTGCCGGAGGGATTTTTGCTGGTGCAACTGCATCATGCATAACAACTCCATTGGACACAATTAAGACCCGCCTACAGGTAAGGCTGTTTCTATTTATTCTTGCATTGGTTCTAATTTTCTTTGGTCTTTTTATTTACGTCTATTTAATTTTGAATCGGTTGTATCAGAACAGGATTCTGTAATGTGAATCCAGTTAAAATAAGATTTAGGAACTGAACTTCTTTTGATTATCTAGGCAGAACACTTCTAATTTTCATTGTTCGGTTTGATGTTTGGTTTAATGCTCTCCAGGTAATGAAACATGAAAAAAGACCCACAGCAAGGCAAGTAGTTAAGAAATTGATTGCTGACGATGGATGGACTGGATTTTATAGAGGACTGAGCCCAAGATTTTTCAGCATGTCGGCCTGGGGAACCTCAATGATTCTGGCCTATGAATATCTAAGTAATCTTTTCTTGTCTGTTCCTTCTTACTCACTGTTCATTATGTGGTTATTTTTATCCGTGGTCCTTTTGTGAATGGTGATAGTGAAGTTATGAAGCTTGTGACATGTCTTTCTTCAATCAGAGAATATTCTTATAGAATATCAATTGGTAGAGACAAGCATATATTTTCATTTTTGTTGCCTTTTTAACTTTCAGGACCTTCAGGCACATGTTTAGCAGTGAGCGTAGATTTAGGAGTTTCATAGGCTTAATGCTTAAAAGGACCTTCCTTTCCACTCTCATCTCCTGGTTCATTATTCTTCTTCTAATTTGTGGCATCAACACACTGGACTGTGCTGCTTAAATTTTGCTCACTAGTCTTGATGCCTGTGGACGATCTGCGTGCTTGGTGAAGCCCTCCTTGTTAAGTTTGCCTTCTTTGTGGTTGCTCTCCATAGTTTTCTGTAGCATACTTTTTGGCATAATTAGCTAGGTTGTTTTAGTCAATTTAGGGAGAAAACTTTCTCAAGTCGACTATCCTAGTTGGTTTCCGTACTTCAACTCCCGCTGCCTTACATGTGATTTCATCAACGCACCAAAAGGGCATCTGTTGCTTGTTCATAACTTGCTTGCCTCTATGATGAAATCCAGATGATCTGGAGTCAATATAACTTTCATTGGTCATTTTTATAGCTGTACTTTTAATGTCTATTTCAACACTATGGCAATGTTAAAATTAACTCCAACCATTTCTTGGTGATTCCTGACCCTGAACTAATGAATTTATTGTGCCTTTTGGATATGCAGAGCGCATGTGTACAAAAGACGCATAGGCTCCGTCAACAAGGTTCAACTAAGGCTATTTTTCAAATAGGTAACAGAGATTACATCAAACCTGCTTATACCTATGCCTGGTGCTGAAGATGAAGTCGAATCCTTCCCTTAGCAGATGAACAAAATAAACGAATTGTGACATTCTATTGTTGTTACACTGAAAAGTCAGCAAACTTCCGTATTAGAATTTGATCATTTGCCAATTGCTGACAATTCCGATGCCATAATTGTAGCTATTAATCTTGCAATCTCAGCATGCAATGTTGTATTCTTTATCAACAAATTGTACTTAAAATGTAATTTTACCTTTTGAGTCCTAATATTTTCTTATCAAAAACTCACGCATATGGTCTTTAGCCATTAACTACGTTAACTTGTATGCGGAAAGAGCTTCTTTTCTTTTGTGGTGAACCTGGTACATTAGATGCCACACTTTGTGCATTCTACACTGAACTAACATCTCTAAGAAATGTTTAAACATTCTTCCATTTTTTCGGACACGGATAGGTGATCAACAAGTGAGGTTACTGTTATTTGAAGATAACAGTTCTACAATATTTCGCAATAGAGGTTAATTAGCAAGAGAGAAATTCAAAGAAGAGAATCAAAATTTATCTTATATTGGAAAACCTACAAGATCGTGAGAACCTATAATGACATAAAAGTTTCACATATGTGAATCTCACTACAAACAGCGAAGCCATGTCCTAAAGCTTGATTAACCAAAACTGCCCTTCAAATATACCTTATCCAACAATCTGGGACTCATCTTCATCACTGTTATCATCCTCATCATCCCTGCTGAAGTCTGCATACTCTTCAAGCATTGATGCAGAGAATCTATCATCAGCCTTACTCTCATCTTTGGTTGGAGTCATAGCTGAATGAGATTTTCCTTTGTTCATCTGCCACATAGAAATCGAGTAAGCACTGAAATTCAGAAGAAATGATCCACCAGAATGATGAAGTTGGACAAAAAGTTGCAGACTTGAAGCAGCCATCAATGGCCAAACTTCAATCTATTAAAGAAGAAAGCAAAGATGATTTTACTTGTTTAACCGATCATAGTTTTCATTTGTGCTCCTCTCTTCATGTTATTTTGTTATTTTCTTTTTCTCATATATTCCTGCTTGATTGATTTCCATTTTTTCCCATAAGTGCTCTCAGATGACCACACCTCGCCGAGTCTCTTGCCCTCAAGTCCACTAGTCTTATCCAAAGAGTTTTCCATAATTTTGCAGTAGGTTCTTGGATTTATGAAGTAGACATGTTATCAATCATGAAGCTATTGACTGGGTGGTGCAATACTGAGACATGTTTATTTGCAATCAAGTAATGTAAGCTCCTTTGGTGCATAACTCAATAAGCCTCCCACTAAACTCTGTGTCCAAGTCGTTCATTCTTGCACCAAAACAGGCTGTAGACATGGCCATAGGAGACCAGAGGAAAAGTTTTTTAAGTTTATTAAATGACCATAATTATGTCAGTTCAGATAGCTAATATGCAGTACCACTGAATGACTTTTAGTCATATTAATTTGGCAGATGCAATCTAAAAATGTTTTTATCCCCATCAGTATGTCCTAGAATACAGTTCTAAATACAATACAAATTAATACCAGTATATAATAGTTAAGTCCTGGGATCACCCACAATGAAAATGTTTCAATTAAATTCTCCAGTAGTAATCCTCCATACATTAATTATACTCCTAACAATCGGCCCAGTGATCTCAATTATACTTTCGAAAACACTTTGTGAAAATACCAATCTGTGGCGTGTGCTTACAAAATGCCAAAAATACTTCAATAGGGATTCAGTTTCTATCTCAGGTATGAACCCCCAAACAGATATATAAAATAGAAAATTAGCAAAAAACATAAATAATTGCAAGGCCAGTGTTGAACAACAAACTTACAGCTCGCAGCAAAGTTCTCCTGTCCCTCTCTCGAGCATTTTTGATTGCCTAAAGCAGCAGTGAATTAACATAACAAGTTTCTCACTCAATAAACAGCATGCGTTGCAATGAACCCAAAACCACAATAATTGGTTTAAGTATTATAAACACACATCAGAAATAATAAATGAACGAGTCATGGACACATGGTAACAATAACAAAATGTAAACCTCTTCTAGTGTCTTCTGCTCAGCTTCAACTTCTGAAATATCTCTGCAAGACATATGTAATGAAATACATCACACGATCATAAACTGAACTAATTCTCTTGAAAATCAAACACAAGTTTACAACAAACAAGAGAAATTCCACTTAATTTTCTTTCATAACTCCTACCAATTAATCTTCACATTAAATCTCAATCATTTATATAGCTTTTTGAGCAGACTGATTGAAACTAAGGGGAAAAAGGTTATACCTTCCAACTATGCGTTCCACACGACATGAACATTTCGCACATACATGGTTCTCCTTAGCACAACCTACACTCATTATCCTCCAAAATCAAGTTTTGATTAAAAAAAGGAAAACCACAACTTTCAACACAATGTTAGTTGGATATTCATAAAAGCTAAAACTATATCAAAATAAAAGCAAATCAATAAATAAATAAAAACTAACCTACGCAGAGATTGTGATAAGCTTGTCGAACATTCCTCTTGGAACACCGTTGACTATAATCGATTTCGCAAAAAAGAACAACCCGGTAATAACAATCTATCTGTCAAGAAACACACAAAAAAAAGGGAAAAACCAAAAAACAGACACAGAAACAAGAATCAAGCAAAAATTACCATTTGGCAGCTTCGGTGAGGGGCTTATACTTTCCGTACTTCCGTTTCCATTCAATCTGCTCTTTACAGCGAGAGCAAACCCCTGTTACTTCCGAATACGGCCTCAATTTCCCCCCGACTTCCTGCCACAATGAATTCATCACCATATACGTACGTACACACACACATATAATGTTACACACAGAAATACACAGATTTTGAGAAAATTTGATCATCCAATTGCTTGTTTTGTGTGTATCGGAGGAAGTTGAAGACAAATACGGTGGGATTAATCTTGCGGCCGGTGTTAGGTTTCCAGGCGAACTTGTTCTGGTGCTTCGGCGGGCCTCTAGGCTTGCTGCTCATCTTTGTTCCACGCCGTTAGATCCTTCACTGACCTACCCGCATTCGTGTGAATGTGTGTATATATGTACCATAGCAAAATTAATTAAATTCATTAATTATAATAAAAAAAAATCATATTTTTAGTATTTTAAAAAATAAAATTATTTAGAAGTTAATTTATATTTAAAAATTTTGCAAAAAGAGAAAAAGAATTAGACGTGAGAATAAAGACAGAAAAGAATCAAATTTCTATTGAGAAAAAAATAAAAATTAAAAGTTAGTTGCTTTAAACCTCTCAAAAGTAATTATATTGTCTAGATAAGGGCTCTAAAGCTGTTTGTTATTAGAGAACATATTGCTATTACAAAATATTGCTGATGTTAATTAACTTAACTGATAAATAATTTAATCAATTTATCTAGGAAAAAATTATGTACCTTTATGAGTCACGAGAAAATTGAAATTTAAATCTTTTTCTATTTTTTATACTAATTGTATTTTTCTTCTCATAAAAGAGTAGATAAAGATTGAACAATCTGATAATTTATTTGGGATAAATGGAAAATTTTATTCATACAAATGTGATTGATGGGAGCCGCTTGAGGGGGCATTAGTTTGTTCACGTGCTCTTCAATCTTTTAAATAATAAATGGCGATATTTGCTTTTAGTTTTAAGTGTATGTTTTTTGATATGTATAAGATAAAAATAAAAATAAAATTTTAATAATTTAATAATTTTAATATATATTTTGAGGTAAACATAATCAAACAAATTATGTTTATAGAAAATCTATTACTACATTTTTTGGCCTCTATCAAAGGGTTGAGCTTTCTTCAGGCAGGCCTTTTATTTAAATATATAGATTTTTAAAACACTTCATCAAAATAATTCACTTTTTAGAGATGTTTAAAATATCATTCTTTGGGCCTTTTATTTAAATATATAGATTTTTAAAATGCTTCGTCAAAATAATTCACTTTTCAAAGATGTCTAAAATATGACACTTCGTCATCTCAAATATAGTAGAATGTGGCAAATTTTAAAAAAATGGGGGCAAAATTGATTAATAGCCATAGCGCCGCAAAAAAATTCAATTCCACCCTCTACAAGGGCAGTATAGAAAAAATATAATTTTTTTTTATTTCGATAAATAAAATTCACTCACTCACAGGGTGGAATAAAGTTATGTGTGTGTGTGTGTATTGATTTAGAATTGTTATGTACAATGATTTAGAGTTTTTACGTGGGGAGAGGAAATGTTCCTTTTTTTGGAGAATACTCTCAAGAACAAATTCAGTAAGACGGGATGGGGCTTGTAACTTAAAAGATTACAGCACAGGGTTATGACCACGGTTTGAGATAAATCGTATTGGGAATGTTCTCTTAACCAATTTTTCTATTGATTTCTTTCATAATTCGGAAATTTTTTATCCCCCAATTTTGAATAAACTATTCCTTATGTTTCAAAAGAGTTCTTTATTTCAGGCTTAAGAAAAAAGGGGACTCCTTGATATTGAAGAACAGATCTTAATTTATACGAGTTACTAACTGGGAGTTGTGAAAATATGTAAAATACATATGCTTGTGACATGTAAGATAAGTCATAAAAAAAATGTGAATTTCGTTTACTAATATTATCAAGTGACTTTTTTATAGTCGAAATAAACAGAATTGGATTTTTCTTTGTTTTATTAATTCCTAAAAGGCTCACCAGGTTCTTAAGAATTGGAGGTTTTTTTTTTTTTTTTTGTCTAAATGCCAATTCTTTTCTACTGTTTCAAAAAACTCCATTTTAGTTTTAGGGTTAAATTGCTACAAAGCTTCCTAATATTATGGCAATTTTCTCACTAAACTCTTAGAAGTTTTGCATGCATTTTCAATAACTTTCCTTAAAATATACCATCCTTTTATATACTTAATCTCATATCCATATTGATTTTTCACTATCTATTTAACATACTATACCTTGTATATCGAATTCTCACAAACTATTTACAACATGACAACGATCATATTTTTATTTAAATTAGCATGATTGATTGGCAAATCAAATGAAAGTATGTATACAGAACACCATACCTTGTAATTCTCCACACTATGTGACGCTTTTTCAAACTAATCCTCACATACCAATCGCATGTCTGTGTGGGTATATTGTGCCTATATATGACATACTAGGGTGTTGCACTCTTCACAATATTGTATTTGTGCTTTGCAACACATATCAAATAATTTTTAACTGTCACTTGCAATCGATTTTTATCCTTGAACATCATGTCTACTTTAAGCAACCCTTCTCATGATCATAAAATTACCCACATTTTTCGCTAGAAAAGTCTACATGTCAAGATTAATATAAAAAAAAAAAAAAAAAGAAGAAGAAGAGACCATTGGATATAACTCTATTTCACTAGCTATAGGTGCCCCCACACATGTGGAATGTCTTTAATCATACTGGCCCCCTTATGTCTTAAAGTTAGTTATTTCTTTATTATTAGTGACATCTACATTAACTTTTTTGTCATCATCTTCAACATCATTGTCCCCATTAGATGCAACATAACTGTTATTTACTTATTCACAACGATCTTCATGCGGTCTCTCCATGTTATCTTCAAATTTATGATTGAGTGCCTTTTCTATGGCTACCTCTTCCTCTAAGTATGCACCAACATACAAAATTGTGACACATTAATATGCTATTAGTGAATCCCAAACATGGAATTAAGAGAAAAACTCAACAACTGCAAGTTAGCTAGTAAATTGTTTAGTTAAAGATTATCCTTAGACTGCATTGATACTATCAAATCCCAATGACACCACTGGCTCACCACCGAGATCTCTTTGTTTTGTCCATATACACACCTCCATATAAGTAATATAGTTAATCGGATCTAACAAGAAATTCAATTCTGATCACCATTGATTGCTAGTAAAATAAATTGCTGCCCCTATACATATCTCTCAAAATATACTTTGTGAAAATTTTCAATGCCATTAGTCTTCCATCGAACTTCGTCAAGTCATACAAGGCCGCGAAAAATTGGTCGAAATGAGTCTAGCTAGAAATTATATTGATTCTAGATGAATTACAATTATATCCTACATAATTCTAAGCCTGAGCTATGTTGTCTTCTCAATTCAAAACAATTTGTACACTATCTCTCATTGGCATATCTTTAAAATAAAATAATCATGATTGTCAATCTTACATAATTTGAAAATTAATTTTCACATATTCCCTAATCAAACTATTTAATCATGTCTAAAATTGAACACAAATAGTGATAGATAAATTACAACTATTGCATTAATATCAAATAAACATCAATTTAAAAAATTGAACATAAATTATGACAAATAAATTACAACTATTACATTAACATTAGATAAAAATAAATTGTAATAACATAAATTTAAAAATTGGATGTAAATAATGATAGATGAAATACAACTAATGCATTAATATCAAATAAACATGAATTGTAATAACATAAATTTAAAAAATTGTACATTAATTATGATAAATAAATTATAATTAATGCATGAACATAAAATAAACATAAATTGTTATAATATAACTTTAAAAAATTGAACATGAATCATGACAAATAAATCACAACTAATGCAAAATTTGCATAATCACAAACATTGGTCAACTAATTTATTGTATAAATTTAAAAAATTGTAATAACATAAATTTAAAAGATTGAATAAATTAATAAACATAAATTTTACAACTAATTTATATAAATAACAATTAATCAATGCAATTTAAACAAATTAAACCTATATTTTAATTTTAATCTTAGTTATCCAATCTTGAATTTCAAAGAACTACATAAAACTAAATCATTGTTTAACATTTTTAAATTTTTTAATTGTTTTTCTTTTTCTTAATTTCTCTCTCATTTTTTATTGTTATTTTTTTTCACTTTTCTCTTCTTTTTTTCCTATTTCCACCCAGTTTTTCACTGTATTACATTCCCCCACCCCCTTAGGCCTACACATACCCCCACTTTTTTCTTCCTTCTTCTTTTCTCTTCTTTCTTTCCTTTTTCTCCTCGCCTCACTCCCTATCTAGCCTCCCAACCTGCCCCTCCTTCCTTCTCCTTCCTCCACTTCTTTTCTTCGATCACCCACTGTCAACCCCAATCGCTTGTAAGTATCTCTCCCTCTTCTTCTCTCTTTCCCGCTCTTATTCATTTTTTAAATTCTTAGTCATGTCTAGAGGTCAACACTAGAACCATTCTATCATAAGCGTGTGAAGTCAAGTGCTGCTATGACTAGGGAGTGACCACGACCATCCGTAGTCACGAAATCCCCTAAACTTTTTTTTTTTCAATATTCTAATATACAATTTCAACTAAAATTTAACGTGAAATTTTGGGACCTAGCAATTTTTTAGATAGGTGACTTTTTTAATTGATTTCTTGAGATTTGTTGAGAATTTGCTTAAAGAAACTTGTTGTATGAAGATTTGTAGTCGTGCTTGTTTTTAGAGAAATACATATTTTGAGTTTGTGTGAGATGCAGTGGTTACCAATGAGGCATATTTGGTTGCTTGATTTTTTTTTGAACTTTGACCATTCAAATTTTATCCTTTATAAGGGTGAAACTGATATATTTTTTATTTTTATATCTATTCGCCCTTTTTGTGGGTGGAACTAAAATAGTATTATAGCAATAAAATAGTACTAACGGTGGAATATGCTAATTTTATCCTCCCAAATGATGGAATGTCCCATTTTGAGAATTACTCAAAATATGGGTCATTTTAGTAAAGATTTTTAAAATTGAGATATTTAAATAAAAGGCCCACTTTATTAATTGTACCTCTTTTTAGTTCTTTATGTTTTGTGTTATTTGTGTGAATGTATATGTATAGTTTTGTCAATCAGCATCACATAAGAATCTTGTGGTTCTATTAACCACTTATTTTGTATTTGCTACACAACATTATATGTCTAAAGATTACTTCTTTGTGTGAAAGTACAACGTACAAGAGCATTTAATGAAAGTTGGTGCTAGGTTCCCCGCAATGCACCTTTTCTCTTGGGTTATGTCAATGCAAGTGTTAAAGATTATGTTAACTCTTTGCTAATACTAGTGTTAAAGACTGTGAACATAGCTAGTTGAAGAGTTAAGAGCCTATCATTAAGTCTTCACTTGTGAAGGTAATCGACGACATGGAATTTTTGCAAGTAGCCAACTTTGTCAAGAAAACTTTCTATTTTGTCAACTCCCTTAACTTGATCATTGAGAATGATAAAATCGGCATTTATGTTATGTTCTTTGAATGTGATATTCCCTTGATAGGTCAATTCCATGACCTTTTCCTTAAAAATGAAATAATCATGAATTTGGTATCCAATCAAGCAATGGTACTTATAGTATTTAGGATCGCTAGTCTTTTCAATCTCAATGAATAACTTCATTTTAAGTATTTCAAAGAGGTTGGCCTTGATCATGTCATCAAATACAAGACATCTGAGTTAAGGACCTAGTAGGTTTTAGTTTGTATCTCATTTAAAGATGGTCTCTTTAGCTTCTCACAAGTTTCCTTTTTTCCACTGCCTTATAATTCCCTTTCACTGTCATGGACTCTTTATTTAGAATTTAAGGAAAGGACTTGCCTAGTATATTTTTCTTTCAACTTGTGGAACTCTTGGACTAGTAAACTATAAACTCCACCAGCTGCCATACTCAACTCCATGCCGTGAGCATAAATAGCCAGTTTTTTTTATCCCTAGTGCATGACTTGGGTATATATCTCTACACTTGAGGCTTCAAACAACCGATCTTTGGAATTTACATTTTTGTTTCTCCAATCATTGATATACTCTATGACAAACTCTTCCTTCAATTGACGGATGTTGTGAGCTCGATTATACTAACCATTCTCCCATGCTATAGAAGTGATTTGGGAACGCTTGTTCCAACTACTCCCAACTATCAATGGCCCAAACTCTAAGTTTATGTACTAATCAAATGCATTTTTCTTAAGTGACTAAATAATTTTTTGATAAGGTGATCACTTTAAATCCCACCATCATTGCAAGTCTCAATAAAAATGAATAATATATTGCTTTGGATTTCCTATTCCATCAAATAGAATGGAGGTTAATAGCCAACTAATATTTTTAGACTATCAATCTTTATAGTATAGGGCTTTGCATAAGTTATGGACAATTTAATGGTCTTTTGACTCTTACTCGTAATGGCTCCCTTGATAAAGTCTTTTAATTGATCAACAGGGATTAGACTATCAGTAGAGATTTAAAAGTTCTTCAATTGTAGGTTTCTTTCCTTTGCTTGATTGATGCCGTATCAATGCTTTATCTTCACTGCGGTCCTCAATTGATTTCTCCATCACATGGTTGACATCACATTGTCAATCCCGTGTGTCAGTTTTGAGATTCAGCAGTCTTGCTCTTGGACATATTTAGTGAGCCCCTTAATGGCTTTAGTTAATATCACAAGATGCTCCTCTCAACTAGTAACAATGGTCACCATAACAAGTGCAATGTTGGAAACGACTGAGTAACTTGGTGCTAGGGGAGGACCAAATGGTGCAAAGTAGTCTTTGTTGCTTTCATCATTTTTGTTTGCATAGATTAGGTCCCTTTCAATAACTCTAGGTGAAGGAGTTGACTTAGAGTGTGTTGTCTTCCTTACCACACTCTAGGTAACAATTCTAATGTCCCTATTGGCCACATTTGAAGTGCTTGGATTGGTAACTTGATGTCTTAACTTTGCCATCACATACTATAGTTCGTTGCAAACTTTAGAAAAGAAGAGATGAAAGATAAAGAAGTCCGACTAGTTATGTCAGAAATTTTGTGGACAAAAATTTTTGTATTTAAATTTTTATAAACTATAAATTGTGCAAGTGTAATTTGAAATTGAATCAAATGAATTTCTATAGGTATAATTTCTAATTTAATCATCCGATTCTTCCTTCAATTTGAGAAACTTGGAAATTTTAGTTGTTTCTTGTTGAATTTGACTATTTGATCTTCTTTAAAGTTTGATTGGCTTCAAAGGACTTTAATTTATGATTGAATACCATGATCTCAGATCAAACAATGAAATTTGATGGACTTTGTGAAAAACACCTTGAATGCTGCAATAACACATTGAATCTTCCTTCAAAAATACAATTAGAATTTAGGTAGCTTTTTAATTTTGGTTCTATTTAAAGTTGAAAGAAATTTTAATTAATGTTAATTTATTGGCTTAGCACCACGAGCACAAATCAAATGTCCAATTTGAAGCACTTTCCTAAAAAATAGCTTGAATTTGATAACGAATTTCATATATCTTCCATAATTTGTGGAGAGGATTTGCCTAGAATTTGTGGGGAGGATTTGTCATTCTCTGTGGACTTATACTTATGTGATGCCTCTTCAATTTGTTGTGTGCTACTTGTGAATATAATGGCAGCATGTGATTGCCAAACAAGGATGTGTGACCGGCATTCCTTCTTTTTTTGATTTGACAGGCAAAATTTAAGCTTGTCATGCACGTAGCACGGTTTGGTTGGCTAGCTTTGACTCTCATCAAATATTAATTATTTTATTATTTAATTTTAAAAATTATATTTAATCAAAATTTTAAAATATAAATAATTAATTTTTAATTGATATTTAACACAAAATTATCAAGTGTCAACATTTGATTAGAGATAATATTTTAGTTGTCTACACAACTATTTTCTTTCCAAAACATCTTACTTATACCATTTTCAGAGCAGAAAAGGGTCCAGAATTAAGCAGCTCCAAAGCAAGTTCAAATCACCTCAAAAAAGGGTATTAAAGTTTTTCACCAATCCATGCTGGGGGGATTGATGTCCCTTCATTACCTACCAAGGAACCTTCTGCGTGTCTCTGATTCCATTAAAAACTCTTGGTCGTCCTAGTGACGGTAGAGCCCTCCACCGCCACCACCGACAGCAGCTGCTGTAATACCGTTAGTTGGGATTGATTTTCGTCATTGTGACTTTGTGGGTGTTTTTTGGTAGGGGAAGCAGCAATCAGGAAATTTTTATTTGCAGCAGTGAGGATTGTGCAGTAGGAGAGTTGGGGGTTTGGGTTTTCAATGTAACGCCTCCTCTTTTCAGTACAGACAAGTACCTCTCTTCAATGAAAATGAATTGAGGAAAATGCTTGCAATTGTTTGCCATATTGCATGTTTCCAGGTAAAAGAGAATCAATGTACTACTGTTTCGTATAAATCAATGAAATTGCATGATTGCATGCAAAAAAGCGTCAATCGTTGGCAATACATCCAATTTCAACTCCATTTTCATGACATGTCAAAGCAACAAAACGCAAGTCAAATTCGAAATAAAAGGAAACTGAAGCTTAATATGCGAAAATAAATATCAGATTCTAGTAAAATAGAGATGAAGGGAAGGTCAATACAATTCATGTAGCTCTCGAAACAAAATTGGACCAAACATGTCTGCTTAAATTCGGGCTATAGCAAACAAGAATCCCTACCAATTTAACTCGGGCAAGTCCGTTGTTTGTCTGATATTGTGGCGAATAACTAGAACCTTTAAGCAACCGCACAGTTGACTAGCCGCAATATCAAAAACAATGGCTGGAACAAAGAGAAAAGTCTCAACGAATTGTCAAACCCTGAACTGCTTGGGCACCACCTTCAGTTATCTTGTTCGCTTGAATGGTACTAATTACATTTGCAATATTTCCCTGGAAGAAATTGACATCAGCAGCATGAATAGATTGAAATCACATTAAAATATTGTAAAATTGCTTTAGGCACTCCATCAATCAGGGATGGAACCATGAGGAATAAAAGGGCAGTCACTCTCGACACCAATGACTTCAATTTATAGGAAAGTAACAACCCAAATATGTCAGTCTATTAAACATACCCACCAGTATAAAAATCTTTTGCCAAGAGCATAAAAAAAAGGAAATCTTTCTGTAGCTATACACCATAGTTATAGTATATTACAAATGATGGTTTCAAGATTCATTACCCTCCAAGTTGCAAGCTTATTCCGAAGGGATTCCCATTCATGACGCCCAAACACTCGCTGTGCGCAGCAGCTACAGCAGAAAATATGACCCACAGCATTAAATGATCCACTACACAGCTTAAATAAGATATCAAACTGATATTTATTAGTACCTGATGATAACTAATTGGTTGATTTGATCGATCCTGCAATCTATTATCTTGGCTGTAATTGCCTTTACAACCCATGATTCAACCTCATCATCTTCAATCTAAAAAAACACGAAGTTTTAAATGTGACATAGGGCATAAAGTAGAGGAAAAAACAGCTTACGGAAGGTTGATCATCTCACCTGGAGCGTATCCTTAATTAAAGAGTAAGTAATTTGACCAGATTCATTCGTGCCAAGATCTATTAGGGATATCAACCTCATCTTAGTAACACATTCTTCATGCTCAAGACCTGCATTCCATGGGAATAACATACAGCAAATTAACACCTATTACATGGAACATACCAGATATATGAGGAAGTGATGAAGTCACACCATAGCTCTTCAATAAATTAGAATTTGATGAATGAAAATCCAAATATGCATCAAGCCTCTGTGTCAGGAAGATCTTCAGAAGTTGATACAGCGGAGCATATTTAGCATCTTTCTCCAGTTGTGCTATGGCAGGCATATCTAGTAAATCACCCTGGTGGGCAAAAATATGATGAATCACTTTATAATGATATCCAAGTAAACCAAATACAATAGTAGAATGAAAGTAACCTAAATCAAAGTATATTTCACAGAGTGAAGTATTATTTTGGAACAAGAATCAATTCATTGTGTTACCTGAAACATGTCGGGTGACTTGATGAACTCAATAGCAGCATAAACAGCTTCTTCCTTGGCTTCAGCCACAGTCGATGCATCCTCACCAGAAAAAGTTTCGAGATACTTGACAAGAAAATTAAAGGAATCTTTCGCAGAGCTGAAAATCAACATTAGTGAGGAAAGGATAACTCAATTGATTGGTTGTAAATCAATTTTGAAAACATATTGTATTCCATATATAACAAACAGACAAATATAAGTACACGAATAATGCATAGTTCACACCTCTTGCTATCCTTCAAAATATTGGCAACTGTCAAGAAGAGATCTCTCTGATCCTTGATTCCAAGATTCCACTCCCTCAGAAAGTTATCCATCTTTTTGAAAGATGGTATGACACATTCGGTGATTTTCCCACTAACTGCCAAGTTGAGGGCCTTCATATACACAGAGAACTGGCTATATGGGTTCTCCAATAGGTTATAGAGGTTAAACAAACTAGAGAAAAATAAAAAGACAATGTCAGACAAGATTTATGTACTTAAGTAACCTCAAAGATTTATTGACAGAAGTCATGATGCCTAACATCTTTAAGCGCAGCATGGGTTTATCATCTGGCAGTTGAGTGATTTTTGTGGCTATAAGCTCTGACATCTCATGCACTTGATCAAGGTTCTCAGAACTCTTAACCAGGTTGCCAATAACAGTGTAAATACATTCAAGATCTGAGACCAAACAAACAAAAAAATGAGCAATTAGCAATAAGAAACTAGAAACATGCCCAGCCAAAACTAAGAAAGAGTGGTTTTGCATAGGGAATAAAAATATAATAAATTTATTATTTCCAAGAAAGAAAAGGTGAACAGACAAATCAAATTGCATGGTGATAATGTCAAGAGCCACAAAACCAAAGAAGGTTTGTATGAATTTGTAAATTTTGAACAATTATTCAAAGTGAATATTTACCCTTCTCAGAAGCTTTAGAGAAAACGACATCAGCAGAAGTAAGCATCAAGGAAGCCAAATCCAACCACCTATTCTTCATCATACATTCTTGTGCCTCCGCGCACAATCTATTCACCTGTCCCTCCGCCACCTATCAGCGCCAAATATCAAGCATTCACAAGAAATTCCGTTAAAGTTAAGACCAATAATCAATTACAACAACTAAAACAAGTTTCAATTACAGAAAGCATCATAAAAAGCTCTCGGTAGACCTGCATTGATAATCCATCCAATTTAAAGATTTAAATTTTGCATGACTTTTAGACATAACAAGAAAAAAGTTTCTCAATTGAAGCTTCTCTATAAAGCTCAACAAAATTTCAGACTTATTGAATGTAGAATGTAAAGCGTATGTCACGTAGTACCTCAGGACCAGCATCGGCCCAGGACAACTCGGCGGTGAACCGGACGACGGCGAGGGCGGGATCTTCTTCAGATGTGGGGACTACGGTCGTCATAATATCAACTTTGACAAGAAAAATCAGAAATTTCTGCGAATAGTGGATTTGGAACGCTAGATTGCTCAGAGAGTTCTGATGGTGGAGAAAGCATCGGACAGAGGGAGAGGCACGAAAACCCTAACTGTGGCTGCAGAGAGGATTTGAAACGAATATAGGGGTAAGAATGTAAATTCGGTTTGTACGGTTTATGTTAGGATTTGGCATTAGATTATAGACGGGGAAAATTTTTTAAATTATATCTATTTTATATTTGATAATAATTATACGATTCGATAATATATAAATTTATATAATATTAAAAAATTTAAATATAAATAAAAAATTATATAAATAAATATTAATTTAATTACAAATAAATATAAATATTAAAAATAATATATTAATTTTTAAAACAAAGAATTTAAATTTAAATTTAAATAAAAATTTGTTAAATGAAATATTTGGTTGTAAGCGTTATTCCATAAATGCGCTTTTCTCTTGGAGAGACAAGCGACATATAAGTAGCAGGTGATTAGGGTTCGAACGTATTCATATACGCGGACCCAGCAGCCACAGCAGAAGCCCTTGAGGAGAGCTCTCAGCCGCCGGGAACCAGCCATGGTGAGTCTGTATCTTCCTTTATGATTGTGCACAAGTACGTTTTATGGTTTAATTTGGCGGTTGAGTTGGAATATCTTAGTGAAATTGTGGAATTTTCAGCCTTCGCACAAGACTTTCATGATAAAGAAGAAGCTGGCGAAGAAGCAGAGGCAGAACAGGCCGATTCCGTACTGGATCCGCATGCGAACCGACAACACCATCCGCTACAACGCCAAGCGCCGCCACTGGCGCCGCACCAAGCTCGGCTTCTAAGCTATTATGTCTTCTATTTTTCTCTACATCTGTTTTCTTTTCTCCTTTCTGTGTCGCGTTTTGTTTTAATTCATGCTAGGATCTGATATTTTTGAATGAAATGGCGGTGCTGTTGTGGCTACTCTGGTTGCGATGCCACGAGACTTCGGATGTGTTTTAGTTAATTTTTATGGAGTTCGTAAACCGATACTCTTGAAATCAGTTTATCAGCTAAGTGGATTTTCCTTCATTGTTGGCCTCCTTCTCAGTCTTCCTCTTTCTCTGTTCACTTTATGTGCGGAATTTTGGATCTTATCTTGTCTGAATCAATTTGCTGTGTTTCTGCCCTGCTTGTTAGTTTTGTAAAGGTTGTTGGTTGACTCAATGTTGTTTGGTAGATTGAACTGGGAAAGAATTGGGGCTTCACTTGTTTTTACCTATGGAATGCCATACATATGCATGATTTGCCCTCCGTGATTGAGGTTAAATAATAATTCATTGCATGAGATGGGATGGCCTCCATTTTTGTTCATATGGTCCATGTTTTGTTGGACCCTCATCCACATAGATGTTTTTACAATCTGAACTTGTGCAAATATGTAGCCAGGTTTAATGCCCCTCTCCCGATTGGAATACATATCCGACATTGTATTCCAAGAGTCTTTATCATTCTGGCTTGTCTATGGAAGGATAGTAGAGCATCCATGTACACATTATGCCAGTGAAAAATCAATCGTCATTCAATATATTACTTGGGTAATTGCAGTATCCGGATTGTGTGGTATGGTGTTTTGTATTATGCGATCCAGTTAATACAACAGTTATTGTGTCTAGCAGAGGGATTTTTACCTTCTCTGAGAAATGGAGGGCTTGCAAATCTTGTTAAAATTCTTTATGCCTGCCACAGTGTGACTTGGGATATTTTGTTTTACTGTACACTCACCTGGCAGTTTAACCCTTTTTTGGGGAAATCCAGCATATGATGTAAAGAATCAGTAATGTTACGAACTCCAGACTTGTCATTAGGTGCATATGATTTATGCTCATGTTTAGGGGCACACTATATAAGGAGAAAATAAAGCAGTGTAAGGTTGACAGCAATTGGTCGTATACAAGCCATCATGTCTCTGTGTTTGATGGTTATTTGATTTGCTGAAGCTCAGTGCTCAGCTAATATTCCAGTTTTTTATTTTTTTGGTTCCCACATGTACACATTTTATTTTATTGCATGAAAAAGAAAAATGGCAGCCACTGATAGAACTGTAGCAACAAGCAAGTTTAACTGTCGAATTGAAACATTTTCAGATAGGTGTATCATTTACTGCCATCCCCAAAATAGGTAATTCACGGAGGAGCCACCGCCAGGTGCAGCGTTGACCTTTGTTGATGGTTGTTCTTCTGTCGCAACAATCCGAAAATTGGACAGGAAGGACCGCAAATTTTGAGCTGAGTGATAGAAAGTTGATAGAAAGCAACCAAGCTCGAGAAAGAGCAGTTGAAGCCATTTAAAAACAATATACGTTGAGCTACTTAACACCTTGGTAGACAGATAGATAGTCCGAAAGTTTACGCAAGACCTTTCAAATGCGTGAACCAAGTGGCATTGTGGCAAGTTGTATGACGGAGGGACTTGCGAAATCATTATGATTGGTTTCCGTTAATGCAAACACTGAGTTCATGCTAACCTAACCTCCAGGTGTAACATTTTCTCCCTTTTAGTTTTTACACTAGGTTTTCACGCTCAAATCACTCCCTCTCCGTCCCATCAAAAACAATTAAAAATAGGAATCTTAATGTATCGTACTGAGGCCAGAGAGAGACAGACTGACAAATCATGCTGAGGTATCATCTGTTTGAAAGGGAACTAAGCCATTCATAAGAAGGATTATAACGACCAAGCGTTATAAGGTTCGTTATAAGGTTGCCACAGTTCTGGCCATCTGCTCTAAAATAGTTGTTTGTGGCGTAGCTAGTCGCCCCCGGCGGGTTCTTCTTATCGCTATCCACCTCTGGGGCAGCGGTGGCGGAAGTTTTCGAGGAAGACTAGCCAGTCGGATCCTTCTGTGGTGGAGCTTGAGGGCTTGGGGCATCGCCACCTCCATAGAGGTACCCCAAAAGAACTCTGCCCACCACCAGCACTGATTGCAGGAAGGGAAATAAATGGGGGGCCGAAGTATTTTTAATTTGAAAATTATGTCGACAAAGAAATGGATCAGCAAACATAGAGAAAAGGGAAAGATATTAAACCCAACTTCAAGTTTTGAATCAATTTGAAAATATATATATATATATATATATATATATAAAATCATCCATGGGCTTGCTCATGTACATAAATGAGGTTCAACGACCAGAAACTTTCAAAGCTATGGATATTGAGTCATGCATTCCCTTATTTACTGCCCAAATTCAATATGTTCTTCTAATGTGCGACGAAGGTTTATACTTGGCACCCAACAAAAGTTAGGAAGGGAAATCTAGAGGAACAAAGGTTACAAGGAATTTAATATAAGTATATATCTTATTATAATTTCGCACGTACGAGAAAACCATTTTGAGTAGTAATTAACGATTAAAAAGAAAACACTTTGCTTTAGTTCTTGAAACTTAACAAAGCATAAAAAATCGCATTTGAGAATGCCAAGTGGACTGAAGATGAAGCAAATATATTTCCGCATTTCGCATTCCAATGCCTCAACAACGCATATAAATATGAAAGCACAAAAATTAAAAGGTAATCCAGTGATTCCCATGAAAATTCAATCACCAATAAAGACTCTGTACATTGAATACAACCGGACGATCACATTTAGGCCGTTCCAAGGATGAAGACGCATATGTGTGGGCATGATCTCCACGTGACTTCGTTGAAATCAATATCATCTCTTGCTTCTCGTTTGCAATTTCCGACACAAATGCATAATATGAATCTGAAGGATCGGAGAGAAGATGAATGATTTACATGTTCTGGAAGATAGAATGCCCTTCCCTATTTCTCAAGTCCCATGCAGTATATTTTATACAGACAAATAAGAGGTCTCAAAAGATGACTTATAGAACGAAGTCCTCTCTCGGTTCTTGGTTTTCGTCTTGTTTCCCTTTCCAATCAATGCACAGTTTTCTGGTGTATTGTCAGTAACTTATGCATATGATTACTGTGGATTAATGAAAAAATGAGGAAGACTAAAAATGGGTTAGAAGAAACCTACAGCACTATAAAAATGGAATAAATTTGAACCAGAAAAGCTTAAACCATTTTTAGCATTGTTGTTATTTAATTGATTAATAAATCTACATTTATAATTGGAGAATTGTTTGGATCGAAAAACACTTCAACGATAATTAAAGAATTCTTAAAACAAGTGAGTGCCATTTGACGGCTGACAAGGATACAATCCATGGGATGCGTGCGTGGTTTAGCTATGGCTTCCAAAGTTTCAAATGTAAAGTTTAAGGTTCAATCTCTTCACTGATCACTGCATAAAGACGAAAAAATAGCATGAATTTTCCTTCTCAGAATTACATTATACGGACATTATGCAACAAATAGTTGTTCCTTTTTTGTTAAAAAAAAAAAACTATTCAAAGCAAAAGTGAAATGTTGATCCTTTGCTGTGCGAGCTAAAACAAATGCCAACTCCTCTGTTCTCTTTGTTAGTGCCACGTGTGCATGCTTTACTTAATTATCATTATTTTGACATAAATTTCAAACGTACCTAAGTGGCACTTGACATGATAATTTCATCTCATGAAATTTGTAAATCCACTCTAAATTAAATTACTTATTTTATTTGAATTCTTCCTTTTACAATCATAAAAATTTTAGATTGACCTATTAGTTCTATGAATATTATAATCGGTCAGTTTGAATAAAGATCACTTACTTTACCTTATATTGAGAAGATTTGAGAGTTGATCATACCTTGTATAAGCCATATTCAACCGATTAAGATAAGATTGACAATGGATAATATGATCTTTTGATTAAGAAAAGATTTGAATCCGTTGAGATTGTAGTTTGCCTTAGTTTTCTCTACATTGTAAGTAAACTGATTGAGATATTTTGAAAATAATCAACCAAATTTCTTAAGAGTTTGTTTTCATCTTCAAAGGTAATAAAATAATGAGAAAAATATATGAACATATAGAGAACTCATTGAATTAAAAAAAAGACTCATATTTTACATCAACTATATCAAAAAGAATTTGAAGAGAATTTCTTGGCCACATCAATGAGAACCAGTTGAGGCCGAATGCTTTAAAAGGTTTTCCGTCCATCTACAGCCATTCTCTTTTGTTTTCCGTCCAAGACTGACCAAAATAATAATTAATTTTTATGATTCATAAATATAACTATTTAATAATAAATTATGAAAATTTAGCTTTTGATAAAATTTCTAATTTATCTTAAAATTTTTTATAATTTAGACTTTTATCACATCTAAAACGGCCAAGTTTTATGGCATGATAAATTACATTTTAAAATTGTATAACCGTATAGAGTGTGCTCAAGTCGCAAGTTTAGAAGAATCTCTTGGCGCTTTCCCGTCTGAGCTAAAATCGTGGTTGTAAAATGTAGCGATTTCATATAAAATCGTGCCACTTATTGTATTGACAGGGGTTCTAGTTTGAACGGCTCCCCTCAAAAAAGCCCAACGGCCCAAAGTCTGTACAAAAATTGTGACTGCGCGCTGCGGTTGCCTCTGCTGCTCGTGCTTCCTCTACCAAATGCTCACGGTCAAGTAAGGCTTTTGTGTTTGCGGGAATGTTTAGCGCGTGTTTACTCATAAATATGCACATGTATGTGTATATATTCACACACACGCACACGAACCATTGATGTGATACCTCATAACTGCTTTGTCAGTATTCCTTAGCAGATGTTTAGTTTTTATTTCACAAATCTCGATTCGGTTTCTTTTCGTTTCTGTTATTTCTGTATTTTTGTGATTTAGTTAATTTATAATGTTGTTAGCTTCATTTTGGTTTGGTCACATTTACCATATTGCTTTGGGTTTGTGTTTCAGAAATTACTTATGGTACGAACGTGAATCAAATATTTTGTAATCGGAATTTACGTATCTCGTTTTTGATGACTGTTTTGCTTGATTCTATCGATATGCTTGTTTAAAGTTACTGCTGAGTCTGTAATCTTCTAAGCCTTATTATTTTATTTTGTTCTTTTTATTTAAGTCCTTTTCTGTTTCTGTTGTTAACGGTTTATGCCCTAAAAATACTTTTTGTCTGAACCGGCAGTGTGAAAAATAATCCATCATGGACTTTGTTTTAATGCAAAATCCGGGTGGGGATAGTGTCAAGAAGAGCAAAAAAAGAAGGAAAAAAGGATCAAGAAAGCAGGCTGTTGAAAAGAGTGGAGCAGAAACCAGAGAGCGGATGGATGGCACTTTGGAAGATTCAGACAATACAAGTGATTATAAAAGAGCCAATGATAAATTTAAAAAGAATCTTCTTGAAACAGATTTAACTATGAAACTATTGGCTGAAAATCCAAGCGTGGGTGCAGATTCAACTGAAAATCTCTCTGAGGGGATTGCAGACAAAAAAAGAAGAAAGAGGCTGAAAAGGAACAAGAAGAAGGCAAAAATCAAAAATGAAGACCATAGCACAGGACAGACAAAGATGGATGCCGGGTTCACAGAAAATCTCATGGAAGGAAATGTGGCTGGCAAAAGAAAAAGGAGGCAAAAAATTAGCAAGGAGGCACAGGTCAAAGAAGATGTCCAGAGCGTGGACCAGGCTGAAATGCATACAGGGTCGACAGAAAATGTTACTGAAGGAGATGTAACAAGGAAAAGGAAAAAGAAAAAGAAAAGGAAAAGGAAAAGTCTGAAGATGGCAAAAATTAAAGATGAAGTCCAAAGCATTGAACTGACTAAAATGGATATAAGGTCAACAGAAAATCTGGATGAAGGAAGTGTGTCCGACAGAAGAGAATGGGAGAGGAAAAGTGGCAATAAGGCAACTATTGTAGATGGAGCCCGAAGCATGGACAAGAATAATATGAGTGCAGAGTTAACAGAGGATCTCACCAAAGGAAATGTGATAGACACAAAGAAACCGAAAAGGAAAAAGAGAAGGAAGGCAAAAATTAAAGATGAAGTCCAAACCTTGGCTCAGACTAAAATGGACACAGGGTCAATGGAAGTTCTCACTGAGACTAAAATGGACACAGCGTCAACAGAAATTCTTGCTGAAGGAAATGTGACCTACATGGACACAGGGTCAGTGGAAAAGCCCTCTGAAGGACATGTGACTATTAGAAGAAAGAGGAAAAGGAATGCAAAAAATAAAGATGCAGTCCAAAGCGTGGATCAAACTGAAATTAATGTCGGGTCAACAATAAATCTCACTGAAGGAAATGCAACTGGCAACAGGAATAGCAAAAGGAGCCAGAAGGCAACAATTAAAGATGAAGTCAAAGGTGTGGACCAAAATCAAATGGATTCAGGGTCAACAGAAAATCTTGCTCAAGGACATGTGACCTCCAAAAGAAAAAGGAAGTGTAAATATATGAAGAAAGCAAGAATTGAAGCTGAAGTCCAAAGCATGAGCAAGGGTATATCAATTTCAAATTTGAACTTATCAGATGAAAAGAAATTTGGACTTTTGAGTGTGCCCTTGGAGTTGGAAGGGAAACGTTTTCCTGCAGAAGGTCAATGTATCCATCATACAAATTTTTTGGATGTACAGAATGGAGAGTCTGAGCCAGGGCTAAGCAAAGGAAACTGCAGAATTGTTTTTGATGAGGGAAAAGGCTCCGCTGAGGGGAGGAGCGTGTTCTCTACTTATGATGCCAGGGTTACTACACATTTTTCTTCATTAAATGTGAGAGATAAAGAATGCCAGCATCTGAAAATGGCACCTATTACTTCTGTTAAGAGAAAACTTCTTGTCCTTGATGTAAATGGTCTCCTTGCAGATGTAGTAATGCCAGCACCAAAGCACTGTAGAGGAGATATACTAATATCAGGACGCGCAAGTGAGGATTAGACATTTAATTTATATAATAAAATTTTGTGTCAGTTATTCATTATAAGGATGAAACGTTACTAGATTGAATATAATTGCTCATTGCTTTCCTCTTTTAGTTTTCAGGAGATCCTTCTGTGACGATTTTCTGAAGTTTTGTTTTCGGAACTTTGATGTGGGCATATGGTCATCAAGAGCCAAGTACTTCCTGAACTGTGCTTTTCTTTCAGATGTTTCTGTTCGATCCTTACTTCTATCTCTTTGCTTGAATCAGACTCGAAAGCATATAGCATTTTGCCTTTTTTTTTTTGACCTTGTGCAAGTTTCTTGTGCCCTGCCATAATTTGTCTTGCTAACCTTGCTATATATATTTGATATGTAGGAGAAATGTTGATAAAATTGTCCATTATTTACTGGGAGATCTAAAACAAAAGTTACTATTTTGTTGGGTCAGTTTTCTATGACACTACCTCAGCATCTTTTATATTCATTGGGGAAATAAAATTCTTTTTGGTTTATTTTTTTATCAGGTCTACCTTATACCTATTGATATCCTCAACTCTTATGTTGGTGCATTGTCTGGCTAACTTTACATACCTAGTGGCTAAGTGATGAGGGAATTTTAGTCAATTTTTGAGAATCTAGCCTCTTGAACTTATCTAGCTGGCAACAAACTATCTATTTGACAGTTGACTTATTGGATTGAGTGGTACGGAATAAATTTGCCATTTTACATTTCCTGTGGGCTACGGTAATGTATATAATCTTGTTCACTCGATCATCTCACTGTTGGATTGATATTGATTAATTCAGAGGTGAAGTAGAATTGGCTCCGGCGGCAATTGTGTTCATGTTATTTTACTCGAATTTAATGCAAAAACAGGCTGACATTTTACGATCAGAAATTTGCATTGTAATGCAGGATATGTCACATTGTACTCAAACGGGCTTTAAAACTCTTGAAAACAGTCACAAGCCCTTGGTCTGCAAGGAGCTAAGGAAAATTTGGGATAATGATCATCCGAATTTGCCTTGGAAGAAGGGAGATTATAATGAATCAAACACATTGTTGTTGGATGATTCTCCTTATAAGGCTTTGCTCAATCCAGTAAGCTTAATTACCTACCTACGTTTCCATGAAGTCTCTATTTCACCTAATTCTCTTTAGTTTTTCGTTTGTTTGGCCTTGTTTTAGTCGCACACAGCAATATTTCCCCTTTCGTACCAGTACACCGATAAAGATGACAATTCACTAGGTGCGATACATTTCTGTGTCTATATATTTGTTTTGGTTGTTATTTTTCAAAGAGTCCTTGCCCGGAAATAAATATTTCCCCAACTTGTAAAGCTTCTACAAATATATCTGTTTTGAACATTCATTTCTACCTCTGTTGTTGTTTAACTATTCAATTGCAGGTCCTGAAGGCGATCTCCGAACTTATTTGGAAGGGCTGGCGAGGTCTGAAAATGTGCAGAAATATGTTGAGCAACATCCTTTTGGTCAAAAACCTATAAATGAACAAGACGGTTCTTGGCAATTCTATGCGGAGATACTTCAACGGATGTCCAAGTGATCAAAACATAATACTCTGCTGTCCCATAGTGAAGAGACTTAAAGAGCTGCACTTGCCAGAGTTCTACATTATTAACAAAACAAGGTATGATACGCAAATTGTTCTTCGGCATCGCGGGAACAATGGTACATGCTTAGGAAACAAAACTCGACAAAATTGTTGTATTGAATATCATGGTAACCCCTAAGCTACTACGAGTTTAATAGATTTATCGGTGTTGGTTAATTTCTGAAAGCTTAGTAAAATATTCACTGCTTGAGAGGAACTGTGTAACTGCGTCGAATTTGGAGTACCTTTTCTTGCCCAGCTGATTTCTGGAATTGAGCTGGTATTGCAAAATAAACTGGAATATTACTACTCGTGCGGTTTTTGTGTCAGTTGTGTGTTATTTTATCCTTGGATTGGGCAAATTACTAAATGGTTGAGACAAGCATCATTCAGAGCACGGTAGAAGAGTCACCAAAGCTCACTTGCCTCAATAAAATTTGAATGATTACGACTGTGTGAGGGCAAATGATATCTTATTCAGTTGGACATGGACTAACGAGTAATGTACATTGGTTTTATCTCTGTGTTCCGACGTGCTATAATTAAGATGTTGAAGCAATCATCACGTTGGAGTTAGAATTGGATTGGTAAGTACTGGAGACGTGATTCCATAGCGGGGAACCGATAGTTATTGTTATTTTGTTGCAAGTACGCCATTAATAAATCAAGTTTTCAAAAAAAAATATATATATATATATATTTTAGTATAATGAGGTTTGAAATTTAATTTTAAATATTTTTTAAGTTTAATTTGGGTGTTTGATTCAAATCCGAACTTTCTGGTTAAATTGAAATTGCTATTGAAATCCGACTTTCATAACGCTCCTCTAAGTATATCTTATAACAATATAATTTTTTTATTTTTCTTGTGGTTTGTGGAGTCTTTTAATTTAATATTTTAAATTTAAAATATTTTTATCAAAATAACCGAATTTGTGGGAGGTTGACTAAATAGGCATTCCCACCGTTTCAGACGGTGGAGTTTAATTAAAAATTTTTAAAAAAATTATGAATGTAGTTTGTCACTGTCTCTGGTGTCATTTAAAAAAATAATTAAAAAATAAATTTATTTTCATCTTTCAAAATGGAGGGATTTGAACAGTAAAATTCTAAAACATATTACCAAATAAGCTCTATTCCACCACAGAAGAACAAAACACGAGTTTTCTTCTGTTGTGCGAGGTTTTGATTGTGCAAAAAGTTCATATTTTTTAGAGCAAGAAGATAATGAATCTTAAGAAATACAAAATATAAATCTATTTAAATTCAAAGTAATTTTTTGTATATGATAATTTATGTAAAAAATTTTCTAAATTTTCAGAGAAGGGAGGGAAAAGGGGCTAACGGGGAGGGGAGGAGGAGAAAGGGAAGCGAAGGGAGAGGGGAATGGGGAGAGAGGCTTTGGAGAAGAAGTAAGGAAAGGAAGGTGGGGAGAAAAAGAGGGAAGAGGAAAGGGGTAGAGAGGAAACAAGAGAGGAGGAGAAAAAAAGAAAAATAAAAAATATTTTTTTAAAAAAAAAGTCAAAAATAAAAATAATTAATTTTGCCTTTAAACAAAAAAAATTGTAGTAGGTGTAATTTATATACTTAATTTTTTAAATCTATATTTAATTGATATCTTTTACAGTAGTTACAATTTATATACGGTTATTTATCTAATGTTAATTTATTGAATTTATCTGTAATGATTTATGTTTTAACTTTTTAATTCTATGTTTAGTTGATATTATTGTAGTAATTGTAATTTATATCTAGTTATTTATCTAATATTCATTTACATAATTTATCTGTCATGATTTATATTTAAATTTTAAATCTATGTTTAATTGATGTTATTGTAGTAGTAGTAATTAATATGTAGTTATTTATTTGAGGTCAAACTAATATTTAGTTTTATACAGTTGTAAAATTACAAGTTAAGTAGCTAAATTATGATAGTACATTTAAATTATAATAATTAGTATTTATTTATATAAGTTTCTTGTGAAATTATGTGAATTAATTTATATTAGTTTCTAGACAATTTTATTTATATAAATTAATTGTGAAATTTATGTATTAATTTATACAAGAGTGAGGCAATTTAATTTATATAAATTCGTTGTGAAATTTATTTGATATTAGTACAATTAGTGTATTAATTTAGGCAACTTTTTGAATTTATGGAGCACAATATTGGACCAACTTGTTAGATTTCAATGTATTTCAATCCTTAAATTTATATTAATTTTTTAAATTTATGTTTATTTGATGTTATTTTAATACTTGTAATTTATATGACATTATTTTATTTATATTTGAATTTATATATTATTAAATAGTTTAATCATCGAATATTTGAATATTAGATAGTCAAATTAAATTTAGCAATACAACATTGACTTGATGATTATTTTTTTATTAAGATACATCAATGAAAAATAACATACAAATTATGTTGTATTGGGAAGGCAGCATAGTGCTGAGTTAAAATTATATAGGATACAAGTGTGATCTACGTAGGATTAATATAATATCTCGTTGTACAAATTTTGACTAATTATTGGTAATGTTGTATGGCTTGACGGGTTTAGATATTCTAAATTAATATTTTATAAATTTTATTAAATTTAAAATTTTATTTTATGGCATATAATACTTAAAATATATTTTTTTATTATTCAAATAATATATTTGGAATAAGTAACAAATTTTCAATTTTTAAATTTTTGTGAAATATAAATCTTTATTTCATTTTTAGGAACATTTAAAATTGAAATTTTAAATTTATTTTTATGAGTTAAAAAATATAAATTTATGCTCTTATAAAATAGATCTTAAGAATTGTTTTCTATTTTAATTATAAATTAGAAATTATTTTATTATGTGAAAATAAATGTTAGAGGTATGATTTTATTTTAAAACATTTAGAATATAAAAAAATTAAAAGTACAAAAATATTTAATAAAATATAAAATATAAAATTAAGGAGTTAAATTGTAATAGTACATTTAAATTTTGATAATTAGTGTTTATTTATATAAATTAGTAGTGAAATTTATTTGACCAAGTTATTTGATATTGATGTAATTGGTGTATTAATTTAGGCATTTTTTTAATTTATACAGTACAATATTATACCAATTTATTTGATAATAATGTATTAATTATAGTTCATATGTCATTAATTATGCTCAATTCTAAAATTTATTATTTAAATAACTTAATTATCTATCATAATTTATGTTTATTTAATATTATTGTAATAGTTGTAATAGTTGGAGATGGCGGAATTAATCAATTCCGCAATTCCCAATGGCTAGAATACCTATTTTCTACATGTCCGTACACTAGGTTATTTTGATTAAAAAAAAATTTAATTTAAAATATTTAATTCAAAAGCCCTGGCTTGTGAGCGCGCTCATTTCCAATTTGGGGCCTGTCCCGATCGAATCAATTGAATGACATTACTTTAAATATACGCCTTATTTGGATGTAAATTTTGTTAGTAGATAAATTGATATAAAATTTTAAAAGTAGTATAAAATCAGAGAGACAGAAAAAATATATTATTTTGATGAATAATATATTAAAAAGAAAGAATGCTGATGGTTCCAAATTTGCATCCAAACATTAATTTTTTTTTTTTATTTGGCCATATATCCAACCAACACATCGAACGCGAAAACAAGTACATCACCACCTCTATCGGGCAACAGCCCTACCAAAGAAGGACTCGTTTATCCATTTTTAAGCATGTTCTTCTTGCATCTTAGTTCAATAATTTCCTTGTTACTTAGCATCTTGTCAAAGAACTGAAACTAGTACGCTTCTCAATGAACTGATCCAGGAAAACCAGAGCTGTCAGCCCACTCCGGCAAACCCTTTTCAACAGCATACGGAGAGAACTATAACCAAAAGATACATACGGGCAATCGAAACCACATAGTACTAAGTTTATATAATCAGCAATCACCCATGTTAAAATAAATATATGAATAAATAAACAAAGATAAGACGAAAGACGATTAAAAAGCTCTTCAGTGAACTGCAAACCTAATACGTAATATGAACACCATTAGAAAGGGAAAATCAAGCTTGCCACCTGTACAAGAAAAACAATAATCTATGTATCAAGAGGGTTTTAGGTATGAATGGAGGACCGCGGAATCACAACTTACTACATCGCATTGGACTGACTCAAAGCAGCAGTGTATCTAACCTGGCACATCAGCTAAATTTGATCGTGGAAGATGAATGCAACATTATATAGCACTCTCAGTGGATGGATTAGCAATTGAGAAATGCCTTGATTAGACAGACTCAGCAAGACTCGAGAACCCAAATTTCAAAAAGAGTACTCACATGTTTGAAGGAGAGTACTCACAGCGATGCACATAGTTAAACCTTGCAAGATTACACTTCAAAGAAATAAATATAGAAGTAAGAGTAACAAAAACTAAGGATTTTGATTTCAGTTTTGAATAAAAGAAATCAATAACAAAGGTTCATTTGAAATGACAACTAAACTCTTATCTCGTCAATATGACTACCCTGGAACAAGCCTCAGATGCTAGCTTCATCAAAAATTATACAGTTGGTTATCAAACATGCCTGATTTACAAGTGGGAAGCTTTCCGTAGATATTCTGTGTTTTCCGAAAGAATTTTCTCAGCCATTCTTTTCTTCTCATCTTTTCCATCATAATCATTACCAAACCAAAGAGAAAGTTTCTCAATGCCCTCATTCCAAGGGCTTCTCACCATGTCCAAGGATTTCTTACCATTCCAAACTTAAAATGTACACTGGGCCTCCCACTCAACAGTATCTTCTGCCTGTCGTTGGGATCACAAAGACGACTCCTAGCAGTTCCACTGGCTTGCAGAGATGGCTCCAAGGTTAAAAGATGGTTCTCCATAACTTCACAGCTTTGATGACATTCCACAACCTCATCCAAAAGTTTAGTTGGGATAACAGGCAAAGACACCTCCTTTTCCCCAAATTGAAGAGGGAAAGCGAGAAATGGGCCGCTGCCTGCCACTCGTTGAGCCTTCACAGCATCCCCTTGTTCAACAACTACTCTTGCTTTGAACCTATTAGGAAATCATTTCTGCTGTAAATTCAGTGAAGGCCTCTCCTGATTTCTATGCTGCTCTTCTGCCCGCTGGTTTCTGTTAAACACCACAGTCCCAGAGTCTTTCTTTTTTCCCCAAACTTAAACCTGCATAAGCCTCAGGATCTGGAAACTTGGGCAACCAACGAGGTATATGATCATCAGGTGGATTTTCTTTTGCCTGTGCAAAACTAGGGCCTGATGTTCTTGCAACAACTGGAAAATCAGAAATCAAATATGCAAATGGGATTTCCCCCGCTTGGCAAACATACTGAATAATGTCTCTCACTACTCCTGATTCCAAAAGGGAATGGCTAGTGTCTGAAGCACCTGAAAAGCCCTGGACAGAGCCCAAATCCTCCAAGCTCCGAATCACGTCGAATGCATTACACTGACTTCTATTCACTGAATTGGCATGACAACATGCCGTTTTCCCTATTTCTCCAATGTACCTAACCCCTACATCAGCTAACTTATCCAATGCAAACTGCTGAAAGCTCTGAAACCCTAAACTCTCACAAACCTGCGCCACGGCAATTCTGGCAATAGCCTGGGCAAATTCATCAGTTTCCAACTTCTTTTGCCTGCTCCTATTCTCTTTCTCACTCAAAAACTTCACACAATCCTTTCCACCCCCCATTGCTCATTTTCAACAACACTTCATAATAGCACGACATAATCAAACTAAACCAGCAGATTTCCCAAAAGCACAACTAATAAGCCTTATAAGAAACAAGAATAACGGCAACTGATCGAGCCAACTACATTCGACAAAAGCCCTAGGTTCTTGCACACTCGTAAGCAAAACAAACAAGCCAACAGACTTACATCTGCTGAGGTTAAAAATTTGGAAATTACAGAAAGCAGAAGTGCTTACCCGAAATTTTCTAGGGTTTACAGAGGTCCGGATGGACAGAAATGGAATCAATGCAACTGAGCTCCGGCAAAACAAACTGCTCCGAGTCGTAGATCAGCGGAGCTTATGATAATACACGTTGGTGGTTAAATTGCAATCATCGCAGATTAAAACCTCTCTGAAGGAATCAAAATGGTGGGTAGAGTTGAACTGTGGCCGATACTTCACAGACGGCGAGCACTCCCCCTGTGCTCTCATCTCACAGTCCCGCAGCTGCAGTGGGGTTTGGGATGCAAACTGTGACCGAAGTGAGTTGATAGCGATGTTTAACGTGATGCGCTTTTGAGTTTTTGAATTGAAATTGCACGTTACTGGAGAAGAAAGAACCGGACGGGGTCTCCGCCGGGGCTCCTCATGGTTCTATGTATGCGCGTAATTTATCATAACAAAGTTTTATTTATTACTATCGATTATTGCATATTCGTACATCTGAAATGAGATCATTATCATATTTCTATTTTTATTTTTATTAGCTAAATATTTTAAAATATATGGCATCTGTGTTTTATATTTTAATTTAAATTTATAAAAAACTATGCACTTACGGATGCATAAATGTTGAATATTATATAATTTTATTATTACAATAAAAAACAAAATTACGTTAATAAAATAAGTGAAACAAATTAGACCAAATGTGGCACACTAATGAAATAAAAAATCAAATTTAAACGAATTTCAAATTTAGAAAAAAAATTAAATTATGAGCGAGTAATTGATATTTATTCTTTACTTCTCTAGTTCTTTATATGTTTCTTTTTTTTTTCCTTCTCAACTAAAATTTAATTTATGTTACTTTGCTTTATTTTGTATGTTTTCCAATTTTTTAAAATTTTGCTCTCATTTGATATATTTTTTTATTTTAAAATATTTAAATTTTATTATTAAATTCAATAATTTATATTTTATCATCGTTAACAAAACCATATAATTTTTTTACAATTGCAGACACACATAAAGTGTAGTATTTTTAATGATATGATGAATATTAAAATGAAGCATATTCATCACATAATTTGGTCATAAATTAAAATATAATAAAATTCAAATATTATGTTTGGTTGGTAATTTTTATTAAATGATGAAAGTAGGATTTTGATTGGAAATGAAAATGTTGCTTTATTTAAATTTTTGTATTTAAATATATGCATATATGAAATATATAATAACATATATAAGCATAATAATTAATTTTTAACTATCAATATACATATGACATGATTGTATGTGTATGTATAGAAATATTAGTTTTGATTGTAAATTAGGTACAATGATTAAATTTTAAATATTTATTTGTGTGTACGTATAAGAGATTAAACAATTTGAATTTAAAATTTAAAAGAAAATTTGTTTGGTAGTTTATTCCGCTTATAAAAATTTTGGCAGATTGAAAATCCCACTAAAATTGTGAACCAAACAGTGCCCAAATATTTATATGATAAAAAAAAAAGAAATTTAAATTTACATCTATTAGGAGCGCTTAATAATCGCTTTTGGTCTTTTATATCAATTTACCAAAATATCTTTACAATACTTGTTTTATAAATGATATTTTTACATATTTAATCAGCTATATTTCGGGTCTAACCTTACAACTTACAATGCCAATCCTACATTTGATATTTCAGACTTGTTTTTATTTTTAAATTTTACTAAAAACATTTTTTTGAATATAATTAAATTATTTTAACTAACACAAAAATAAATTTCATTTAAATAATTTATTTATGAACTATTTTACTGCATGCAGAATGATTGTGCCGGAATGCTCTTAATGGACTATGTCTTGGTTTGACTTGCAAACACATCACGTGTGTAGTAACTGCAAATGGAATGACGTATAGTTTTGTCTAAGTTTCGTTAATCTATATTATTTATTATATAGATTATAGAAGGTACTTAGAGTAACTAATTTTGGTTATTTAATATATTTTTAAAATGCAATTTTTATAATTTTAAATACTATTTATTATAACTAATTTCGTAACAATAACCACTTTTGACACTTCAAGTAAAAAACTAATGTGCTCTCTTTCACTTGTTTAATTTTTTTTTTTTTACTTTTTCATGCTTTTTTATATTTTCTCCCTTTTATCATTTTAACTAAATTTTATTTAATTTACCTCTTCTTGTCTAATTTTTTTTATTTTTCATTTTATATAGATTTTAAGATATGATAATTTATATTTTATTATCATTAATAAAAGTATATGATTTTATTATATTTAAAATAATATTTTTAGACGATAAAGTATAAAATGAAAGACTCATACATGTAATTCAAAATATTTAAACAATAACTGTATTATTCTATGCATATTCATATTAATTATATTTGAAATTTTATAGCACTTGCATTGAGGTTATATTTGGAACCCAATTTTCAACTCAAACACATTATCTCAAATTTCATACTTCCAAACATATAATTCAACAAAGTATTTATTCAAATTCAAATTCAAATTTTTACTCATTTATATATATAACTAATTATTTTTAAATTATAATACATATTAACAATTAAATTAATACCTATATATATCATGTATATATATATATATATACACACTTACATTTATTTTTATTTACACCCTAAAATATAATAATTATCTCTATATAATATTACACTATCCAATCATTATTATATATTTTATACATAAATTTAAACAAATTTCAATTATACTACTCATTTCAACATAATTCATACCAAACATAATCTCCAACAAAACCCCCCTCTCCCTACTATAGCCTAAGTGTGTATACACTTATAATTACTTGGACCATGCTGAAAATAATAGAGAAACAAACATAGCCTAACAGTCTTGAAAATGAAGAAAGGCTCCAAAAAAAGTATGTTTGAGAGACAGGCGTGATTCGATATATCTTTTATAATACATAGTTGAGATGTATATTTAATTTAAATACTTCATATGTTTGATTTAAAGCTACTAAATTATGGATCTTATCTTAAAAGATTTGTGGTAAATTTAAAATAATTGACGGTATTCCTAAATAAACGTAGAACTATGAATAAACGTACAAAAGTGGGTCCACGTGCCTGGGCGTGTGTAAGAATAAGCCCAAAATGAATGTGTTGTTAGCATCACTCGTGGGCTGGACACTTGTGCCTCCGTACAAATTTGGGTCAGAACCATCAAGCAGTAGTTCTCTAAGGAGCCCATTACCCAACTAAATGTTGCCCAATAAGAGACTGGTCCAGAGCAATTAATTTTCACATTAAGCAAAATTCAGATAGTGTTTTAATTATGTTTACAAAATTCTAATTTTGGTCATTTTTTTTTAATTCCTAAAGTTTTAGGGGATTTTTTGCTGCTGTGCACGAATAACTGGATGTCATGATGTCAAAGTTTGATTGTTATATATGCGTACACACACACACACACACACTATGATTTAAATAGAATTTCACTAATGCAAGCCTTTATAGTTGCTTCTAAGTGACATTTTCGCATTTTATTATAGAGCCTTAAATTCTGGGTTAATAAAACTAAAAGCTTGTGACGAATGAATCTTCACCGTTTGGCATATATAGTCGACAACAATCTGTGACGTTACACAAAGGGATGTATATAACAGAGCTATATAAATGCATGCTTTATTTAATTTGATGAATTGTTAGACTTCTCCTACCTGATAAAATCTTTAGGTTAGCTAAATTAATAAAAAAATCAAAAACTATACACGAATTATATATACACATCCATGATTACTTCGTGTGCATGTTTTCTCTTGATGATTTAAGATTGTTCCATTGTGATAATGATGACTTAATTTCTCAATGGAAAGAAACTTCCATAAAGCTGTACTTGAGAATTTTCTTAAAACCAGAACTATTGTAACTAAATTAATGAAACCAACGTAACAAAATGCAAATACGAGAAACTTAGAAGGGGCACGGAGGTATAATTATGGTAGTGACCTTATTCTTCTTAAAATCACGTTTGAAAAATTGGTATGAAGTGTAGGGGTGGAGATGTAAATAAGTCAAGTTTGATAATTATTTCGATGCAACACAATTTTATAAAACTCAAATTTAAGTTCGAATTTGAGTGAAAACAGTGATGATTTTTAAAAGCTCAAGTTTGAGCTCCATAAAATTCAATTTCAAACCTAACTGAATTTGATCGAGTAACTTGTCTATTAACAATTCTAATTTGCAAAGAAAAATAAATAAATGCAAGAATAACTCAGCCAAAGTAATCCAATTTGGCTTATTAGGCTAAATAAATGAATGAATACAGATCTATACAACCAAAAGGGGACCCTTCCATGGCTGTGAGAGCTTTTCTGTGGTCCCTTGCACATTAACTCACACACACACAAATGATAAAACAAAACCCTAAATACTTGGTAGATTACCCATCCTTTCTTCTTTCTGCTTTTTCTAGATTTGGACCACACGGCACTATTGGAGAAGCACTTAAAGATTACTCCTTTAACTTCTTGTTGTGTTACTACTTTGTTGGATCTTGTGTAAAGTTGACATCATTACATACCTATCTTATTCATCCCTAAGAACAAGCACGAAACCCTTCTTCTTCTTCTCATTGCTTTTTATCAGAAACAGGACCTTCATCCTTGTTATCATACACGTTGCAACAATTTGAACAAAAATAAATTCATACAACACATATATGTTTGGATACCGACCGAGCTAGGGTTTGTTAGCCCTGAGAATTGTAAATCATAATTTTCATATCTTATTTGGGAGAAATCATAAATCAGCAATGAGGAATTAAGAATACCCTTTCTTGAAAAAAAAAAATTAAAAAATAAGTAATATTGCATTGTGTAAATGGTGACAAGTTTTCAGAAAACGCTATGTATGTAGAACAAATACGGTTTTCCAAAACATATCATAATGATAAGCTTCTGGCAATGATTACATAAACCTTTGATCGTGGGACAATAAGTGATACTATAGACACATAAAACTTGAATGAAAATATATTACCACACACACACACACACACCCGGGCGTTATTCATCGAGTGTAGTCGATTGAACTCACCATGTAGCAGTTTTCATAAACTCAATCAAGTAGATCAGACCAACCATGCAGTCACAACATTCTTGAGGGCACGGATCATCCAGAGTTCTTCAAGCTGACCTTTATATATTCATCATTTTCCTCCAAAATGATGCTAAGAATTAATTAATGCTGATGGTTTAATCAAATAGCACGCTTGTTCTCAAGAGGAGAACACAAGATGTACTATTGGCTTGTAAGCACGTTAATAGTAGCACAGCATGTAGCTTATGAAGGGAAATCATCACGGTTGATTTGCTCGCTCGACGCATGTTTTAGAGAAGAGAGAAGATTTGGGGTGATGCTGAAAGGAAAAGACCTGACTGCAGGTTGGGTAGTGAGGTGATAAACTGATGGGGTAACGGATGAATTTGACAATTCAGAACCCTGAAAATTCATTTGCTTGGGGTCGAATTCAGTGCTCATAGAAGCTAAATGAGAAGGAAAATAAGGCTGTGTGGTGATTCCAGGTTGATAGACAAGAACCTGATGAGAACCTGAAGGAATCACAGACATCTGTGTTGGTGGCAACTGCATAAGATTGAAACTGTGCACATCTTGATCGGGTTGACCTATCGATCCGAGGCTTCGTGGAGGGGGAAATAGAGTCAAGTTTGAAGGATCCCATCTGACAAATGGATTGCAAAGACCTGGAAGGGAAGACGGATTAGGCCTGGAGAGAAAGGTGTTTGTGGAAACAATATACTCACCTTGGCTTTCCAGGTGGCTCAATGGCCTCTCCTCTTCAGTGTTTCTTGCCCAGTTAGCCTCACCTTTATTACTTGATTCTCCCGAAACATTATCCTTAGATTTTCCACCAGTTATGCTTGAACTGGAGTGCTTGAATGGATCATTCCAGTTGACGCTGCCACCACTGATTTTAAGGCCTTGTTTGTCTGATTGAAACTCATGAGAAGCTAGTGCTTGCTGAAGATGTTGGCTGAAGCCCCCTTGAGGGATTTGAAGCGGGGGCAATTCATCAATTCCCTCCTTCGCGGCATCAAGCAGCCAATCCACCACTTTGCTTGGCTGGCTGAGGCCTAATCGGTCTTGAAGATCATATAACTGTATCGCGGTGGAAACGGACAGACGCACTCGCCTGTCCCTCAGGCCTCTCACCGTGTATACTTTGCTGTGCCTGTCTTTGCCTCCCAATGCTCGAGACATGCGGACTATTCGAGGATCCTTCCACCTTGACCATGATGCTGTTGAACTGGATGATGCCTTGGATGAGAACTTAGAAGTATCACCACCGGTGCTGTTCGCCTGATTCTTTGTAAAATCTGATTCCCTTGGAATCATCTTACTGTCTCACAACTAGGCAAAAGGAATTAAATTGATGAAGGGGAGCAGCCGGTGAAAGTTGAAAAACCAATGTCTGCTGCTCCTCAAGATCTCCTGTCATGATACAAAAAGATGAGTATGAATTCTTATTAAGAGTAAAGAGCCTTTCTGTTGTGTTACTGAGGATTAACCTAGTTTCAAAGAAAAGCTTCATCCAAAACTCAATTTAAAGTGAGTAAACAATATTACATACTTGATCTTATAGATGCATATATAATTATGCAGAAAGCTAATATACCAATATATCAATATACAAATATAAATTGCAATACTATGGAGAGATTATTATAAAATAATCCTGCAAAATTGCTTTATGCAGCACCATAATCATAAGAATCACTTACACTACTCCTTTTGAAACCACGGTACTCCTATAAAGTTAGCAGCTAGATATGGTTTTGTAAGAGAAAATTTGCTGAACTTCTAACTGAATGTGCCTTTCTTGACTCATGAATCAGCCCTAAATGCCTTTATGATGGTTTCACCGAGGAAACTGAGTCTCATAGGAAGGAGATACATATAGCAGATGTGTGACTGGAAAAAGCTAGACGCCGGACTTCGACTAAGGAAGGAAGAATGTGTGGTGCACGAGCAACCATGTGTCCCTTGCCATGTGACAGACAAAATGCCCAAGTCAAGGTTGATCTTATCAAATTCATTCCATGCCTACCATATGTTGTGGACTTGATGAATTAAGTAGCCCAACAACATATACAGCCATGTAACAAAATCAAGAGGTTAATCATCCAGGGGTCTTCTTTTTCCTCTAATCTATTTTAAGCAGATGGACCTTTCTCTCTGCCGATCTACAAAAGTTTTCCTTAAGGCTTTATCGACAACTGCAAAAGGCATTAGGGCATCTGTCACACGGCTTGACAGATGCATGCCTGCTACCTTAGGAAAGACCCAAACTGAAGTTTGTATAGTAAACATGTACAGTCATGTCATCGCTGGTCAGTATGATATGCAATCTCAAGACTCATCTACAATTTGCGTATGATCTGTCGTCAAGGTTCACTGATCTGTAATCCTAATGTTATATAAGATGAGAGCTTCATTGTCACATGTTGGAGTAATTAAATATTAAATGAGCTTAAACAACGATCATTTATCATGGTATCAAAGTCAAGTCAATCAGTTTGAATCTCAATTGCTACTCGTTTATAAAAAAAAATTACACATGTAAGACTTTACACAAAAAAGAATATAGACTGGCTACGGTTGAGGGGCAGTGTTAGAGTAATTAATATTCAATAATACATTTCTCTAACAATTTTAAACTTTTAGACGATTTAACATGACAGAATGTTAAAAGGGCAGGTAAAATTCAACTTCCAAAATAGTTCTACTAAACCAGGCTTGAAAAGCTTCATGTGGGGGGGTGTGTTAGAGGTAATTAAATATTAAATGGTACTTTTTAGATAAGATGATCATTTAACATAACATAATGTTGAAAGGGCTGATAAAATTCCACTAAACCAGGATTGGAAAGCTGGGAACTTTCCACCAAGAATAACATCCCCTTGGCGCTGCCTTGTGGTAACGAGGGACCAGCTGATTTCCTGACTCCCAATCCCAATCAGGACCACAAGTTTTCCTGCACTGAGATTTGTACATAGCACGCCGAGAGGTGAAGTTGAACTACTCACATGACAGGGATTTAAAGGCTCTTAATCTTGTTAGGCTCATCAGATATTTTTGACAGGGAAAACAACACAGCCGTGTTACGATTTGCATTCTGTATAATGTGGAAAGAAGCTGCAGTGTGCCCGTTTGGCATCATCAAAATGATTAGTTCTTCTAGACGAGATTGTGGGCATGACTGGCCAGCTATCAGATGTCTAGCATAGACAGACATTTGACACCTTCTGGGCATATTGGTCCAGGAGGAAGGTAAGGCTACTCAATCTGTGAGCAGACGGACAAAAAGAAACACTTGAAATCTAGAAATATGAAATAACTTTATTGAAACAAGTATAATATTTTGTTTCTGCTTTAAGCCACAATAGGATTAAATACAAAATATGTCTTTCGTGTTTGCCTGTCTAGTGATTTTGTCCTTTATTTTTTTGAATTGATAAAAATGTCTACAATTTAAAAAAAAATTGGCAATTTGAGGATATTTAACCTTAAAATGACCGGAAATGGTTACACATGTACCATCAAAAATTGGGGGATTCTAGCCGCATTGACACACTAGACCCTATTCCCATGACATGGAATGCTTACGTAGAAAAATTAGTAGAAATAGAAAAAATAAGAATACCCAGAATTTTTAAAATATAATTTTATATTTTCAAAAAAATAAATGGCTTACATTTTAAATTTTATATAATAATATTTTTAAATGTTGAATTATTAATTTTATATTCTATTAAATTTTAAATTTTATTTTAATATACATATAATACATAAGATATATTTTTTTATATTTTTCAGATGATATATTTGGAATAAATAATTGATACTGAAATTTATATTTTTATATAAATTTCATAGTTTTTTGGTTTATAATATGACATATATAAATAAATAATTGATAATTAATATTTCAGATTTTTTTCGGTTTGCATGCTGTAAAATATAAAAATTTATTTTTATATTTTTATGAAAACATTTTTAAATTATTGTAAAAATTTTGGAAAATATATTACAATAGTTCTTGAATGATATTTTGAATTAATATTTTTAAATTTTAAAAAATTTTAATTTTTACTTTTATGGATGTATATTACCTAAAATATATATTTTACACATTCCAGAAAATATATTTGGAATAAATAATTAATACTGAAATTTATATTTTTATATAAATTTCGAATTTTTGGTTTATAAATATTATTATATAAATAAATAATTGATAATTGATATTTCATATTTTTTTGGATTATATGTTGTAAAATATGAATATATATTTTATATTTTTATAAAAACTTTTTAAAATATTCTATATTTTTTAGAAAAAATGAAAAACACGATCTGCTAATGTGTCCAAGTTTTTACACGTCAAGAAACACGGTAGCCCCTGGGGCAGTTACGTGGCATCATTTGTCACAGGTTAGTGTATAAAGGGGATCTAGCATGTCATTTTTCCCATAAAAGTATGAAATATTTATAAAAATATAATTTTCAATATTAATTATTTATTCCAAATATATCATCTGAAAAATATAAAAAATTATGTTATATGCATAATAAAATAAAAAATTAAAATTTCATAAAATTTTAAATTATTAATTCAAAATATCATCTAGGAACAATACTGCAATATATTTTCTAAAATATGCACAATATTTTTAAGAAGTTTTTATAAAAATATAAAAATAAATATTTATATTTTACAAAATATAAACCAAAAAAATTCAATGTCCATTATTTATTCCAAATATATCATCTGAAAAATATAAAAGATATACTTTATGTATTATATGTATATTAAAATAAAATTTAACAATATTAATTCAAAATATTATCTAAGAAAAATATTGTAATATGTTTTCTAAAACATGTACAATATTTTTAAAAAGTTTTTATAAAAATAGAAAAATAAATATTTATATTTTATGTCACATAAACAAAAAAAATATGAAATATCAGTTATTAATTATTTAGTTATATGTGTAATATTTATAAACCAAAAAATTATGAAATTTATATAAAATTACAAATTTCAATATCAATTATTTATTCCACTCATATTATCTGAAAAAATATAAGAAAATATATATCTTACATATTATATGTCTATTAAACTAAAATTTAAAATTTAGTAAAATGTAAAAATATTAATTCAAAATATCATCTGGGAATAATATTGCAATATATTTTCTAAAATACATACAATATTTGAAAAAGTTTATAAAAATAAATATTTATAGTTTGCAGCATATAAACCAAAAAACTATGAAATATCAATTAGCAATTATTTATTTATATATGTAATATTTATAAACCAAAAAATATGAAATATATTCCAAATATATCATCTGAAAAATAAAAAATAATATATCTTACGTATTATATGTATATTAAAATAAATTTTAAATTTTAATAAAATATAAAATATTAATTTAAAATTTAAAAATATTATTCTATAAAATTTAAAATTATAAACAATTTATTTATTAAAAATATAAAATTGTATTTTAAAAATTGACTTTTCTTATTTTCTCTATATTCTGCTAATTTTCTTTCAATTTTTTTTTTATACCAGCATTTCACATCACGTGAATAGATCCAGCATGTAAGTATGGCCAGAACTCCCCAATTTTGGATGGCATGTGCGTGCCATGTGCGGATTCCAATAATTTTAGGATTGGAATTCTTAAATTGTTTTTATTAATTTAAAAATAAAAAATAAAATTATCAAACGAGCAAACACTAAGAACATATTTTTCATTTAATCCAGAATATATTTGTAGCCTTCAAAAGCTCATCATCTGGTCCTGAAAGGTTGGCACCTTGGAAGCTAGGGTTTGTGGTCACCTTATTTTGTCAACTAAAGCGGAAAGTGTGACTTCAATATTAATTATGTATTCCGGAAAAGCACACACACATGTGCGTGCGTGCGTGGCAGTAACTTCGGGCCTGAATGGTTTCCCTTCTTGACATATAATTAAATAATTTCAGCAGAGCACTTGGATTTGTTTTATTAAATTTCATGCAGGTTACAAAGGTCCAAGAATAAACCAAAGACGTATATGCTAATTAAATAATATTATATGGCCATATTATTGGGATGAGATTGTATAATGTAAAGAATTACTTGGAAGGATATAATTTTATACTAGTCCTTTATTTAATCAAGGTTTCAATCAATCAATCAATATATATATATTTTTGATTATACATAAAATCACATATCATGCATTATCACTCGAAAGAAACAGAGTCACATATCCAGTGTCCTATCCTCGAAATTTGACCGTGTGATCTTGTTGACCACATATATGCCCGGCAGTCAGAATTTAAGCTTGTACATAATTGTAGAACATTTATACTTTCAAGGGAGTGTCTTAATTGGCTTCAATATGTACATGTAATAATGCAAAGAACCAGCATAAAAGGGAGAACTGAACTAATCTGCTTTGATCATTACGGGAGAGTTAACTCAAAAGGAAAACATTCGTCATGTGATAAATTAATAATACTCACTCCTCCCATTTCCAGCACGAGATTTTATGCAGACAAATCCTCCCAGAAAAAAAGTTGTCTGTCACATCAGAATACAAGCAGGCATCTACGAGAATCTCGAGGGGTAGGCAGATCCAGTTTAGATTAGGTATGAAGTAGGGTACCCCATTTCTGCATTATTGCCAAATAAAATGGTCCCAAGATCCCACAGAGACTGAAGACTTTAAGGCCACAGTTTTCAGAGATACATCTGTAATCGCCTCTTTCTTTGAAGTTGGAATTAGTAACAGTCACAGATTTCAGGAATCAGCTAGCCTACCATTGCTTGAGGCCATAGGTTCATTTATCATATGCTCATGAATTTATTCCGTATCCCATTTTTCTTTCGTCAATCTTTGGTGTTGAATTCTGGGGTTTTAAAGAAAAAGCGTGTTTTTTTTATTGTGACGTGTATAAAATGGTTAAGGTTATGTTAGGGTGGACATTTTCTTGAGGGCAAGTTGATTGGAATTTTGATCACATGAAAATTTTTGATGTATTTAAATTTATACACATGTTTATATAATATACCATAATATATAGGAAATGAGAAAGTATATAGCGATAATAATTAATTTTAAAGATATATATATATATATATAAATGTGATTGTATTTGTTCATGGATAGATAGAATTTTGATTAAAAATAAGTGTAATGATTGAATTTTAAATATTTATTTATGTATGTAGGAAAGAATAAGTTTGAATTTTAATTTAAATTTAAACTTTAACTGAAATTTTATTAAAGAATATATTTAAATTGTGTAAATTTTAATGGGACGAATTCAACCAACCTAAGCTCTAAGGGACTTAATTAGGTTTGGGTTTTACAAGGTGTTTGACTAAACTGATTTTTAAGATTTTATAAGATCATATAGTTTATTTTATAAACAATCTAAAAAATATCTGGTAAGATCATCTTATAAGATTTTATTAAAATTTATAATAATAATTGATTATACTTTTTTCATGTAATAATAATAGAAATAATTTAAATACTATTAATAAAATGTAATTTAAGGATATTTATATTATTCTTAATATATAAAATAAATCAGCTTATAGTTATTTTTATCTTGAAAATTATGTTTTGTAAAATAGAAAAAGAGATAAAAATTTTTTAAAAAAATGTAATAATTAAATATATATTTTTGAAATTGTTTCTTAACGATGGGGAAGAGTGAAAATGAAGGAGCCACTCTTGGAGCATCATTGAAGGTACTGCGTGTGTTCTTTTCCTTTTAACCTCGTCGGCAATTGACAGCAAGCAGGCAAGGCCTGGTGCATGGAACTGCAAGCCTGAGATGTGCTGTTTATTTGTGTACATAAAGGTGGCATGTGAAAGTCGAATCGATGTCGGATTCTAGGGATTAAAATTGATGGTCAAAGCTTCACAGTACATAAAGTTTTGAACATTGTTGTAATTTATAAAGCATCACGAGAGATGGGACCATCAAGATTTGGGTCGGAGGATGTATGGCTCTCCTGCTCTTATGGCAACAATACGATTTGATATTAAGGATTTGTATACTTCATGAGGGTTGCGTGGGGCTTATTAATTAAGTCATGTGGTTCTTGGATTTGTGGCACAGCCACGATTATCTTTGTGTTGTGGTGTGCTTGCTCTTGTAATAGACACGTGGGGTTTTGGACTGGCCTACGTATTATTGGATAGATAAACTCACAAATCCGGGCATTAAGTGTGTATATGTCGAATTGAGTTAGACTTCCTAAATAGATCATCATTATTTAAAGACAGTTGCTCTTTCAAGACATGGGAAATGAGGTACTCCTTTGGTGTGATTTGGACCCGCGATGAACTAAGCACTTTAACGAGATTCCGACAATCCACACTAACAAATTGTCGAAGAGTTATGTCCGTACTATTTAGGTCTCTAAACAGTTGCACTACGATGAATCACTTGTTTGAATTAGTACAATAAAATGGCGAAGTACTAAAATTAAAATTCACAAAAGCAATATGAGGAGCCAACTTAATGAAATGAAAGCCATCCCACCCTAGGGCTATGTTTGGAACACCATTTTCAACTCACAACACTCTTTCTAGTTTCACACAATCCAACAACTTATACCACAAAATTTTCATTTAAATTCAAATTCAAATTTTTCCTATATTACGTATATAACTAACTAATTATTTTTCAATCGTTACACTTATTTATAATCAAATTAATACTTATACACACACACATACGCACACATCTTATAAACTAATCATTATCCCTGTAAATTATCACATCATTCAATCATTATTATATATTTTATATATTCATTAATAAAACAAATTCAAATAAACAATACTATGCATCCTATCAAAACTTTCGTCTAAACTCAAACTTTCACCAAATATCATTTATCACTGGAGCCTTCCTTCCAAACATGGGCTAGCGTTTTGTGCATGAAGTGATAGATAGGCTTCATTAGAGTAGTACTCTTTATCACAAGGAATCACGAGTCATGAGGATGGTCCAACTTTCCCTATATTCTTAAGTACTAAATTTTGTAGTTGTTTAAAGATAACCACTCCCATTAAACGAACTGGTCCTGAAGTGGGGATCCTAGTTTAATGCTGCCTTAATTATCTTTAACATAAAGTTCGTGAGTGGCTTCCAAATCAGAAAGATCGGCCTAATTTCCTCCAGTTTGTTGGTACCATGAAACGACACACATGTGCCCATCAAATTTTCAATTATTTGCCCGTTTATTTCTCTTCTAGCTGGCAACATATGTTTTTAAACGACCAGCTTTTTCCAGTTCAGCATAAATGCTGGCTTCATTAGTTCTTGAATCATAATATAATTAAAATATCAAATGGGAAACATAAAGCATCCAAGGAGGTTCGATTCTTGATTATTATTATTATATTTATTTTTACTTGAAATCTAAACGCAGCTGCACGCCTTTTGGTGGAAAGACAAGCACAAACAACTTCCAGGAAAATTAGTATGAATCTACGAGATTAAATCACATGAGATATATATATATATATATCGACACATATCATAATCATAATTAGTTACTTTCAAAAATTATGACATATATCATGATCTCAAACACTTAATACATTTACACTAAGTGTAAAATCTCATAAATTGTCAATATGTGACTCATCTTGCCTATTCGTGCACACGTATAATCAATTCTTATTGTTTGTCTGCCTTTATTTTTTTCTTTCCAATTTTAAGCGTGCGTGCGTGCGTGTGTGTGTGACATAGTGGCATAAAACTTTTACTATTTATGGCAGTTGCATGCATGTGCACTATATGGGACAAAGTAACAGTCGATAAAGCCATCAGACATTGCATTATGCGATAGCCATGCGGGACTCAGGAACTGTAGATCGATTTTGACAAAACAAGCGGAATGTCTGGCCATACGCCAACCCTTTAGGCACTCACTTCTGACTGCATATTTTCCTATTTCTTCTATCATCTTTTCGCATTTACTTGAATACTTAAACTTCTGATACAAGCAAGCCATTGCAAAGTACAAGCTCTTCTGGCTCTTTTTTTTTTTTCAAAAAAAAAAAGAAAAGCCTTTTGCTTAACATTTACTCCAAGGGAATCAATAAATAGAATCATTGTCAAAACTAAGTGAACGTTGATGAATCAATTAAGTGCTGAGGATCATACATGTCGATTTACGAAATAGTAGACTTTCATTTGTACCAAGGTCGTACTGCATCATGTGGTATGACTGCTCTAGACCAAGTTGAAATGAATTGAACAACATATTTGCTGTTCTTCACTTTCATTCATGGGGACAGATACATCCATGGAACAGAGTGACAAATGGATCAAGCGAGCTCAAATCGGAAGACAAATCACACCTCTGATCATGTGGGTTCTTGCACACTGGGCCACCCAAACATTGGGGTGCAACAGTAGAGATACAGAAAATTCAGCACTCAATCACAGTAACAAAAGTTCACGCGGAACCCACGTTTGATTGTGCTGAGATTTTCAGTTCACATATAATTGAGATCCTGAGACAATCTTCTTTATTGCTAACTAGTATGTGCCTTCAAGATCAACCCTTGTTCAATTGAGAAGAATACTAAGCATCGCAGCAGACAGATGATCAAGTAGTAGAGGCATGCTTGCATGTGAATCAGACAAAATGAAGATAAACACAAGTGCTCAGAACTCAAGATGCATGTAAAATGCCCACAATCAAATGCACCGACATCTGATGTTTATCAAACGATGATGTAATTATTTTGGTTAGAATACGCAAGAAGGCGTTGTCAAGTACTCTGATTTTATTGCTTCCTTCGCGTCTTCTGTTAGCTCAAAAACATGTCACCAGATTGATGATCTAATACCAGAGCTACCACCAGATAGAGATAACTTCATGCTCCTGTCTCGGGTTAGTGGATGGCATTCAAATTTATACGACGAGCTGTTGGAAGTGCGGATGATAATATTTCATAAAATAAATTCACATCATCTTAATACATAACATAACAGCTCAGGTCTTGGTTTTGCACCCAAGCTCTGTGTTTAGATGGCACTTTTATATCCGAAAATTGATTTTTGAGTGATTAAGCGAGAGTTTATATTCAAGCGAAAATTGTGAAAAGTTATGCATAATTGCATGAGTTTTATAAAATTCAAAAAAAATATAATGACGATGTTTCTGTAAAAAAATAATAGAGTGTAACTTAGATGTGATGAGTTTTTGCGCGTATTTGGCAAATAATTGATATGATGAAGGAATTAAAAAAAGATTGTTGGTATTTATTGTTACATTTAATAATATTAGGTGCACGTAGGTACGGTAGGGAATATGTAAAGGCTGAGTGTAAAAATATAATAAGAAAAATATTAGGTGGGCCAGAAAAAATTTAAAGAAAATTTTCATAAAATGGTCCAAAAGAACCATTATCTTAAAAAGCACAGTGCCAGACAGACTCACTATATTAGTAACTCTCCCATTACAACCTGCGCAATATTTTCCATCACACACATCAAATTCGATAACAATGCATCATGAGTTTATAACATGAGTTGATTGTAGAGTATTAACTTGATAGCTGTTGGACTAAGCCACTAGGTTGTACGTGAGATGTTTCACCAAATACAGTATGGATCGAATACTGAACTTGTAATATGCATACAAACACTTGAACAGGTGACACAAGATGAAGCATCATGCACCAAGTGCATTATTCCCAAGACCAAACTGGGTTTTTTGAAAATTCGGATCACATTATATATGACTATAAATGTTTGGGTCAGAAATCAGAAGATAAATTCTTCCTGATTCACCATCTTCCTTTAGACACCCAAAATTGATGTTGACCAACAAAAGAAAAAAGTATTTTCCGCATCTCCCAATGCCAACAACCAAATACATTTCAAGGACCCAAGACCCAGCCCTAAAATTCATTCATGGGGACAAGGTTTTATCACCCAATTGCAGAGACCGCTTGGAGGATGAGAGAGAGGAACAAGTCACAAGGGTGAAGAGATGGGGGTGGTGGAGATGCCATGTAGAGCGGTAAGAGAAAGGTTATTGCATTGTGACAACAAATGATGGTCTTGGTCTTTTCGTATGAGGTGAGACTCAGAGCAGAATCTGGAGAAAAAGATAGCAGAAACATATGTGTGCGTGCGTGCGTGTGTAGTCAGGTAACCAAACAGGTACCTGAGCATCTCCAGTTGTGGTTGGAAATTGCTACACAAATTTCCGGGCCAATGACCAACCCCAAATTGAACAACTGAAAAGGTTATTTTACCACTCAAAATGCTTCGAGCAACATTCAGAAATTATATAAAATCTATATGCTTTCACTCAAAAACTGAACTATCATAGACAAAAAAATATTTTAAGAACAATATTTATAGTTGTGAGAAATTTTTATTCCCTTCTTAATATTTAGCAATGTAACCATAAAATATGTAAGAAAATTGCATTTCCAAACTTGATGCCATTCCTTCTAAAAACATGCACCCTTAGGCTAATCGGATATAAAATCAAAAATAATGATACCATCCTTTGCTACATAAAATACAGGGGAAAAAAAGTAGCGATTAATATAAAACAAAAAAATTTACCATAGGTGGATAGTTTCATATAAAGTCATGGAGCTAAACAATCCTCAAGAGCCACAATTACATTCAAGCTTGAGAATCATTTAGCCACTTCACCAAGTTCAAAAATTTATTTCAGAAGATAAAAATGGCTACTAAGGTAGACAATGCTCCTTGAAGACAACAGTGCAGTATCAACCATTAGTTGTAACACTCACGTTTTAAACCTTCTTTTCTCAATTGAGAAGCATCTAACATCTCCAAAAAGAGATGAGGAGACAAAAGTATGAAATCTGACATACAATAAAAGGCAGAAGAAACATCTCAGCATCATGCTGACCTTTCTAAAATACGCCAGTGAGAACAATAAGCACCAGTGAGGAATCACAGCTCACAGTCCTGTAATAGAAAGAGAATAAAACTTAAGAATCACGATCAAAAAAATGAATTTTAGCATCCTGTCCTCCGATGGAAACATGGAACAGGGAGAAGACTGTCTGCCACTATCAAGTAGAGCTTAAACGACCAGATAAATTCAACGGCATAAAATGCACCAAAAAAAATTCAGATGACACACAGTTCACATATGATTCTAGCCTCTAGTGTGATTCAATAAACAAAGTCTTAACATTTTACTGTTTTCTAGATTATCAGAATCTGGTATAGTTTGTTTCACATATAATCTACAGTTCAAGGATTAAGACCTGTAAATTTTGATACACTACTTGTCTCCACCCAAAAGCAAGATTGAAATGAAAGAAAATCAGCAAAAAGTGAACTTCCTTGGCACTATTCAGTATAGCTTGATTCTCAGTGATGATCATAGTTAGGTGTTAGACCCTCAGTTTTCAAATATGCTACCAGTAACTCCCAAATAAAGTTGAAGTAGTAACGTTTTTCACCCCTTGGGCTAAATATGCCGTAGTTGAATTGTGTCTTCTAAACGAGCAAAATCATTTCTTCTAAGAAACTATGATACAGGTCTGACACTGGCCTCGTAAGTCAAAACTGAAGATTGTGGCCCGCAGTTCCAAAGAATTTGAATTGTTTGATAAGCATCTGATTATCGAAAAAAGTTCTCAAAACCTTCCACATTGTTTAAGGGGTTTTTTTGGGAAAGAATACATAAAATGGACGATGAATTGTGAGAGATTATTATGATAGTGACTGGGGAAAAAAAATTTCACTGTTTGTATCCAGATCAATCATGATCTCCAATAATTATTGGTAGCTGTTCCATGAGCAAGGTGCAAAGGGGGAACATATTATAAATAACCAAAATTAAATTGTTTATATATACAGGAGAGAGAACGCAAAAACAATTGCTTCCACAGATACGAAGGCTATGTTTATTAATGTTTGTGGATGTTTGTTTTTTGGCGTGTCTTTTTAAGAGTTATGTTTTATAATGTTAAAATGAAGACGACATAGCCGAAGTTTTTTTCCTTTCCAACAAAAACTCAAGCATATGTCCACATTTTTTTCATTCACATAGAATGAGTTCACAATCCTTATTACATCCACGAGTAAATGCAAAAGAATCGTGACCTGCAACGTTACGGAAATCAAGTAATTATGCCAAAAAAATCAAAAACAAGATCACAAGGCCAATACTTGATTTCTAGTCCATGTTCAGTCGACTATTTACCCAATCAAACTCTTAGATAATCAATCGAATTCTGTGATTTTTTTTTTTTTGGAAAATTACACAAATAATCACACCCAGAGAGGGGTATTCTGCCACCAATCAATGCCATGCAATAAATAGTTTTAGAAGAGTATCATCTCGAATACTCCCGAACAATTACGAGCCATTTGGAACCATCCATTATACATCATCGGTAACTCAAATTAACACACACACACACGAGAGAGAATCGTACCCGATCATTTCTGGTAACCACCGCCACAAGCGTTTTCATCCTCGACAACTTTTGCAGTCAAATACGGCTGGGGGAAATCACTCGGATCGAAGCTCTTCTCCTTCATCATTTTCTCCACGTCAGCCTTTTTCAAAACGGTGCGCTTGATTGGGGGCCGGTTGCGGCGCTGATCGCGAGGGAAGTACTTAATGTCGTAAACGGTCTCCGGGAGAGATGTGGGGACGGTGACCTTAGTCGGGGCTGTGGCGGGGGAGAAGACGCGGTATTCGGTAGCTTTGGGAAGCGCCGATGCGTATTCTGGACCGGCGGTGGGACCAGTGTATTCCCAGGGTTTCTTGATGTAGCGGCGGAGAGTTTGCATTAGGGATTTCGCCGCGGACGCCATTGCAGGATTGGGGATTTTCCAGACAGGCCCTGTTTCGCGACGGTGGAGGTGATTAAATCAGATCAACCAATTCAAACCAAAGTCGTGCGTCACAGCACCAACGCCTATAGTTCAATTTTACTTTTTTAGGAAAAATAACCAAAAATACTAAATTTTATTTACATTTTTTTGTTTGGATCCAATATAAACCTTTTAAATTAATTCTTTCAAATATAGTACATATTAAAATATTTTTTTCTTATTTTTACATTATTATTAAATTTTAACGCCAAATTTTTTACATTTACAATTTGAATTGAAACACAGTGGAGTGACCGTTGTAAAGGTAATATTCATGTTTTTTAATTGTTATGCAAAAATGATCCATTATAATATTTGGTAATTAAGATTTTACTATTTTAGGTGTTAAAATATCAAAGATTAATTAAGTACATGGATACCAATCAAATCAATTTATAAATTTAATATAGTTAAACTATCATAAATAACAAAGTATTATTATAACTTTTTAATAAAAAAGTTATTAACTTTTAAAGATAAAATGTTTGAAATTTATAAACTCTTTAAATTAAATTGATTTATAAGATATTTTATTTTGTATATTTTTTTAAAAAAATATTCATAATTATATTATATTAATAATGTTTAGTTTATTTTGATCATTATATGCCAAAAACTTTAATTGGATTTGTTACATCATTTTTATCTTCCAATACCCCAATTAAACTTCATATAATCTAACCTACTACAGTACAAATTTTTAATTCAATATCCAAATTAAAATTTTTTTTCAATATATATATAACAAATTAATTATTTTTTAATTATTACATTCACTCATAATCAAATTAATACATATAAGTACGCACACGCATATACTTTTATATGTATTTATATAATACCAACCAATATTATCCCCGTATATTGTTATTTTATTTCAATATTATTGTATATTTTAAATATATATTTAAATAAATTAAAATTTTTCATCTCATCAAAATAACTCAACCAAACTTAATTGTGACATCACTCCCATCAAATATTATCAACCAACAAAACTCTTTATTTCTAAATATAGCCATTATATTATAAATTTTAACAAAATTTCATAAACTGTCATATTATTTTCATTCAAACAATTCAATTAATTATTTTTGAATAATATTCATGAGTTTATAAATTTTAAAAATATAAATACACGATCTTATAAATTTTTTAAAAAATATTTGTACAATCACCCTTCGTACCAAAGAAGTACTTTTCACGTGTTGGGGTACATTCAGTGCTTATTAAAAATAAAAATGGATCGTTTTTTGTCAAATCTATAAGCGTTTGTATCAATAAATTTATGATAAATCTGACGTGGTCTAGGTTAAAAAATAAAATTAATATCACACACTCACATGTGTACGGTAAAGGAGCGTAGCAGCCAAGCTTATATGCAAACGACTTCTGCTTCGTATACCACACAGAAAAATATTATATTAAATTGGGAAGCTTTATATTACATTGAATAATTAATACACACACACACATTTTCATATGTATCGTTGATGTTATTGTAATTATTATTGCATTGTTTAAAATTGTTTTTCTTAAAAAATAATTATTATTTTTATTACAAAAATAATAAAGTGACATAATCAATCGCTATTTAAAAAGCAAATAATATTCGAGTTCCACATCTGAATATTTGTTGCCTGTATGTTGTTATTATTAAATGATATAATTTAAATACATTTAACAAGTTTGATATCAAAATTTAATAATTGTATGTAAATATTAAAGCATTTTTATTAAGAAAAAGTCTGTGCCGTCGAGACTAAATTGTACTCGCTGCTGTCTATTTTTGAATGCATATTTTGTTAGCTAAAAAAATACATTATATTTTTGTAAATACATATTTTTGAATATTAATTTTTTGCGCCATTTAAATTTTAAATCAATGAATAACACTTGTAAATTATATAGGTGCAAAAACTAGTTTTATGTAATTATACAATCCATACAAGACTAAATGATAAATATCTGATTTTAATAACTATTTTATATTTAAAATTTAAGAATCACGTTCAAATTATTAATAAACACTGCTGATTAAAATACATTAAATAAATGCACATGATTACACAAATTAACTAACAAAAATTAAAAAATTATAACCAGTAAATGAAAAGATTTAACAAAAATAATCGAGTAATGTTCTATAAATTTCGAGAAATAAATCAAAATCTTTACTAGATTCAAGATCTAAAGGATATTTTTGCTAGAATTACAAATTTTAATGATATAGTTCAAAATCATACTCAAGTAAAAAATAATTTTACTCGATGAACTAAAAAATAGGTGGGGAAAAAATAAAATACTGCTACTCTTAATAAAACTCAACAAATGAAGAAATACAAATTCAAGCATTCCGAATAAAAAGAAATGTAATCAAAATCTTCCCTTTTTCACAAAACAAATTAAGACACTGCAAATGAGGGAAACTACATGGGATTAGCAAAAGTACACATTCCACCTTTTGTCCTCTATAACCCTATTTCTTCACAGGACTAACCTCATTTGTTGGTGAACCATTCACTCGAGACCCAATTGAATTCAAAAATACATTTTTAAAAGCAGTAAATAGGAGGACAGTAATTCAACCAATCACACGACGCATTCCAAAAATAGATTAGTGAATTGTCAGTGTGAAATTTGAGAAAGCACACACGACAAAAAGTTTCCAATTATATCTTGAGGTGATTAGATGAAATGTGGAATTCCTAATGATGATGAATTGTGACGCGGGTTATGTAAACTTTGGAAAAAGCCCATACATCAAAAACATCCAACTCATATTGAAGAGATTTTAAAAATACGGGATTAGAGATTCCTTTAAAAAAACATGGGTTTGCTTGTTAAAAAAATACATACTATAATTATTATATATTTTAAAATTTATTTATTTATTTATTTTATTTTTCACACTTTTTTTTTAAATACACGCTCAAAAATATAAACAAACATACCTTTTCTTTTTTTTTTTTGTCAATTTTTTTCTAAATTTAATAAAATATAGTACAACTAAATTGATTAAAAGGTTAAACTTGTTACCATATTATAAAAATATTAATTAGAGAACACACTCATCTTACAAAAATGCTATTCTTATCGTACACAATAAAATAATATATATCTGATTATGTATTAATAAAACTTTTGCTTTGCAGTAATATATGCATATATATGTATATAAACAAAACAAAATATATTACATATTTTCATATTATGCATTATTATATATTGTGCAGATCAATTTTTATGCTAAAATGTGATTATTGTCGGAAAAAAACTAAGTGTTCAATTATATAATTTTTTAAAATGAATGCTAATGCTTAATACAAAAATAATTTTACTAAATTTGTAATGTTTGTTTTTAATTACTTATAATATTAAGTAAAACTATCACTCTTTTTATTTTTAATTCATTTTACATAATGAAATATGTTATAATAACTCATTAATTTCTTATTTTTATTCCATTCATGAATCTATTTTATTCTCGTTTTATTCCATTCTCATGTATCAATCATGTTGAAAATGTGTATGTAATTATATAACTAAATTAATAATAATTATTAAATATAAATCTTGTATTGTTCATGAAATAATAGAAACAGAAGAAACTATTTAAAAAAGCGTTGTGAAATGAGACTGAAAAAGTAAATGAAGTAACTAGAATTGAAAGAGGAGAGGTAAGAATATATATATAAAAAAATTCTTTATTAATTATATCTCATGTAATAAAATTGGATATTCAACCAACAAATAGATATAAATATCGATTTATACAATATCGTGAATCCAAATAATAGTAAAAAATACTAATATCAATTACACATTTTACGTTGGTGCAAATTTATTAAAAAATTAATTAACTTCATCAACTATAATAAAAAATAAAACTATTATAATTTTTAAAATTTTAATAATAAAATTTAAATTATTTATAATTTCAAATTTTGCTCAAGAATTTAATAAAAAAAATAGAGATGGGAATAAAGATAAGAAAAAATTAATCCTTTTACAAGTAAAAAAGAGAAAAAAAACTTACAAGATTAAAACAGAAAAGAAAAAATAATAAAATAAATAATTTAGTAATTTAACATCGAGTTATCGTGAGTTCATGCACTTGGTAATACTGAATAACGTTTGTTTAATCTAAGGAGTAATAATATAATTTTATACTATTTAATTAAAAATAATAGTGTAAATTTATATTTGTCAAATAATTTCAAAATCCTAACTACACTTTATAAATTATTAAATTATATACGAAAATGTTTTAAGAGTGGAAGACTCAAGGCTCTACCTTTCACTCTCGGTCTCTTTCTTTACTCGTCGCTAATTCTCACACACGCTCTGTCCGAAGTTCCGTCGCCTTCTCATTCTCTGCATTCACTCGCTAAGCATTGGTGTAATCTCCCTCCAATCCCAAGCTAAGTTTCTCCAATCAGGTAACAATTGATTTATTTAGATCATATCAACCTTTTTTTTATCTGATCTATTTTTCGATTTTTTTTCTTTTTGGTGACATGATCGGTGATAAAATGCTAAGCTTTTGGTCTCTGTTTTCGTATAGATTGGAAATCTCTGCTTGTTTTAAACGATAGATTGCTCATTAACGTCTTCATTTGTTGCTGCTTTTGTCCCGTGGTTTTTTGTTGTTGATTCTCGTTAGGGTTAGATCTGCGGGTTGAATTACTAAAAGCACGATATTTGGCTAGCCTTTTTTATTTGGATTTTCGAGTTTCTCTTTTTTGAGAGAAACTATCAGGGTTTATAGAATGACACAAGAATTATGCGATTAGGGTTTTTAGCTTAATGTGATTTTTAGTCCTTTAGATGATGATTTTACTTTTTGTTCCTTTCGCTAAATGATTATCTTGACTTGTAGATGTCTGGTTTATGGGTGGTTTGGAGGTTAGCGGGTTCTGTTGTTTGTCTTGTTAACAAAGCGATAAGGCTTTTCGGCGCTAATTGTGAAATTACACAGTTATTTTTAAATTGATTTCATTTATTTTTTCAATCTCTCTCTGTCTCTGTCTCCCCCTCTCTATTTATTTATTTATTTTTGGATTTTTTCTTATTTTTTTCTAATTTCAAGTACTTTTCATCTTACTTCATTTTCTTATTTTAAATATTTTTTATACTTTTAATTTTAAATAATTTTATTTCTATTATTTAATATACACTATTTTTATTACTTATAAATAAATTTGTTAGTGTGCAACCTGTACTAGTATTTAATTATTGACTTTTTGTATATCACAAACTGCCAACTTGTATGGTGGTTACAAGGTGACCTTTTTCCGTGCTTATTTTTGTTGGTGTTATTTTCGAGTAAATTTTCTATTGAAATGTGGACTTGTATTACTCTTTTTGCATTCTTGCCCCTGTGCCATTTTGTATGAAAAAGTTCCAAAGTGATTCCATTGTAACCTTAAATATTTATTAGGTTTGTAGGAATGGCCATGCAAACTGCAAGTCCTCCAGCTCCCAGTGCTCAAGTGGTTGGAAATGCTTTTGTTGAACAGTATTACCATATTCTCCATCACTCTCCTGAGCTGGTTTATCGATTTTACCACAACACGAGTGTGTTGAGTCGGCCAGATCCTAATGGTCTTATGACAACTGTGACAACTATGAAAGTAAGTTTGTTAAGGAATGATGAATTTTAATTTTGTAACTGAATTAGTTCTTTCCATCTACAAGTGGTTTTATTTATTTTTATCTTTTTCGCATTTACCTTTACCGTAGTTTTGTTAATTTCTTTGAAGCTAAGTTTTCCTGAAGCCACCTGACCAAACAGGGCTTCACTTTTTTATGTGAGGCTTGTAATCTTCACAAAAAGTTCATGGTATATCGATATATTCGTAATATATTATCAGCTGCATGTGAACCACTCTGTTAGTCTGTTTTGCTAGAAGATTTGTTGTTCATTTAAATAATCACTTGGCACTATTTTTCCAATAACTATTGCTCTGTATGCCTGTCCTGCAGATCTCCATTAAGCTCTAAATTTAAGTATGTGTTCAAATGGCTAAAACTGACACTTTGAACTTGATATAGGTTGATGGATGACATTAGTCAAAATCTTATTTGTCCCCAATCTTTTTCATGTTTTCGTGGAGGGATATTTTGATGGAGAAGACATGATCATAGGTTCTAGCGGTTGTAAATTAGGCACAAAGTAAGCATGGATAAGTAATTACGAATGAGATTAATGGGCAGAACTAAATGGGAGGGAGGTCAAAGGTTTCAAGCAATAGTTGCACACACACACACATGATATGTTAAAAATTTAAATATATAACAAATGTTAACTGTATCTCTTTGTTAAACTTAATATAAAAATATTGAATCCAGAACCTCAAGACAGCAAGCAGAATATATATTTGACTTTCTATGGGTTATTTATTTGTTTCTTGAGTATGGTGGAGATATGTTCTAATAAACGGTATTATTGGATTTGCCAAATTATTTGGATATTATTCTATATTTTGAGATGAGAACCTGTGAAGGACTTTGAGAAGTGTAAGGACAATCGATGCTCCCATGGCCTCAATTATTCTAATAAATCTTTCATTATTTGGACTTGGCCTGTCCATTGGTCTATTCAATGATCTGTACATTCAGTAAGTGATGTTTAATAGGTGATGAGTTATATTAATTCAACTCAGCATACACTAGAGGTTTCATGTCCTACCTCTGGTAAAAGACTAAAAGGGGATTGTGTTATTAGGTTGCCTGTATGTTCTCCAATATAGAAAGAGAAATTGATAACCAATCGTATAAACTCTCTCCATTATTTGGAGCTGGGTTTATATTTGTTCATAGTTTAACCTGTTCAATCCATTTTTTATTTATCTATTAAAAATTTATTTTGAGGTATAATAAAATAAATAAATTTGTGTTATCAAATGCCAGTAATTAAGTTGTGCATGTATCAATAATTTCATAGAGCATTAGTAGTTTAAAACAATAAAAGATCATAAGATCCAACTTATGTAATTAATATCCCAGTTTCATTTAAGAAATTTTAGTGTTCAACTCTTTTATAAAGACATTACAGAGATAGAAAATTAGAAGGCAAAATTAAAAAAAGGCTTGTAAGTAATTTTCAAAATTTCATTTTATTTTGACCTACAAGTTTTTAAGATACTAAAAATACTCTTTATCTTATTAAAATCGTCATATAACCTTTCTAGTATCCAGTTTTCTTCTGTTTTTAGTTTTTGGATCCATAACCAGTCCAATGCATGTCTATCCTCCTCATATACTATTATTAAAGGAATCCATGAATTGTAAAAGCAAAGGTGCTTCCCAAAAAATTGAATGTATGAAACTCAAATAAAAATAAAAGAATTTTTATGGTTGCTTATTTATGTGGAAAATTTTCGAATAATTAAAAGATATTGGGTATGTTGATGAATAAGTGCCAAAGGTTGAAAATTTTCACGTCCTGGACATTTTGCAGGAAACAAGATGCAAGGGATGTGCAAAAAAGTGTACTTGTAAGATATTTACCTTGACTTTCTTGCACTACAACAAAAAATGAAAATCAACCAAATCAGTTTTGCATCATTCTCTATTGAGTATTAACCTAGACTATTCTCCAGTTTCATCCACATAAACTGTTATGATTGGGAGACATCCTCACTTTGATCAATATCTGATTGACTTCATTAGATTTCCCATTGATCTCAAGTTTGGGCTCTGATGTCCGTTCAACAAATAGTGACATAGACTTGGCTCTGCTTTTTTGTTGGACCAGAATATAAATGATACAATTTGCTCGCTGGACTACAAGAACTACAAGGCAGAGATAAAGACTGCTGATGCTCAGGATTCTTATAAGAAGGGGGTGATTGTCCTTGTAACTGGGTGCTTGACTGGAAAGGACAACCTGAGAAGGAAATTCACACAGACATTTTTTCTTGCTCCTCAAGATAAAGGATACTATGTTCAAAATGATGTTTTCAGGTATGTGGAGGAGAGCGAACCAGCAACCAGTGCAGTGGTGGGTGTTGAAGATGATGAAACAGTATCAAGTACTTTGGCAGAAGATCAAGGTTGGATTTTTTTGTCATTCTAACATCTTCTAAGACTTTTTTTACCTTCATTTTTATTTGGTTTTCAGAGCCTGCTCAGGTCATCAATCCTCCCAAACCAGACCCTGTAACTTCTCAAGGGGAGGAAATTGAAACTAATGGGGAGAAAGACAATGACCAAGTGACGGATGAGAAACCTGAAATTCACCATAGAGATATTGTGGTGGAAGTGGAATCTCATTCTAGCGAGAACCATGCTTCTGTAGCAGAAGGATCAACTACTTCAGCATCCCAAGATGATAATCAAAAGAAATCATATGCATTAATTGTTAGTTCACAGACAAAGAAGGGAACTACCAAAGTTTATGTTCCTTCTAGAATGGCAAAAGTAAATTCTGCGAAGACTGAGAAGCAATCCATTAATCCGCCTCTAGAGGTTTCAGGCTCTGAAACAGTGCATCGCTCATTTGATAATGCACCAGAAATGAATGATTCGCAGGATGAAGGTATCATTTTCTTTTGGGTTATTCTACTGCATTTTTATGTATGAACAAAATATCATTGGATACCTATGATTAGGGAACAGAAGAAAGAAGCAAAAAGCCTCCATGATGCGAAGTCAATTTGTTGATATCTGCTCGAGCTCTTATTTGACAAGTATGATTATGTTTTATGTCTTATCACTTACAGGTGAAGGTTATTCCATATATATACGCAATTTGCCTCTAACCATAACGGATGCTCAGCTTGAAGCTGAATTCAAGAAATTTGGACCTATTAAGCCAAATGGAGTCCAAGTCAGAAGTAAGGTTGGCCTGACCACAACATTTCTTACTGTGCCTTTCTATTTGCTCAGCATTTTTTGATAGTAATGCCGCACCTTTGTTCGCAGCAACAAGGATTCTGCTTTGGCTTTGTGGAATTTAAAGAAATCAGCTCCATGCAAAGTGCAATTAAGGTCTGTGCAGTTCAGATTATGCTCTCTTTCCCTTTTGTTTGGTTGATTTTCTGATTGGATAAATCGACCAAATTATCTACTAATTACTGGTTTGACCTTGTGAAAGAGTTGTATGTGAGACATCCCTTGAATGCTGAGAGGCATCTCTAGCTCCTATTTTTGTTCTTTAAAAAGTTTTTGTCTTCCACAACTTGCTTTTGAGTACTTTTCTTGCTTTGGTGCCTCATGGTGTGCCAATTAAAGATATAAGGCAGTCCTTGTAGTTGGAGCTTGGAAGGGATCTTAAATTTGGATGCAAGCTTAGATTGAATTAACATTTTATACCTTTGCTTTATGATACTGGAATTTGTATGCAGTTATATGACTCAATCCTGTCTTTTGCTCTATTTCTGTTCTTTGGTTTTTTATTAATGTTTTAGTTCTAAACTTGAAGTTACCATTGCTTATCCGTTCTGCAATCTCTTGCTTGCTATAACATTACATGTAGAAAGCCTGCTGCCTTGAGGTTTCAGTGAACTTATTTTAAAGCATTTCCGCAATTAGTACCTAGAAGTGCAAGCTCTTTTCTATGGCCATTTTTCATATTATTATCCTGTTAGAATATTCTTCTGTTTCTGAACACCTTTACTTTGTAGCAGATTAGGTTATGCTGTATTTAGCTGTCACTAGTGGACTCTACATCAGAACCTCATTGAATATCTAGATCCTCTTTTATTTCACATTCAATCCATATACTGTAAAGTCCTTTAAATTTGGTGCAGGTGGACATTAGCTTTTGTTCAGAGACTCGATTGTATGATACATGTGTAATGATGTCTCACAGATTCCTGATGTTATGATCTCGCAATTGAAATATTTCTCTATGCCTCTGTGCAACCATATTTATGAATTTAATACATTGGAATGACTTTCCATGCTTTAAATCAACACTGTAGATCAAATTTTCCCCTTTTATGGACATGATGCTTATTGATATCAATCTAGTTGCTCCTGCATTTGCTACCTGTTTTAGAATCAGAGAATATGCATTCTCTGAAAACCTTTAGGCACATGCATCCAGATATGGGTTGGCAAAGTTTGAGGAAGGAGATTATATTTATGTTCTCTTGTTTATGTGCTTAATATTTTGTTTGGCTTTTAAATCTGTAATATTTTTGATTTTGTACATATTTCATCATTTACATAGTTATGAATGGCATGCCATAATGCAATCCGCCACAGGCTTGAGCCCAGTGACTCTGCACACCTGTGTCAGTCTGTTTGTCAGTGGTGTGCAGCTGGGGTGCCTTTTCCTAGAGAGGTTAGTGTCATTAAAAAAAAGGGCACTAGAAGAAAGGAAATGCAGGCTGCCACGCTGCCCATCTTTATTCTCCTCTTTCATCTCATCTGTCTTCTTTTTCTCCAGATCCAGGTTTTCTTTCCTTATTCTTTTGGACATCTGGGGGATTTAGGGTTTTGTGTCTTTCTTCTTCTCCAAACTATTTTCTTTCTTCTGTCTTCTTGGTCTACAATCTTCTATCCTTTTCTTTTCTTCTGGTGGGCTGAATTTCCTTTCTTACTTTCATCTAAATCTGACAGACTGAAATTTTCTCTCTGTAATTAGGCTGTTGTGTTGGGCAAACAGCCCACTATTGAAGTTACATTGTTCGAATTATTGAAATTGTTTAATATTATCTTATTATTGAACTTTAACTGCTCCGTTTTAATTCGCTGTTGGCTCATTGTCTTAATTATAAGTACACCTTTGATCATTGTTGAAATTTTCTAAAACCATATATCGAGATCAGATGACAAATAAACTAAGGAATGTGATGGATCAAAGTAATATCGTGCATGATTGAACAAAGAAAGGCTGAACATTTTCAAAAGTGCAAACTCTGATTTTGCCACAATGTTTGAAATGCGTTTGGTTGGAATTTCTTATATTGATATTAATTAAGCCATTGTCATTTTGTTTACGTAATAACATTGAAAATTAAAGTGTACTGGCATTTGCTATCTAACATGTGTGATTTGTATATTTATTTCTTTTTTTTTCGAGAATTATTAATATTACATATCTATTATTATGTAATTCTGCACCGTGCTTTGATAAGGTGTACTACACCATGCCATGCATTGTGTGACATGGCTCTAGAGAGGGCTTTTGCGCCATGATGTGGCACTTACCATTAACAACTATGATCATATAGTAAATTGTTGTTACTCGACCCTTTTTTTATGGTAGTTGTGACTAATGTACTGCAATCGTACTGTTTTGAAGAAGTCACGATCGGGGACTTTTAAATAATCTTTCCCATTTATGTCATTGTAATAATAAGGGATTTGCTCTTCAGGCTTCTCCTATAACTATTGGAGATCGTCAAGCTGCTGTGGAAATAAAGAGAACCACAACTCGAGGTGAGCCAGAGGCTTTCATTTTCACTTATTGTTCCAATTTTATGTGCTTGCCGTACAAAAGGGCCCGACACATGATGCATCATAGCCCTTTACTTTTCCCTGCTGGCAACTTGCTTTTTCAATGTTAATATCATATGCCCATTTCTGTGCAGTCGGGACTGGGAGGGGTCACTTTACTTCTCCACGTGGAGGGTTTCGTAATGAAAACTTCAGGGGTCGTGGAAACTTTGACGGTGGCCGGACCTTTATCAGAAATGACAGCTTCCGGGGTCGAGGAAACTTTAGCAGTGGTCGCCACAATGAAGGTTATCAATCAGGAAGAGGGAGGGGTGGCCGTCGTTCTGGCCCAAATCAGATGTTGCCTTCAACGTAAATTGAACTTAAGGGGTTGTTCATTGATGGCAATTTTGACAGGGTATTCATTGGTTGGGCGACAACCCGAAACAGTAAAAAAACTCATCTAAAGTTATCAGAGTTTATCCTCTCTGTTTATCCTTTTTCCAGTTGCCTCAAAATGAGAGGACTTTAGTGTAGCATGAGTCGGTCATTCTTTCTAACAGAATTTTGCGTAGGAAAGACATCGTTAGCAGAGCTTAAACCAATTCGACTTGTGCTGATTTAAGTGTTATATCTAGTGAAAAGAGGGTTTTTTCTTTCTCTGTGTTCTTTTTGATTGTTATGCAGTTTCTAAACTGAGAATGACATCTGCTTAATATTCGAGGATTCTGAGTCTGTTCATGCTAAAATAAGTCTAGTATGTGAGAATCATTGTTATATAATTAATGTATGTAAGAAGAATAATCTTTCATGTAGCAAGTGAATTGTATTTGTTACATGCATAATGTGCTTTTAATTGTTATGTTATGAGTCAAAGTCATGTTTAAACTAGATTATTCATGCGCTTGTTTTTATTGTTGGGAAGGCAATATTTTGATCCTTTGTTTGGAAACAGATACAAAGCCCTTCAAGTGTATGGCTTCAAATTCAGGGTAGGAAACCATTGAAATTTGAAAAAAAAAAAGAAATCTCCTTTTGTGTAAGGGGGCGCGTGCCTGACGTCATTGAAATTTGGAGTGTTAAAACAAATAGAAAATGAATTGAGGCTATGTTTGGTACACTTATTTTCAATTTCCTAACATCCTATCATATTAAATATATATTATTCAGTAAAATTTTTATTTAAATTCACATTTAAATTTTCAATTAATATATTTATTCATAATCAAATTAATATTTATATATACACATATATACAGTCACATTTATATATATATATATATATGTAATAAAAATTAATTATTATTTTTGTATGTTATTACATTATTTAAATATATATTCATATACGTTAATATTTTCAAAATATCAAAATATTCTTATTAAATATAATATTAGTTCTCATACAATTTTAACTAAACATCATGTCTATGAGAACTGTACTTTTCAAACATAGCCTTGAAGTCCTTGCCAACTTATCCGTGTGAAGAGAAATAAATGTAAAATGTTGGCATTTGATAATAAAATTGATCATACGATTTGCTTTCTCCAACAAACGAAGAAAATCTCCTTCTAAGGTGGACTGCATCATAATATTCTAAGGTGTAAAATCTAGGTGGCCGCAAGGGGTTTTTTCTAAAAAAGAAATTTCAATCTTTTTTATGTATTGATAAAAAACAGACTTTTAAAGAATTTAAAAATTGTTTCTTTATCGAAATCTTGATTTTCTGCTTTAAAAAACAGAAACTGAGATTCCGGTTTTATATTAAAAGATTAAAATTGATTTTGAAACTGAAAAGAAGAGTCAGAATTCCAGATTCCGGCTCTTAGGGAATTTCTGGCCAAGCTGCGTCACTTTTCCAAGTGATGAGTAAGGGCTTTCACTGTTCCAGAAACAAAATGGCACACACTCTCTTACTAGACTTTAAGGCTGTGTTTGGATGTAGATTTATATCAACTTTTCTATTATCAAAACATAAACTTTTAAGCATACTTTTGTTCAACCCTTTCATTTCATTGCTCCTTAACATTAACTTTGGGTTTAGCATTAATGTTGCTTTCGAGTGCATATTTTCAAGGGTTTGGACAATAAAGTTGCAACACTAGTTGAAAAACTGAGTCTTGAGTAGTTAATGCTGTCTGATCCACCCACCCACTTGTCCTAAAATCTAAAAGCACTCTTTTCAATTACTAAAAATGGTCACTTATTATTTATTAGCCACTGGAAAAATATGTTAAATTATTAATTTATATTAAATATAATGATACACCCACCCATATCTTTAAAAGGCCCCAATTTTACTAATTCGGCCTGCCCTTGTTTGCATGATTTGTGGTTGGGGAAAGAACAATTTTATTTGATTGTTATATGAGTTATTGAAAAGACTAACAAGTTATTGTTTGTTTATTTATCTAGGAGTTTAAAAATGTAGTGTTGTTCTAATTAAAACCAATGTTGATTTTATTAAATTTGTATAGATTATTAGCATTAGAATTATTTCGCCTTCTTTCACCTGTCAAAAACTTATTTTATAGATAAGGATTATATACACAAATTATATTTTGTATTGATTAGTGTGGTTTAGTTGATAAAAGCTTTAGAACAAATTTCAATAAAAGATTCTATATAATCGATAACACGAGCAAGATATTTTTAATGTGAAATAAAAATTATATAAAAACCTAAAATGAAAAAAGCAATAAAGAGAAATCCAATGAAAATTGAGAACACATGAAAAAATAATAAACAATAATAAAAGATATAGAATATATAAAAATAAGTTAAAAATATACTGAAATAAATTTAAAATAATTTAAAATTAAGATAAACAACAATGAAATTGAAAGAAGTAAATATAACAAATTAAAATTGATACAGGAAAGCGTTGAAAAAGAAATATAATAAGTAAAATTTTAAGAATGACATTGAGAAATGATATATATATATAGAGAGAGAGAGAGAGAGAGAGAATTATGATGTAATAAATTGAAATTGGGAGTAAAGAATAAAAAACAAATAATAAATAAAAATTTTAATATTAATATAAAAAATCAAAAGAATTCAATTTTTTGTTATTATATTTTGAGGAACAAAGCTGGTCAATTTTATTGTCCGATGCTTAATATATGACACAGATAGAAATTGGCTATGTTTGAAACTCAAATTTCAGTCTTCCCATTCCTTATTAAAATTTACACTAACAAACATGCAAATTGTTAAATTTTTTATTCAAATTTAAATTAAATCTCTCTCTCTCTCCCTTACACATATAATTAATTGAATTATTATATATATACACTCACATTTATATTTATTTATACTATAAAAATTAATCATTTTTTTACATATTATTACATCATACAATCACTATCATATATTTTATATATATATATACACACACACATATAAATAGATCAAAAATTTTAAAACATCAAAATCTGACATAAAATATTTACTTATCCTAATATAACTTTCATTAAATATTATCTCAACAATACCCCAAAAAAGCCGTTGTCGATATTTTTATTTTTATTATTATTTTTGGGGTGCAGAGTGCAGCGTGGAAAAAGGAGAATAATTTATGAGCCGGTGGGGCCAATAGAAACGACGCTTGTTTATACGCCGTCGTCGAGAACCGCATGTCTCGACCACGTGGGCGACGCCTTGGACACCTCATGCAGCCACGTGTAAGCTCTCCGACTCTTTTCTGTCATTTCACCCCTCCGCCATGAATCGAGGTCCCGTCTTCCTTCTGTTTCAGCTCCCCCACAACACTCTTCATTGTCATCTTTTTTAGTTTCCTTCTCATGGCTTGCTTTATTTCGCCGACCGTTTCTTCTTTTAGCGGAAAACCCTAGAAAAGATCGTAATTGATGATTCCTCGTCGTTTTTGCCCTTTAAGCAAAAGAGAAATGTTTTTTCTTCCGCTTGAGCGTTGCTTCAGAGAGTGATTTTGCCCTTTTTTTTTTTTTTTTTTCTGGTTTGGTTCTGTGCTCTTGAATATTCCATTTTTGTTGTTTTTTTAGCTGCGGGAGTAATGGAGAGAGCTGGAGAAAACAGAGACAAGTACAATCTTTCTCGTCGCTTAAATGGGGTTTCGAGAGAGCTGCCGCGGAAATTCGTGTACCAAAGTAAATTTCCTAATGTAAATGAGAAGGATTATGCAGAGCAGGATCAGGAAATGGAGTTGAGTTTGGGGCTTTCGCTGAACGGAAGATTTGGAGCCGAACCGAAGACTAAAAAGCTCAAGCGATTGTCTTCTGTGTCGGACTTGGCTTCTACTGTTGGTTCTTTTGATAATGGAAGAGGCCACCAACCGCGTGGATTATCGCATGAAGGATACGCGCCGCTGGCGAGGACGTTCTCCCTGCCCGCGGAGATGGACGAGATGTGCCGACTGAAGGAGTTCCAGTGGCTGAAATGCGTCGGAGTCAGGAAACAAAGGAAGGAGAAGTTGAAAAGCGTGAGGGTGGGGAAAGGAACGAGCCATGGCTCAGGGGAAGTTCATAATGGGAATGGAGTGCATGAAGATGTTAATGGAAGTTCTAGTGTTAAGATGCTTAATACTGGTTTTGTTCCTGAATTTGAGAATTGGAATCAGATGCCATCATCACAAGGGCAAATTGGATCGGCAAGGACTGCCTCTTCTGGAGTTTTTGACCAGGGTCAACCGATGGAGGGTATATGGACCCCTTCTTAATAATCTCTCGTTTATTTGTTTATATATTTGTTGTACACGTTTTTGTGCGTGTATTATTTACTTGACATATGACATTGCATGTCCATGTTATGCAGCATGAGCAATTTTAATTTACCATTGACAGCGGACTACTATTTCTAGCGCCTTTAATGTTAATTCTTACATTTATGAGTATTGTGTTCCCTGTTCCTACTAGCATTTATACTATTTTCTTGTTTCTTTTGGGTTGTGATAAAGGGGGTCTTGCTGTATCTAGAAATTGTTTTCTAAAGTTGCAGGGTCATTCTGCGGATCTGATAAAATACCAGCAGTTATATTTCGGCTGATAGCAAGTGCTTGGATATTGTTGCAGTATAATATACTTGGTGTGACGGTATTTTGATTGGATGGCTTAGGTTTAGATAAAAAATATAGAATCTTTTTTCAGCAATCATGTTTCTGCTGATAGTATTTGCTTAGATATTGTTGGAGTTTGAATGTACTTTCTGCGACTGTGTTTTGATTGGCTGCTTTAGGTTATAATAAAGAAATATAGAATCTGTTTCAAGCAATTATGTTTCTGTTATGCGCTTGCATGTTGTTGGAGTCTAAACAAGTTCAGTGTGACTGTCGCTTTTCAGGGTGGCGTTTAGTAAGTTATCAGCATTGACTGTTGTCATGCAGTATGCATCAACATTACGCCACTGGTGGTTGTCGTCATACCCAATGCGTTGACAGTATGTTTGTTGGTTTGTCATCATTCGCTATCCATCAACATTGTGTCTCCAGTGGTTGTCGTATTGGACTGTCTTATCCCTTCTCATGCTGAATATACATCATTTTGAATGTGCTACTTCTTTTCAGTCTAATTACTAACCCATTCAGATTGGCAACTTAAACTCCCTTTTCAGTCTGGAATATAATTATTAATGTCAAGTTCATTCACTTAATTAAATTAATTGTGCAAATGGAAAACCTTAGGTTTACTTTTACTAGAGAATATCCAAATTTGAATCACCAAATAGACTTGTTACTTCAGAATTTTGTTGGAGCGTATCTCTTTGCTTCAGAGCAGATACCTGAAATGACAAAATAGTCACTTCTAGCATTTTGTATTTCACGTATGACATGCTTTATCATGCCAATTTATGAATAGCAATATGCTCTGAGGATTTCTCTGAAAAGGATCATGAGATAAATAATGTACAGATTGATGCGGTATTATATTGTGTGCCTCTTTTAATGTTTACGAGATCATGGTAATCATGAAATAATTCCTTCTTATAGCTTTTGACTTAAACATGTCTTCTTTTTTCTTCACATGGGGTTATTCTTTCATCTTTTTTTAACATCAATATTTTGCTCATTCACACTTGTGACACGACATTTTCTCCCTCCTCTATTCTCTTCTTTCTCTATTTGTTAGATCCCTTAGCTCTGCTTTCAATTATCAGAGCTGGTTATAAGGTAACTGGAAAGAGAAAGATTATGCCCTACTCCAAGGGCCAGATATAGATATGATTTCAAATAATAGGAAATCAAATTATTCAAGTCTGAGATATCAGAATATGGAGTTTTGAATTTTCCGACCAAAAAATTATTACTGGGAACTAGGATGCTATTCTGTTCTCATCCGTTATGATTTTCAACAGGAAAAGAGCAGAATAAAAGCTCTTCCAGTGTTCCCTTTCTACAGAAGGAGGCCGTGCAGATATCTGCTGTTAGAGATGCCGGTAATGATGCAAAAGGAGATGATGTTGAGATGAAGAATGCCTTACTTGACATGCCTTTTGTCTCCACAAGAGGGCACGGACCTAACTGCGATGGGATTGAGGGATTCTTGTACAGGTACAGGACAGGAGACAACATTAAAATAGTCTGTGTTTGCCATGGTATGTTTCTTTCACCTGCAGAATTTGTCAAGCATGGTGGGGGTGGTGACGTCGCACATTCTTTGAGTCACATAATTGTTAGCCCTCCCGCCCTTTTCTAGTCCTACTTTGCCATTACTAACCAGCCTCAGTGGAAGGTTTAGCAGCAAACTCTAGCTTCTAGTTCTTGAATGGTTTTAGTATATTTAATGACAAAAGGGGCTCCCCAATTAAGAAAGAGTCACGAGAGGATTTCCATGACAATGTTAATTTAAGTAGTTAATTTGTGTTCCATTTCTGATATATTCAGCTATGTGTTTTGATTGGTTTGTCTGTTCTTTAACTGTTATGGATATTATCATGCTATGTGTTTTCATAGGAGCCTCGAGCAAGAAGGATACCAAAATGATTGGGTATAATAGGACTTTTTTGAGGGCGTAACATAAATTGGTGGTTTTGGGTTTTAAGGCTGGTGAAAATGGACAGGCCTATGGTTGGTGGTGTTTGAACCATCGTGCCATCCGAAAATGCTTTCCAATTACAATAGTCCCCTTTTAAAATGCGATAGTCGACAAATTATCAATAATTGTCGGGGGGAATGTGGAGGTAGCTACAATCCATGCTGTCAGGTCACAGTCATAAGGGGAAAAGAAAGGATGCACCATACAAGGCTGGGGTCTTGAAGTGTGCTATAAAAGAATAGAGGGAAGGATAAGGGCTACAATCCAATCGCATATAGATGATGGCAACTAACTCTGGGAAAATACGGTTAAGAATGGAATATAGGTTGATTTACAATTAAAAGAACTGGTGGTTACATTTAACTCAAGCAACAATTGACCTATGATTAAGATTTGATCAACAAAAACTTTAGCTAGCAAGTTGTAAGGTTTCAATATGGGAGGGTTCAAGTGATGCAAATTTCAAGATTGACTTCAGGACAACCAAAATCAAATGTCTGGACAACTTTAGCCTCCACACACTCTTACCATAACTTATCCAGTAAGCTGTGCATAGCTCCTGCCGAAAATGGTGTGCGCGTGTGTTGAACTTTTCAACTAACCTCATTAAAAATACAACCACACTTCGCAGCACAAAGTTCCCATTTCTGATAAGCCTTAAGTAGCTGTCAAGCTTTCCTCGCCAACCAATACCTTTCAAAGCTCAAGGAAATTCTTGCAAGAAGGCAGCACTTTCTTATTGTTTTAACAAATGGAAATCAGATACAGGTATACAGCAGCATCAAAGACAAATATCTGCATTCTTCTGCAGAACACAAGTGAACCCCCTAAACTAGGACATGGCAGGGAAAAATGGGGGCCAAAGCTACACTACAATTTACAATGCAGCTACCAATTCAAGACCACTAAATATACCACTAGAAGACATCCAAAAGCACTTCCTTCAGTTGAAGTGCAGGGTTCACAAATTACACTTGGGCTTACCTTCCTTCCTATGGGTTGTCGCTATGTTAATGAAATGGTTCTGTGTAGGGCTAACAAGATGGAGGTTGGAGTTGTTTTAGCCGTCTTACCACCTGCTTCATCGTCGGCCTGGTAGAAAGGGAGTCGACGGTACACACCACTGCCAAGTGTAATACTTCAACCAAATCATCGTGTGGCCCCGCGTCCCATAACCCAGCAGTGAAAAACTCCTTGGCGCGGCCCTGGCGCAAGAGCATGCATGCCCAAGCAACAATGTTGAAACCATTCCCAAAGGAAGAGAAGGAGGGATCGAGCGCTTTCTTGTCAGATATCAACTCAAGCAACACAACCCCATAGCTATAAACATCAGCCTTGTCTGAGACACGGCAAGTCATTGCATATTCTGGGGCAACGTATCCAAAAGTTCCAGCCACCCCAGTTGTGGCATGAGTTTCTGAAGTTCCGAGGAGCCTTGCTAGTCCAAAGTCTGATAGATAAGCATTATAGTCCTCATCCAACAGTATATTGCTAGGTTTCACATCGCGATGAAGAACACGAGGCACACACTGGTCATGCAGGTAGGCGAGTGCACGAGCAATGTCCAACGCGATCTTGTGCAATATCCTCCAATCAACAGCTCTAGTGGGTCTCTCCTGTATAAATTTCTCCAGATTGCCACCCGGTAAATAGTTATATATGAGAAACATCTCTGTTTCACTGGCATGATATCCAATCAAAGTCACAAGATTCGGATGGCGAAGTCTACCCAACGTCTTGATTTCTGCATCAAATTGCTGAACTCCATAGAAACGCCCCACTGCAAGCCGTTTTATAGCTACAAGGACACCCGGCGCAATTTCTGCTTTGTATGTTGCTCCAAAACCCCCATTGCCAATGCAGTTGCTTGCATTGAAACTCCCCGCAGCACGCACCACATTCTCAAATGTCAGTGGAACACCAATGTCAGTGAAGACGATGACTTCCTTCCTAACAGTTCCACTGACTCTGGATCTCGGCTTCCACTTTCTTGTGTAAAAGAAGAGAACAATAAGGGCAAGAAGAACCGACAAAATTGCTGCTGCTGATGTTATTGAAGCAATTTCAATGGAGTTCAAACTGTCATTCCTTTTGTTTTTTCTTGGAGTTGACGATGAAGACGAAGCATCATTCTGCAAGCTCCCTACTCTTCCTTGCTGATCTCCGGAAGGCGAAGATAAAGAGGAAATAGGACAGTGCAGGAAAGGGTTCCCGAGAAAGCTATAGCATCCAATCATACTATTGTTCAAAGGCAGCGGCCCTGACAAATTATTGAAAGAAGCATTAAATGTTGAGAGCGTGGATACATTGGCCAGTTTGGGAGGAAACTGCCCGGATAGTTTATTATTGTTCAGAAGAAGGGATGTCAAGTTCCTCAAATTTGCAAGATCTTTCGGAATTTCACCAGACAACGAGTTTAAAGACAACTCGAGAACTTCCAAAGAGTACAGCACCCCCAAGCTTGCAGGGATTGAGCCATTCAGGTTATTTCCAATCAAAGAGAGACGTTTGAGATCCTTCATATGGCCAAGATTGCTTGGAATCGAACCTTGTAAGGAATTCCAGCTTAAATTAAGAATGACAAGCGAATCCAAGTTGCCAATACTGGGAGGAAGAACTCCAGCAATTTGATTGCTGGAAGCATCTAAGAGCACGAGGGACTTGCACATTGTGGCAATATCCTTTGGAAGTTGACCAGATAACCCATTGCTACTGACATTAACTATTATATGCCTCACTTCATCACACTTCTCAAATAAGCCTCCAGGAAAAGGTCCAGCAAGTTTGTTTCCACCAGCAAGCAAAGCATAAACAGTTCGCTTTCCTAATCTTTCAGATGCAACAGGCATTGACGGCAGGGGACCAGTAAGGTTGTTGGTACCAAAATCATGTAATACAAAGAAACTACCACCGTCTCCCGAATATGGCAAAGAGGATTCTGTCTGAGCTCTATATCTGAAATATGCCATATATGCAGAAGAGGGATCAGAAGGCCACAAGGAATCCCCAAGCCTGGCTGGGATGGGAGCACAATATTTGTAATTAAATTTGGGTATTGAGCCGGACAGATAATTCCCACTGATATCAAACAGAACCATACAAGGTACAGGAATTTTGTCACTGATGCCTCCACTGAGTCTGTTTGAGCTCAAATCAAGAAAATGCAGCTTCTTGCAGTTGCTCAACCCCTCTGAGAGTTTCCCAGAGTAATAATTCTGAGCCAAATTCAACATCTCCAAGTTGTCGCAAGACCCCCAACTTGCTGTAAAGTTTCCTTCTAGAGTTGCTCTAGGAGCCCACAGCATTCTCAGGTTCGAGACACTAGTAATTTCAGTTGGAATCGTGCCTTCAAAGAAATTGAACTCATCAGTGGTAAATGCAGACTTTCTCATTGAATAATGATCTCTGAAACTCGACTTGTTCGGAAGAGGATCCCATAAGTTCGACAATACAAGGACGGACAGCTTTGTACAGTTAGCAATTGCAGATGGTACAGGGCCACCAAAATTGTTCCTCGAGACATCCAGCACTTCAAGCTGACTCAGCTGACCAAGCTCCCTCGGGATCACCTCCTCCAACATATTAGAGTAAAGAAGAAGGGTTTTCAGCCCTTTACAGTTCCCAAGATTCCTTGGAATGCCTTCAGTCAAATAATTCCCAGAAAGCTCCAGATACTCGAGCTTCCCACAATTATCCCCAATCTCAGCTGGGATCGATCCAGTGAGCCGATTAAATGACAAGTACAGCCCCCTCAAATCTCTAAAGCCACCAATAATCCCAGGAATCGATCCATTAAATTGATTTCCAGCTAAATTTAGGACTTGAAGGCTGGCACAATTTGATAATGAACTCGGTATCACACCAGAGATCTGATTGAATCCCAAGTTAAGAACTTTCAAATTCTTCAACCCACTAAACTTAGAAGGCAAAGGGCCGGAAATCAAGTTCCCCTCCAGGTCAAGAACCTCAAGATTTTCCATCCCCCAAATATCCCCAGGAATTTCACCACTTAATTCATTGAAAGGCAGTGATAAAATCCGAAGCTCATTAAGCTTAGCAACAGCCACAGACAGCTCACCCGAGACCTTACTTTTGACACCTAAACAAGGCCTCCTAATTCCAAATCCATAAAGTGGAAACCCAGCAATTCTGGCACAAGTCAAAGAATTACCTCCACCAGTAATATTCAAGGCTACAACCCGAGACCCAGCACCGCAAGAAACCCCAGCCCACGAGCAGTGATCTGCCCTTTTCAAATTCCAGCTGCTCAGAACTCCATAAGGGTCCGACAGTGAGGCCTTGAATTCCAAGAGAGCAGATTTGTCCGAATCGGAGCCCCAAACGGCTTCGTTTTGAGCTGAAAACAAAACGCAAAGGAAAATCAGGAGCTTCAACGGCCTGTGAAGATGGTGCCATTTCAGAAGAAAAGAAAGACGACCCATTAATGACGCCAACAAAGGGTCCTCAGAAGGCCGGACCCCTTTCTTGTCTCCCCCTTGTCTCTCCCCCCGTCTTGGCCGAGCGTATAAACCCTAACCCTAACCCTAATTTGGGGCTTCGCTTTAGATTTTCAAATATTACTTTCCGACGCAGTGTCTACAAAGAGTTGAGAGGTGAGAGAGAGAGAGAGAGAAAAAAAAAGAAAAACAGTTGAGGCTGTTTCCCTTCAATTCTTTACGCGTTTCTGCTTCTCATTTCATTTTTTTGTCTGCTTTTTCGCCTTCTCTCTTTTCTTCTTTTCTTTGGTTTTACCATTTTAAAATTCCAGAAAGAATTTTGATCTTATGCTGGACTGCAGCTATGACTCCAATTTGGACTTCGGGAGTCACGATCTCTCTCTTCACAGGTCTTGGTTTTACTGGAGGCATCTCCTGTCTCAGCCACAAATTTCTTTTCCATTAATTACTCATTCAGCTAATCTAAACTTTCGAAAAGTATGGCTCCGTTTGGACGTGGAAGCAGTATAATTTTTTTTAAGCAAAATTTACGTTTTCAAATATATTATTAAATAAAAAAGCATTTTTTATATTTTACTTTTACTATTTCTAAATTTTCACACTAATTTTTCTCACCACCGTGATTTACATTTAACAAAGTTGCAAACCAATAAAAAAAAAAAAAACCCCAATTCAAAGCTTTTATGATCATTAGTGATGTTTCGCAAAACTTGGTTTCACTATTTTGTAAGTGTTAATAATTTAACTTATTTAATTTGAATTTAATTGTACTCAAAAATAATTTTATTTCCTACGAAGCTTGAACCCGGACTTTGAATTTCTTTTAGTTCAATTTCGTTGTTGGATTCAAAATTAAATTTGCCTTATTATATCTCTACAGAATTGAATTTTCAACTCAAAAAGGAACTTATCTTTGACAATTTTATAAGATATTTTAACATATTAGAAAAGCATTAATGAAAGTAATTTACTCTAACATTCTACCATATGACATTAAATTTGATATCGGTTGCATAAAACATACCTACCTATGTAATAGCATATGAGGCAATTAGCCAGCAATTAGCCATCAATTAGCACCCACAGGTGAGTTGTATATTAGTTGTATTAATCTTGTTGACCAATTACAATATAAGTCCCTTGAAAGGACGTCCCATAAACCGTAACGACAGGCCAGCTAATATTTGGGAAATTTTTATTTATTTATTTTGGAGTCGGAGGGGCTAATTATTATTGCACTCCTGGTTTTATTAATTTATTATTGTTGGCATCTTTGGCATTTTCTATTGTGGTGGATCTGTGGTGGCGTTGGCCCAATTGACGTGACGAATGGGGCCCATTAGGTGCCAATAAATGCAGCTGTGGCCCAAAATAGCCCCAGTAAATCAGCTATTCTGGATTGATTTTGATGGGCCTCTAGATATGTGGCGTGGCCCAATTGGGTCATCATCTGAAACAGTCTATGCTTGTTTTTATTTTTGAATGTATGTTTTTATGTGTAATTTTTTCAAAATTTATATAAAATTAAGAGAGATATGGACACAAAATTTTAAAAATTTCAGTGATTATAGTGTATATTTTTTGGTTTCAAAATTGAAAACAAAATAAAATAAAATAAAGCTAGTAAAAATCCCATACGTTAAGTGTGTGCAAATTTATTTATAAATTATACAATGATTTTATTTTAAATAATATAAATAAAATATTTAAAACTAAAATTATAACAATATATAAAATTAGAAAATAAATAAAAATCAAAAGAATTTGAAAATTAAAAAATTTGAAAGAAAACACAAGTAAAAAATAAGTTAAAATAAAAGTGAGAAACAAAAGTATAAAATAATGAAAAGAACTTTACATAAAAGTAGTTTGTAATTGAAATTTGTGCAACTAAAATGTCTAATTAACATAACAATATGGTATAGATAAAATAATATAACCTATGACTTCCCACTGCATTCTAATTTTCTCTGTAGGATATATGTAAATACCTCTCTCTCTCTCTCTCTCCTCAAAAGTTAGCTAAACCCAACTGCATAAATGGTAAGCATGCGGAAACAAGGAATTTACCATTGCTCTTTTCTACTGTATAAGGGATTATGAATGTAGGAATTATCACATCAGGGACTTGAATGAATCTTCACTGTTTCATAGGAACCAAAACCCTAACAATAAGCCTATCTTCCCAAGGTAGAACAACACCCTCCATTCCCCCACACAACACAACTACTTTGATGAGCCAACTAGTTGATGGGAAGCAGGCAGTTTAATGAACCTCTGCAGAGGTCATAAAGGGGGTGCAGTCACTAAAGATTGCTGCATTTGATCTGTAAAAACCTTAACAGCACCGCGGCCAACACGAGAAGAAAGAACAACACCTGATCTTGGAAGCACTAGGCACTTCTTTGGCAACTTGTGGCTGTGGCTGTGGCTCCTCAGGCTTCTCCGGGACGACCTTCAAAGAGCCGGCGCTCTTCCCGCCATCATTCACCAATCTAACGAAAAAAGAGAGTCATATAAGTATTTGGTAGTGAGACTACATTTGATCTGGAACAAAATAAGCCAACCTCGTCACAAACTCAAGGGCTGTGTTTCTCACCCTATCGCAATTTATGATTTCAAACAGATTACCCAACAAAAAGACTATTCTTATCTCTTTATTTTTCTTACTTCTTACTTTTACATTATTCTTAAGTTTTTGCGTCAATTTTTCTTCCCACCATAATTTGCATTCCAGACGAAGCGACGAAATCTGGATGCCAGTTACATGGATGCACACACCAGATCATCCTAGTTTGTGTTAGTAGGCGTAGCTATCCGACCTTTATGACCAGAACCAGACTTGCATATTTCCAAGTCTAAACTGCTAATATCTTACACTGGGAATGCAAAAGAGCTGCCACTGTTTCCGCTGTCGTTTGAAAAGCGAGGCGGACTTGTAAAAGTGTGGGGGCTGCACGGCGCAGAAGGGGTGGTGTCAGCATTCTTGCCATCTGGCCTTCTAACAGCAGCATCCGGAAAATTGACAGCCTGAGATGGAACTGGTTTTTCCTTTGCATGATTGTCCTCAGATGTCCCTGGAGCACCCTTTGGGCTCCTGCTGCCATCCTTCCTTTCGGCTCTTGGAAGCTCGCCTGACAATACGCTACTTTCTTCACGCGACTGTACTTCCATAACTGGGGGGAGGCTGCTCAAGTCATTAGTTTTGGCTTGTGCACTGTTCCATTCTTCAAGCCTGGGGAGTTCTCCCGACACTCCAAATGGATAGGACTGCGAACCGGTCCAATCTTCAGGCCGGGGAAATTCTCCAGACTTCCCAAACAGAATTGCATAATCTCTGGAGAAACTATTGTTCCCCATCTGAATGCTGAACAATGATTCATTTGAGGCAGTACTCCACTCTGCAGCATTTGTAGGTTTAGAGGAAAAAATAGATGCCGGAATACGGTTTGGATCATAGCCGGGAGGGTGTCCCATTGCTTGGGCTGAGGGAGATTTCATTGGTGATGGTTCTGGATATGGTTCCGGTGATGAATCCTGCAGCCGATTTTGCGCGCCTGGAGGTGCACTTACCGTGCTCGTCTGAGGCGTCTGACTGGCTATGTCTGGTGAAAAAATGGGGTTTGGATAAGATGACATGTTACCATCAAATTGAGCTTTGGCAGAGGAATTGTGGACAGGACCATCCCCTCCAATGTCAGATTCCACAGAAGGACTAAAACGAGAAGAAACATCTTTATTGTTGCCTTCAAGAATTGGTGTTCCATCAGCCTTAAGTTCAGGATGTTTGTCTACATGCCCATTGCTTCCTTTAACATGTTCCGGTTCCATAGCTCATAAGATTCTTCCAGTCCGAGCAATTAACTGATTGAAACACTGCATAGTAAAAAGGGAATAAGTTCAGTAGTAATAGTTCATGTTCAACCATGAGAAAGTATCAATTCATTGACATGATATTGTACAACAACAGATCCCATGATTTGTTCCAAACTAGTTGATTTCTAAAGAATTTCTTCTTATCAGAAACCAGATGAAATGCCCTTGGAAGCATGCCATTAATTTATCTTTCTGATCATTAGTAATTCATTAAAACAGCACACAATTGCCATTTGCAGACAAGGAGGATAGCCCTGAAATGAATCATTTACAGCAAATTGCAGCAAGACATTGTACATCTTACAGTGTTGTAATACTAAATGGAGGCATATATAACAAAATGCAGTTTGATGGTCCTTTCTCAAGGTATTCAAGATCAATTTTTGTCGACCTACGGATCAAAAATTCTCGTCATTGATCAATAAGACTCCATAAAGCTCAACAAACATAGCAGAGAGCCAATGAAATTGATAGCCCTCCACCGAACATTGCATAATTAGAAAATCATCCCATTCCGATAGGCCATTTCCTGATTCCAAACAAATTTTGTTCAAATGCTTGAGACCCTCATGTAATATGTAACAGAAAATATCGGAAATTTTGAACATACCTAAATCATGCAACCTCAGAAACCAAAGAAGCCAGTTTCAAATCCTAGGTTTTCCTTTTCTCTTGCGTGTATGAGCCACAGTAAAGGATCATACCAAGCAAAACCTTCCAGAAGAAAACAGGAAAGTTTATCTCAAGAAAACTTTCCAGATTGATCAAATCTGATTATTTTTTTAAAAAAATTGATGAATAATTTAGGGCAAAGGGAATATCAGCAAGAACTGGTTTTAGGGTTTATTTTGGAAAGAAAAACATTGTGTTGAAAGGAGGGTCAAGCGCTTATTTAGGACATTCTAATCAGCTCCAATTTCTAACCGTGTTCAAAATAGGCATGAATTTGTTGTTGTCAACGGTTAGGAAGCTTTCATAGCCTTTCTACTTGCCTTTGGGAATAACCACCAAATGGCAAAATTACATTCACCCATTTTTGTTTATAAATCAATTATTCGTAGAAAACAATAAGTCAAGACAACGATTCCTAATTTCACTAGTTTCTAGTCTCCCAAATTCCTGAAATTGAAGAACTTAAATCTGTAGTGTAATAATTCTTAAATAAAAATATCACAAGAAGAATTTTGGCAGCCGTCCCAAAAATCCATTCCAATCAAGAATAAATTTGACACAAATTTGGAATGAAAATGTAGAACCCATTCCAAATTCGTTCTAAAGTCTTGTTATCAATGACAAATTAAAAAACTATCTCAAATCCGTTTCAAAATTGGAACGACGTAGAAAAGTTGTTCCAAATTGGAACAATATTAAAAACTTGTTTCAAATTTGAGATGGTTTCGTAGAATACCATTCCAAATCTGGAATGAATTTGCAAAATCATCTCCAATCAGAAACGATCCATATGAACCATTCCAAATGTTGGAAACGGTTCAATAAGATGTTACAAATCTAAAATAGTTTTGAAAAGCTGTATCAAACTTGGAATGGATACTATAAGTCGTTCCAATGTTTGGAAGAGTTATATGAAGCTAGCTTCCTAAACCATTCCAAACTCTAGAGCAACTTCAAAAGCCATCCCAGGTATCTAAAACGCTATCTTTAACTGTGCTAGATTTTGAGGGCGGTTTCAAAATGTTGTTCCAAATTTGGAACGGCTTTTCGTATCGTCCCATAGCTATCCTAATTGTGCAGGATGACTTTTTTAAGTTAGGACAAAACCCATAACTCATTTAGTTCCAGGCACTCCATACTCCATTTTCTATCTTGAAAACAACACAAACATGGTGGCTCTTAGGAGGTGCAAGCTCTTCTTTCATTTTTGAAGGTACTTTGACATATTTTAGATAATCAAGCCTCTAAAATATATATATATATATATATATATATGTATGTATGTATGTATGTATACATATTTTTGGGTGATGTTTTTGTATGTTGAAACATGGACCCCCTTGACATCCATTTGAATGGGTAATGATAATGTGCAAAAATAAATTAATGTTGATGATATGAATATGTAGGTGGAATTTTGTTGAAAATAGAATTGTAGCAATTTTTTTGTTCTTTTTAATATCTTAGTAATTTTTGTAGTAATACACTTTTATATATTCTGAGTTTCATTTCCATGAAAATGTTGAGAAATATTAAAGGTTAGATGTACAATAAAAATCTTCCTAGTCATCGGGGGTTGGTAACTAAATTTACAAATGAAGTTAATGATTTCATTGATTGGGTATCACAACAACATGAGTATGTAGATGGTATGAAGATATGATGTCCTTATGCACAATGTAAAAATAATAGGTGTCTGGAGCCTGAAGATATAAAGGCCACTCATTCAAAAAAGGTTTCATGGACAATTACTTTAATTAGATTAGTTACGAGGAGACTGAGTACTCTGGTAATTGTAGTCCACTATCTAAGACGAACATCGATGCAGGCAAAACAAATGGTAACAATGGTGATCTTCATGGGAGCATAAAATAATATGTAATGTTCAGAGACAACAGTTCACTTCATGTCTTGTTAAAGTAGGTCCTAGCAGTAGTGCACAAAGGGCTGGAGACGATGAGACTAGAGATGGTCTTAGGATATTTCATGGACTTGAGATTGAAGGGCTAACACATAGATTTTTGATGTACTACATATGGCAAATTAGCCATTATGTAGTGGCTACAATACTTCATCTCAATTGTCCACTGTGGCACGTATGATAAGTATAAAGGCTAAGCATGATATGTCTAAAAGTTGCTTTGATAATGCCTGTAGCTTTATTAGTGAAATTCTTTCTTGTGGTCACCGAATGCCACTAAACTACTATAGTACAAAATGATTTATAAGAGAATTAGGTCTCTTAGTTTAGAAGATTGATTTTTGTCAGGTAAGATGCATGCTATACTAGAAAAATGATAAGGTAAGGCAAAGCTACAAGTTTTGGCAAAGCTACAAGTTTTGTGGAGAGCTAAGGTTCAAACCTAAGACAGGCGGAAATGAAACAAAAAAGAATGTACCAGTTTTCAGTTTGCATTATTTGCCTTTAACCTCGAAGCTGCAACAATTGTATGCATCGAAGGCCACTGTACAGCATATGAGATGGCATGCAGCTTACTCGATAAACGAAGGATCCATGTGTCATCCCTCTGATAAGGAGGCTTGAAGGCATTTTAATCATAGTCATTCTAATTTTGCAGCAGAGCCACGCAACACACGTCTTGGTCTTTTGTGCAGATTAATTCACATCTCATGGATCATACGGGAGGACATATTCTTGTTATTCAGTGGTTGTGACACCAATAACTTTCCACGAGGTCTGTATATGAAGAATCCATATTTATTTTTATCCATGGTTATACCTAGTTCAGTGAATCTAAAAAGACTCTTTGATGCATATCTTTAACCGTTGGTCATAGAGTTTGTCATGTTGTGGTATGGGGGTGTGGTAACATATGATCCTACATGCAATAGCTACTTTAATATGAAGGTTGCTTTATTGTAGACCATTCATGATTTGCCCCTTTATTCCATGATTTCAAAATTGAGTTGTCATAGGTTGTTGGGGTGTCCTGTGTGTATAAACCACATAAAGGCTATATATCTTTAATCTTGAAGGAAGGCAAATTATTTTTATTGTCACAATCAATTTCTCCCCAAAGACCACCCTTATAGAAGAAATAGAAAAAATTTTTATTAGGAGTTGTGCCAAGCACTGTAATCTTTCTATTGGGGAATTCAGGGAATCGATATAGGCTCTCCTGTAAAAGTTCAATCATGTGGTGGACAACCCTTAATCCTCGACACCTGGTTACAAGTGTGAGCACAAATGGATGGAGATGAGCATATTGTGGGACCTACCATATTAGACAAATAATATGTTAAGACATAATCTTGATGTTACACATATTGAGAAGAATGTGTTCGATAATGTGTTTAATATTGTGATGGATATCAAAGATAAGACGAATGACAACCTTATTATATGTTGTCATTACAATGGTACCTGAATTTAGTTCAAGGATGTGCCTCTCAAAACCAAACAATTCTAGTTCCAAAAATTCAAGGTTCGTAGAATGATGTGCCACCATGTATTCATGTGAAAACACAAGCAAATGACTTATGAATCCATGATATGCACACGTTCAAATTATGTCAACATTACTATAAAAGTTAGTTACATCTTTAAATTTGCCCATAATAACCTTCTCTAATTTATTTTTAGATTGTGGTGTACTCGGATTAGATTGTTTGGATAATTCACATTTGGATGATGTGAATTGTTTGTACAGTTAGAAATTTTTTTTTGGGGGGGGACCTAGCTTTTAGAATGGCCATTGAGAAAAACTTTTGAAAAAAAGTATCAAAATTGTTGAAGAAGCACTTGCAGCATCAAGCAAAAGTGTTCAACATAAAGCCTAACTGAATATCCCTAAAAAATTGAGAGGCAATGAAAGCTTAGTGGGTCGAGGAGAACTTCTCAACAATGTGTAAGAAAAATAAAGCCAATAGAATGGTTGACACTGACTCCGCCTTTACCATCTATAGTGGCAGTCCCATTGCAATGATTGCCCATAGCAAATGCATGGTAAGTGCCAAGCATGCAATATTTTGACATATATCTAGTCTATACGTTGTGACCGCCAATTATTACTCAATTTCATGATATATATCTTGATTACTTAACAGGAGGCACTAATGGGTTAGGCACTAACTCTTTTAGAATTCTACTTCAAAGTTTGGAAGACTACTTTAGAGAAATGGATTGGCCCTCATGCATAGTCCAGGGGTATTGCCATTGATACAATTTTACACAATTCCCAAAGAATATTTCTCAAACTTGTCTAACATAATGATCAACTTGTATGTGTAGGAAATAATGGCAAAGCTGTAGGAGGAGGCAAATGCTCAAGACACAAATGCTCTTGACTCATAAGGGGCAACAACTTCTAGTTTGAGCATTAGCAATATAGTGTTATTTGCTCTTAATGGGTTTAAGGAAGGAAGACTACCAGGAATAGTTTCAAAAGTAAAGTGCTACCGACAATTTTCTTGAGGATGTACTTCCTCCTCCTCCACTCTTGCTCAAGAATTGCAGGCTGTGGATCAAAATCTACGCCTCATTAAAAAGAAATTGAAGATAGCTAAAGAAAACTGGAGGTGTATAGAAGCAAAGTTAGACCAAATCATGAATTGGGTGACAACCTCCACTCCTTGGATCTAGTTTGGCAATCATATACCTCAATAGAAGGCGTCAATGATAATGATGATGAGAATCATGAGGAAAGGCTGGTTATGGACGAATAGACATGTTCAACTTTCCTATTCTCCAATTTGTTAAAAAATATGTACCTTTAACACTTAAGTATATTTCATCTTTTTGGATTTTTATATGCGGTGATGATTTAATTTTGACATATTGTTTGGGTTGGATTTGATTGATAATTAGAGTTTTATTGGTTGTATTGAAAATGTAGGTTAATTAGTTTAGGAAATGAATAGTGTATTTTATTAAAAAACAAAAAAATTAAGAAAATCATCCCAAATCCATTCCAAATTTATGCCAATTTCTATTAATTTTGGTCCCACATCTGTTCCAGAATCAATAAAAACCATTTCAAAAAAATTGTCCCAAATCTGTGCCAGAAAAAGATGTACCAAAATGGTTCCAAAATTGCTATCTGAAAATTATGTCAAGTTCATTCCAAACAAACTGTGCCAAATTCGTCTCATAAAAAATTGTCCCAAAACAGTTCCAAATAAAGTTGTTCCAAATTTGTTCCAAAACCACCATCTCAATTTTGTTCCAAACAACTTGTCCCAATTCCATTTCAAAAGTGACATCCCAAATCTATCCTAGAAAATCCATGAAAAGTTGTCCCAAAACTATTCACAGCATGTTGTGTTGGAATGGACTTTCTTAGTCATGTCAAAATTTGGAATGGTTTTTTGTAACCCGTTCCAAATATTAGCATGGCTATTAATACAGTTCCAAAATTTGAAAAGGCACTAAAAATGTCGTTCCCGAGTTTTGGAACGGTTTCTTTTATACCACTCCGAATTTTGTCATGGCTTAAAAAAAAAGGTTCCTAATTGTTTGAAGCGTAGCTATTGTAGACACGGCTCAAAGCATTCCAAAGCCGTCTTAATAGTTTTGGAATAGCTTTTTTGAAAAAATATGGTCCAATTCCGAAAGGCCATCCCAACCCACTAAATTTCTTGTAGTGCATCATTTACAAATCATTATATAATAAACATCTCATCATCATCTAGGACACGTGAGTTGATAAACTTTGCTACTCGAGCTTGATTAGGCTTGAATTTTTTTGTTTTTCTTCTAGTCTTGTCTAGCAAACTTAATTTTGAAAAATATTTTGAGTTCAACCTTGCTCAAATTTGAGTTTGAGTTTGAGTTTGAGTTTGATTTTTATGAAATTAAATTTTTGTAAGAGTTTGATTTTTACAAAATTAAATTAAGTTGAATTTGACTAGTTATCAAATTTAAATTACTACTCAAACTCAATTTGTTAACTTCTTGATTTTTGGTTTTAAACATAGAGGCTATGTCTGGAATATATATTTTCATATTTCAAAAATAATTAAGTTGTATTTGATGAGTTATCAAATTTAAATTACTACTCAAACTCAATTTGTTAACACCTTCATTTTTGGTTTTAAACATAGAGGCTATGTTTGGAAAATATATTTCATATTACAATATCTCACCAAATTTTACACTCTCAAACATATTATTTAAAAAACCTTTATTTAAATTCAAAATTTTCCTCTTACCTATATAATTACCTAATTATTCTCTAATTATTGTCACTATATACAATCAAATTGCCTAATTATTCTCTAATCATTCACTATATACAATCAAATTACCTAATTATTCTCTAATTATTATCACTATATAAACCCAAAATCTTATTGCTAAACATACTACTCACCTTAAGCACAATTTCTACCAACCATCAACCCAACATAACACCTCTTCCGAATATAGTCATAGGCTATGTTTGTTTTCATTGTATAGAGAAATCTGCATGCTTAAATCTCTACACATTTTAATTTTTATCTCTTTCACTCCCTTATTTTTAAACAGTTTTGGAAGCACACTCACAAATCAAAACAAGCATAGCCGAGCATCCTATCTGTTTCTTCCGATTAGTTGTGAATCTCTCAATGATGTTTGCTAGACTCAGAAAAAAAAAAAAACAAGTCAGGCAATGTGCATCTGTTCTCTCATTCCTTAGGCTGAATCTTTTTCTTAATGAGGGCAAGGGAATTAAATTATTTTATTTAGCTTAATCACATATTCACATTAAATTATTTTCTTCAACTTAATCATATGCTCATTTTGATTAATTAAAGTGATAGATTAAATAATGACCCACTATAAAATTATAAGATAAATAATCCTGCATAATGTTGAAAATTATTTATATATCATTTAAATTATTATTTTAATCTTATATTATTAATTAAAGAATTTCCATTTTAAAATTATAATGAAAAAATAAATGTAATGACCTCAGATAATCAGATTAATTAATTTATGTAAATTATCTTATCAATCAAAATAATTCTTTAAATTATAATTCTATCTAAATAAATGAATAAACCCCTGAAGAAATGTGGTTCGGATTTAATGTCAGAAGCCAGAAGAATACATAAAGGGATGAAGAAAATCATAAAGAGTGAGTCGCACTCACAATGCAGGCAGTGTCGGGACGTAAAGGTGCTGCCGTATATGGAGGAAAAACTGGGATCGTCCGATCACATGAAAAAAAACAAATCTATTGCTACCTTAATTTCGGTGATTGCGATTCACCTCTTGTCAAGGCAAAGGAATGCTTTTTGATTCCGGAATCTCAGCATGCAGTCCAAAAGCACAGACGATGAGGAATAAAGGCTTAAAATAAAGCCAAAAATATAAAAGGGTAGTGGCATTCCCACAATTGAAGTCGGGACCTCTCATACCTCAAGCAAGAATCATACCACTAGACCAAATGCCCAACATGTTTTGAAAAGTTTCAATTTAAGTGATTTATCAGCAATATAAATGCAGAAAATTGAGCACTTCTAAGTACTTAAGAGTAAACAGAAAATTGCAAAATGTAAATCCTTTTTCCTTTCCGGGGGTTCCCTATGCTAAACTTCCCACATAAAAATGTTGTTTGGCCAATGCCTCTGAGGATATGGAGAGCTGCTGAAATTTGTACACGTGTATTGGATAGACATTGTGGCCCAGTTACTTTCGTCTGTATTTTGAAGCCTAAGGGTACGAACAAATGTGAGAGTTGCTTTGTGAGTATTTCATGGAGTTTCTTGCAATGTTGCCTTTCAGTTAGTTCATTTGACTTTGACTCTGAGCGTAGAGCATTTTGCTCTTGGATATTTATTAAGGTGCAAGTTTTTGAAACTTTCTTGTGGGAGCAAGAACTATGTTTCTGGAATGGAATTGAAAAGTTGTCTTTCTAGGTTGGACGGACTTGGGACATATGAGTCGAGGTACCATTGTTTGGACTTTTTGAAGTCAGCTTTGAAGGCCAATGCAATCTGATAAACTCTTTGAAATACACGTGCTTTATTTTTTTGATAAACATGTCCTACTAAATTTTTGTTGACATATTTATCTATCATAGAAAATGGCATTGCGAGTAATCACAAATAGTATAGACATCTCTGATGTAATAGTGTGATCGTTCTAACTAATATATGATCTGGAAAGGAAGTCACAATGTCAAAAATTGACAACAGTTGCCTTTTTTCGTTGCTTGGTTCTGTGGCAAGGTTATCAATTGTCTTGGCATTGCAGGTGAGAGTTTAGCCTTCACACCTCAAAAATTGTCTTCATCTGTGGCCACATTTTTCTGACCCTGCTCTTCGAATACAGGTTCCTGGGAAGCCTGCTCTCGGTGTCTCTCTCTCTCCAACTACCTATATATAATCTGTATCCCTGTGAATTCTTTTTGATAGGAACTTTTTCTCCTATCTTCCAATTTTCTTCACATAATTCTTGGATATCTTCTTGCGTGGTGTCATTTAGAGGTAATTTGGATGAATTTATAAGCTCTTTAAAAATGTTCAGTAAATTTTTTTTATAAAAAACTTATCAAAGCTTGGGAACAATACAAAATCAATTGGAAAAATCATGACTTGAGTTGTGCAACAATGTGCAATGTCCTTGAAAATTATTTCAACAATGTGGAATATTTTTCTAGGATTAAATAAGCTTTCATCTTTTCAATTGAAAAGATGATTCAAGAATTAACAAATTGTTTTTCCACCTAGTAGCATTCGTAAGAAAAATAATAGAGAAAAGAAAGGAGATAAAAAAAGGAACGATCATTCATTTGTCTTCTCATCTAAACTTCTCTATTTATAGATTTCAAAATTTATGTTTGTTGGAAAAGATATCTATTTGAAAATGTGTAACTATTACAGAAAATTGTACTGATTAAAAAAGGTACAATTGTTTGGAAAAGATACAAGCTTTTGAAAATATACATTTAGAAACTATTTAAAATTTCTTGATTAAATTATGTGAGATATAAAATCTTTTGAAATACTTAATATTTTTCCAATAATCCCCCACATATTTTAAAAGATTTTTAAAGTACAAAATTTCAATGATAGTATAAGAAATATTGATAGATGGTGGTCTCAATGCAATGGGCCAGGTGTTTCTTTGGCTATAAAGTAAATTTAGACCAATAGAATTTGACTTGCAGTTACTAGTGAAATTAAGTTCTATGAACTATTAACTCTTTATTGTAAAATAAGGATTTTATCAATCACATTAACAATCTACAATTTATTGTTCAACACAGTTTTCTGTATTTCAGTCGTGCACCATCCTAGTTTTTCTTGAGGGCCCTAATCGATTTGACCAAAATCATACTAGAGCGGGCCCATTCTACTATCAAATAAATGAATTCATTAAGTGTACGCTGCCAATACATTATCTATTCGAACTATCAATTTACTAAGAGCCTTAAAGGACTTATCCTTAAAGGTTGGTGAACTCAAACACTCTTCCTTAAAACTCAAATGAAACTTACAAATCAAGTGCTTCATGATCAGATAAAAACTTGTTCTTACCTATAAAGTTGAACTTACTTCATGAAATTTCTAATCATATAGGTTAAGTTCTCGTCCCAATCGACCTCCAATTGGCCAAAGTGTCATTTCCCATGTGATTTAAAGAATTAACATTCTTCTCATGTGCTCAGTTAGAGGATCTACTAATATATAAATGGTCATTAAAATTTTTCTCAAATTAGTATGCAAAAAAATCAAGAAAAATAAAAAAATAAAAATGTAGGATTGAGGAAATAAAATAATAATGAATTTGTTTTTTCATATTCTACAATTTTTTATTATGATGAGAAGATGTATATTTTATCACAAATCAAATGTATAATCCATGTCAACTAATTCTTTATTTTAGTTTTTATGGTGTAGACAAATTAATAACCAAATTGAGTACTTTTCAAATTAACTACATAAAAATTATATAAAAGTTAATTAAAAAATATATTGTGTAATTTACTCTCTCTCTCTCTCTCTCTCTCTCAAAGCAGGGGATGAGACAAGGGTACCCATTCCCCCACACCTACCCCATTTCTTTTCCCACGGGGCGTATGCCCACAAATACCTGCTCCTGTTGCTGTCATTAGTTAATTTAATTGTCTTTAGAATATCTTCTCAAATTCTTATAAAGTTTCAATTTCCAATTACATGTGTTCTTACAACTAATTATATTGAGATGGAATTCTGTAATTAACAATTTATTCCATACTAATTTAATAGTTTTGTTTTCGTTAATTCTATAAAATTAATATTTGTAATTACGAGTTTCACTTCTGTTATTTTTCACGCGGGTACAAATCAATTAAAGGGTAACTAATTCTTTAAAAGCATTAAAATTACAATTACAAATAACAAGAACAATGAAAACTAATCAAAATTCATTCATTCATCAAGTCTCAAACACAAACACAATGTTCTTGAATAAAAATTTAGTAACCCATAAAATTGTTCAACAAAGCCATACTAAATTTTATCATTCACAATTTCAAAACCAAATAAAAAGACAAAAGGAAGCTCATTCTAGAGTCATGAATTGGTCTGCATTGGATGAATCTTCAAAACTAAGTGAATTCCTTGTTACTCGCCTCCCAAGTGACTTTTTTTTTTTTTTTGCCTCTAAGGTAATATGAAACTGTGAAAAAAAAATTCTCTCTAGACTAATTTTCTGTACGACTTTTATATGCGACGGTTAGGGTATGGAAAATATGCTTTCAAAAATAGTTCGATATTGTCTCACTATGGGTCTCGCAACTGCGACAATTGCTTCTGCAGTCGTGAGCTTAGCAATCGCCTCCATGAACCTAGGCGTAGTAATTACATAAACGTGATAAATGTGATCCACTGCCATGAACATTGCTCATGCGTCTGCAACATCTGTCTCCACCCTTACGATCATCATCAACAAACTTAGACAGTATGCTACGTGATTCTCTTCGAGTGCGCAACTTTGTTCCTTGCTACTGTGAATCCCAAACTTGTGGTCGCAACTGTCAAAGGCGAAAAATCTATAACGCTCTGCCCTCAAGCTCGCAATTGCAATTCTCTCCGCTGCGGTCGCGACTCTTTATTTTGTGGCCGTGAAACTTGCTGCGCCAAATCTTTTGCTGCTTCCGTGGCTGCATGCGAATCATGATATCCTCTTTCATGGTCGTGGTTTAAGCTGCAAGACGGCACTTGTTGCAGTTATTGTCCAAAAATCTTAGTTTTCATTCAAATTTTATCAATTCACATTTCAAACACGATTATCTTCACTAAAAACACTATTCTATAAAATTTTAACAATACAACTTTAAATCATCAGAAAATTACTCAAGTGAAAGGCTAAAAAATCATTATAAAATTAAGTATGATCAAGGGCAACTTCCAATGATCTTTTAGTTCTAAAAACAGTGATGAACGGAATTTTTTTAAAGGAACAGATATTACAACGTTCTGATTAGCTGGTTTAAGTGAGATGGGTGCGCCGTAATCAAGAAAATAAGAGAAAAAGGAACAAGTGAAGGAACGCACTTCATTGATTCTGGCTGCGAAACTGTCTTACTTTATTAAGTCTTGCTAATTTTATTACTTTATTCACACCAGATGGCAATATTTGTGATTCTCTCCTTTATTGTAATTTAATAACCCCTGTTGTATGTGGTTCGTCTAGCCTTACCCTTTATTGTAATTTTATAACCCTTGCTATATTTGGTGCATCCCGCCTTATCTGCTTGCTATGTTTTGCTGTGGTTGGTTGATATGTTTTGTGATTGTGGCGCTGTGATAACTTATATGTCCTGAGATGACGTGCTTTGCTAATTTTTTTATGCATGGACTACAGAGAAATGAGAAAGAATCTGAGGTATATGTTTAAACATGTTGATTTTATGATTAAAAATCTAACAATTCATTTTTAGTTGTATGTATATATAGAGAGAGATGATTTTAAAATTTTGAAATATTTGTAGCGTTTAGCTTTTATGATAGTCGGAAAATGGAAGAAAAATGAATTCCTAGAGATTCTTTCACAACGAGCCAAAAAGTCGACAAATTATGAAGAAAGTTCTTCTGAAATACCATTTTTCCCCTTGAGAATGACGCGCAAAACCCTTGTAGTGTTATGCGATCAACGATTCCTGGGCTTCATTTTGGCTTTATTTACTGGCCATGTTATTTGGCTGAACTTACGAAAGGTTTGATGAATTTCAAAATTAACTCAGTCGTAAGTATGATATCATTGGCATTTGGTTAATTCTCCCTCGAGTCAATGAATTACCAAAGCATTCAGCTACTTTGTTTTTGAATTCACCAAAGTACTTTAAATAACAATTTTAAGAAAAATTAACTTAGGACACGGATCACAAATTCGGGATTATGAAATTTTAATTCAGGAAAAGTATAGAAATAACTTTTGTTGTCTTTAGCTTTGGCCACTTAGACTGCCAATTGATAATGGGAATTGGTATTTATTCAGTTGGATTTGATCATAAATTGACTAATGGATTGTCATTTAGTCCCACTCTGAAATGCTTATGGATTTCCTTGGATCCGTGCTTAATTTACTGCGCTGTATTAGGTCCTACAATTGATGAGCATGATATATTGGTTGTCACTCAAACATGGGGATTGGAACAAAATCGCATCAAGATCATCCACTATTACATCGAATTTCCAAGCATATGCATTATTACTTAACACTTGGTGGTTGCCTTAAAGCAGATGATGTTATAAACCTTGTTTGTATGCGTCAATACATGTAATGGGGTGGCGTTAACTATTGAGGAAGAATCCATTACTCAGCAGAGGGAAGGACAAGCACTCTTCGAATTAATAGCTCCTTTGTTGCCCTCTTGCTCGGTTTTGATTAGTGAGATTATCACAAAAAGCAGGTTATGTTTTTCTCTCTGTACCTTAAAACTATTAAAATGTTCTACTATTTCAAAAGTGTAAATGAGTGAAATTTTGATAACAATTTGAATTTAATAACTAGTCAACTCAAGTTGAAGGTTAAGTTAATCAGATCGAAAAATAATTTTGTAGGGATCGACTCAAATTTAAACTTCAATTAATCAAATCGAAAATTTTATTAGAGATCAAATTTGATCTTAAAAAAAATGAACAAGTTATTTTTACATCATTCCAACTCAAAGGATATAGTTTGGCTTATTAATATTTATATTGCGAGAAAACCCAATCTTGCATATTTAAAATATTGTTGTAGTGCAATCTCTACGGTCGTAACCAAGGAAATCACACCAACCTGTCCTCGTATTCAAGGGGGAAAGAAATACATTGTTCCTGCCTTTAATAATTGTATTGTAGTGTGCTCTCTTCTACAGGAGTTTATTACCAAGCAAGCAACCCTCATATTCTGTGCCCCCACTATATGTTCTTAATTGGTGACAAATTTTTAATGAAAGATCAAAGTGGAAGCCCATGTGACATGTTCTAAATATGCCATAAACAACGCACATATTTTCCCTTCTTGAAGGAAGAACAAAGAGGGATGAATTTATAGTAGCCACTTTATTAAGTCGGGTTTGAAAAGTGCCCTTAGAATAAAAGGCTTCACACGTTGACTCTTGACACCCAAAAAGCGCAGAAAATCATAAGAGAATTTATAGCACTTTAAAGATTTAAACAAAAAAAAAAAAAAAAAAGCTAAAATCAAGCAAAAATTTTGATTGTCTTTTCTCAAAATGTTAATATGCGGAGAATCTTTACAGTACATTCAATATTCAAACTTTCGTACTTAATATTCTTATCTTATTACCAGCAGTCAACTTTCAATTTGTGTATTTTTATATTATCTTTTTCGGTTATGTTTGGATGCAAATTTAGTGTAATTTTGCATCTAACAAAATTCATACTTTCGAATGTATTATCGATTAAAAGAACTTTCTTTTTATATTTTTCATTTATTATTTTTATATTATTTTCAAAATTTTCACTCCTACTTTTTTTCTCAACGAAGTTTACATCAAAAAAACTTTTTCCTTTTTTAAATTGAAAAATAAGAAATTATTGTAATGTATGATAGAAAATTTCAAAATACAATGATAATATTTGTTTTTATTTTTAAATACACACTATAAATATTTTAATTTTTTTTCTTTCTTTCTTTTACTATTGTACAATATTAAAAAATGCAACTAATAAAGATTCGCTTAGAAAAACAAACAAACAATATTCTTGCCCTCTTTTATTTAAAAAATTGAAAAATCATTTGAAAATATGTCCGTACTATAAAACAGAAAGCCGACTTCTCATTCCACCTGAACTAAATTGCGACTTTTGCCATTTTAAGGTTTTAAAAACTATTTTAATTACGATTTGGAGTGATTTTGATGCACAAATTTTCCTCACGAGATACTGAAAGCTCACTATGATAAAAACATGATAAACGTTTGTCATCCTTATTTTTATTTAGGGACATGTCATAGTAATATACAATATTGTAAAATAAAAGTATTTTTATAAAACTATTTTATCAATAAAAATAATATTACTATATCATCCAAAGCATTTATTGATGCTCACCCCATCCGTGTAACATTTTTATTTTTTATTAAATATAATATTCATTAGAGTACCTTTATTCGAAATTTTTATTTTGTGTCATTTTACAGATTTGTATTCATTTTTCACTTTATTTTTCTCTGTCCTTTAATTACTTTATTTTATTCCTCTTTAATATTTTAAATTTTCCCAGGTACTTTTAATGAACCAGTAATTTATTTTTTTTAAATATAATAATTTTATAGTTTACCATTTTGCACAATGCGACATCCACTAATTAGTTAACTGGTTTCACAAAAAAGCGTAAATTGGGAAGTAACAACTAATAATTACACTATGTCTGGCAATTAAAAATGGTGGCGGGAAATACACCAAATGAAAAAGCCCGCAAATAATATTTAAATTTAAAAGATTAAAAAAAAAACTCACATAACCACTTACTTATTCATTTCTTTTTTGTTTTTCCCCCTTAAAAAAGGTACTTAAAAAGTATACGCACCGCCCACGCGCCAAGCTTAAGCGCGTCAACCACTGCACCAACCCTATACTTTCCCTTCCCATGCCTATCATCAAAGTTGTCCGCAAACTCATTTGTCTTGCTTCAATCTCAACCGACCATCGCGTTAAATATCTCAGCGGACGGTTGCTATTTCACCCCTATTGTACGCGTCACCTCACGAGGACATCTCTCGGTCCCGGAATACCGAGCCTCCGTCCTAAGTTGAGGCTCGGACTCCGAAGCTATAGAAAATTTTACTTAGAAAAGTTTATTATTTTCATTTATTGCTTTATTATCGAAGGACTTGTCAGAGGGGCAAAGCCTAACATCGTCGTCGCTATTCAGAGAGAGAATAATGAGCAGTGAACAGTAAAGGACCTTTCGGTGCACACATTGTGCGTACGTATGTTAGTTGGAGCAAATTGGATGAGGATTGAAGCTGAAGTGAACTTGCACTATTTTGATCTCCATTTCATGAATTGCTCGAAGTAAGCTCCGAGAAAATGGTCACGCATATGCACACAGCGACCCACTGAGCCGCTCTCGGCTGTTTAATTCAGATCACAGCTAAATTTGAGATATTTGCTGCTTTATTTGCTCGTACGTGGCTCAGGATTGAGTCTTCGTTTAGCTTGCTTGAGTATTTGAGTTGTGTTATATGTAATTTGAGCTGTGATTGTCTGTGTTTTGCTCTTAATTTGGTTGAAAATGGGGTTGGAGATGATTCTACTGAGGATTTCGTTTGTGGTTTTGAGGAAATTGCGGGGAGTTTAGTGTCATGCAGGGTCTTTTAGGGTTTCTTTGGTTAGTGGAATTATTGATCTTCCCCACAAATTGCAGGTTTTGCATGTTTGATTCTGTGGTTGCATTTGCTGTAGAGAAAACTATAGAACTGAATTTGGTGGAAAATTTTCTGGAGGCAGTGATGAACAATTTTTCTTTTTCTTTTTATGTTTTTCCCTTTATTGGCCTTAATTTGTTAATGATTGTTAAGCACTGTCGTTTTTGGAAACCTCTTTTCAGCTAACTTCAACTTTTTGGGTTAGCCTGATAATTTTACCATATTCAGTGTACGGAGGTGTATTCTCCATCAGTAGTTTGACAGGTGTTCATGTACTGTATGTTTTGTTGCTTTGTTTAATGATACATCTATGTTGAGGAAATTGAAATCCTAAATATCAAATTCTTTTTAATTTAAAGTTATATTCAAACTTCAGTCACTAGTCAGCTTCACTTAGTTGCTGTCGGCATTATATCTCGTTGAAATATAAGAGGACTGATGTACTGAGGCTCAGCATGGTGTCAATAAAGAATAGTAACCTAATTAAGCATACATAGTAAGTCACTTGGCTGAATTCATGTCACGCGATCAATGCAGATGGGACTGAGCTTGGCTGTGCTGGACATTTTTGAGTAATTGTGATTTAATGGGTAATAAAACTTTGTCTGGGAGATTGCAGTGAGACGTTGTGATTTCTCTTTACTATTTGAGTAATTGGTTTTGAAGCACAGTACTGTTCTTCTCGTCTGTATAATTGCCTTTTTTATTTTTAGTGTTAATCCTTTCATGTTGTTAATTTGTTATTCTATCTCTGCTTGATTTTCTGAGCTTTACCTCTTTTGGACAGAGAGCTTGTGTTTGACTGGCCAAGGAACTAAGCTGCTCAACAGATTCAGTTAATTTTAGATTGGCAATAGACTGGAAGACCTGTACACATCTGGATGACATCTAGGTTAAATCCTTTCTAATCAACATTTTTATACGTTGTTGGGTGTTTGATAGCTTCCTTTCCTCTTAACATATTTTCATTTGGGTGCAGTAGGTTTCTTACGGCCAACTGCCTGTGGAGTACCAGACTCAACCCAAGCAATCTAAGTATATTAAAGTACAAATGTTGCAGCGACAAATCATGTTTAAACAGCTGCAGGAACTGCAGCGTAGACAGCAGTTCCAGGAGTTAAGTGATACCAGAAACCAGGATTATGCAAATCAGCTGTCATTAAAACGCACTGCTGGGGGTCAGTCTCCCCTTACAGTTAATGGAACACCTATACAGGATTCCTCTCAAATGTTCATGGTTGATAATTTGCAAACATTGCAACAAGGTGAATCCACTGGGTTAGTTCTTTCACAAAGTCATAATCTTGGTATAGGTCAAGTTGGCCTGCCACAGCCACAGTTTGGCATATCTCTGTATGGAACTCATGTTCCCAACGCTGACAAGAATTTTAATCAGCATTCTCAACTCCAAGGTCCATCTAATCTTTCCGTCAATCTGCTGACTAAGAACAATAGTAGTTTAGGAATGGCCGCCTTGCAGCCATCAGCCTTTGGAAGCTCGTTCACAAGTCAACAATGTAACTTCTCTCCAGATCAGATTAGCATGCGAGAAGGGTTGTTGCTATCCAATAAAGAGAAGAATTTGTTTGGGCAGGTTCCAATTGAAGGTTTAAATAGTGGAATTTTAACTGGGAACTACTCCCCGCAAGGAATTCCGATGCAGAGAAATGATTCGCTTCTGGAATCTGAAGGGAGCCATCAAGACTCTGGCTGGGATGGACTTTCTCCTCGGAAAACATCAAAGCTTGGCCTGCACCACTCTGCTACTTCTTTAGATCCATTGGAACAGAAGATCTTGTATGATACGGATGACAACATCTGGGAGTCATCACTTGGCAGAAGTAGCAAAATGAGCATAGGAGGCTTGGAGAGTACAGTGGACCAGACGTCTCGTGTGGATGCATTCACTTCAATACAAAGTGGGAGTTGGAGTGCTCTAATGCAGTCTGCAGCGGCAGAAACTTACAGCAGTGATACTGGGGCACAAGAAGAATGGAGTGGATTGAGCTTCCAGAATCCAGAACCATTAAATGATGATCAGCCCCTGAACATCATTGATAGCGAAAATCTGCAAACTAATTGGGTTGATAGAAACCTGCAAAATGCTTCCTCTCCCAGTTCAGAGCCTAAACACTTGATCCAGAATTTTGATATAAACTGCAGCTTCCCCAACTCTCTGCAATCATGGAACCAATTTGTCAAACAAAAAGAGGAATATCTGTCTGAGGCTTCCCATGCCTCTACACAGAACTCCCCTAGAATCATGTGCCAGTTGGGTGATTATAAATCACAACAGAAGCTTCCCACAGGGGTTAACCAACTGTTTCAAACCTCTGTTTCTTTGCCAAATGTTTGGCCTGGTCAACATAAGATGTACTCCAATAATGATGCAAATCAGTCTAGCATTTTGTCATCTACTAATGACAACCAGCCCTTCAGTAATTTCTCAGGTAATAATCTATCATATCTATCATCCTTTAGGTGAGGCATTTGGATAGTGATCATTTGTGAGTGATTGAAATGATACAATTTGATTGGTGATTCTGAGCTTTGCATATAAACATCTTGATGCCCTTATTGAAGGAAGGAACAAGATGTGATTTTGAATGAAAAACCAACTATGGGATTCCTTTCTGCAGGAAATGAATTCAGAGGCATGTTTTCGCTTCAAGGGAGTCCATCACATAAAGCCGGTGGTATTCAAAAGTCATTTGATCAGGTTAGCCAGAAAAATAAATATATATTTTTGCCCTGCTAAATTTCTCTTTTTCTAATTTATTAAACTGAAATTGTTTGTATATGACCTGAATGTTTCCTTTATTTTATTAATAATATCTCAATGGTTTGTGGCAATGGAGTAATAATGCCTTAGGTGGTCTTAGGTAAGGTTGTTTCTGAAACAACAATAGAGGCTCGATGAAATCCATTTTAAGTTGATTGAAGTTCTTTACAAGTCAGTTTTTTGCCCCCTGCAAGCTCAGTCATTGATAATCCTATTATTTTACAGGTTAATGAGCTGAACAGGCAGCGTTTTTCAGTTGAACCAGAGAATATAACTCCTGGAAAAAATCTGGAAGCCATGTCAACTCTCTTAGATGTTTCTTTAGATCGTCCTCGAGATAACATGACTGCTTCTAGGTAGTTATTGTGTACATTATGTTGAGATTTTGTATATTTCCTGAAATTGTATAATGACAGCAAGATACCTGATCATGCAACAAGTTAGTTATATTATCTTCTTTCTTCTAATTGGCTGTGATTCTTTCTTTTTTTGCTGTTTCTGGCTGATGTTTATTTGATCAGTTTGCTTCTTTTCCTTTGATGCCTATCTTGTGTAATGGCTGACAACTTCTTCTATTGCAGTGAAAGTATGCTTGAGCTACTTAACAAGGATGATATACCCAATGATCAAACACCTGCAGAATTGAATGCAAACACCTCAATTCCCAGAGAATTTCCTTTGTCTGAAACATCTGTTGCATCTTTTGCTAAACCCTGCAACATGTCTCCTGCTTCGCCAGATTGTGGCTTCAGACTGGGCCCTGCAGATCCTCGGACTTCACATTCATACTCATTTCCCCAGTCTATGGTGGGTAAAACAATATTGTGTAATTTTGACCTTGTAAGGTCCTCCGAAATGGAGAAATCATTTTTCTGACTGGTTTCTCTGAAATGAATGTAGTCTTTTATTGTCCTGAATAGAAATTTTTACTTCATGCATGCAGGGTAACACTGGTGCAACATCTCTGTCTGGTCATAATGGGAATGATTATATTAAAAACCAGCATCCAGCTCCTCTGGTTCCTAGTCACATGGCTACTGACTTCCAAGCATATAGAGCTGCTGCCTCCCAAGACAATACTGAACTGAAAGCCACCCGCCCTAGTGGTACAAAATTCCCACTTTTGGAGAGTGCGTCGATCAGTCAGCCATCTCTGGCATCAGATATGCTGCAGCATTTGGGATTTCAAATGGGGCTAACAGCTCCATGGCCAGATATGGCCCCTCGCCAAGATGCATCTTCTCCAAAACCTCATAAGTTTTCCAATTTGTTTCAGTCCCCTGATTCAGCATCTAGCAATTTGGTGACTAGCTCAGGGGCTCCAAATGAGCAGTCCAATAACCAGTCTTTTCAACATGAATATACATGTTCAGGGAAGTCAGAACATAATGTACAACAGTTAGAGAAAGAGAATTCCCACCATGAGGGCTTGACTGAGATAAATAACTCAGCATCGCTTGGGTTGGGTGCTCACAAGCAAGAATTAATGGGAAAACAACGCTTGGAAGCAGGTGCTGTTGTATCTGGTTCATTCATGAGTAATGCATGCCATCAGCCTTCTAATCAAGCAGATGGGAGAGACAAGGAATCGCCTTCTTTTCCTGCTAGAGACATTGGAGCCTTTGACCATTCTTTGAGTCATCAATACTCCCTTCTACAACAACTGCATACTTCAGGAAGTGCTGAAACTGATGGCAGTAGGAGCTTCCCACCTGAGTATGATGGTGTTAATTATCAGCAGTCAGTTGCCAATGCGAGGCAGCTATTCATGAATGGACAGAAGTCTGGACTCAATGATAGAAAAAGTGACCCATATGCAGTATCCCGGCTTGGTGCATCTTGGTCCGGTGACAATAACAGATGGAATTTTTCACAAGAGGCCCAAGGATTTCAGTTAGGCAAAGACTCATCGATGGCTTACCATAAGAATTTCCAACAAATGGGTGTGTTTGGCCAAAATGATACACCAAATCATTCCATTGGCTATAATGAAGCTTCAAACATAGCACATCAGTCACAAATTAGTTTACAAATGGCACCATCCTGGTTCAAACATTATGGAACCTTGAAGAATGGACGGATGGTGGCAATGGATGATTCAAAAGCTGCAACTAGTGTGGCAAAACCATCCTCTGAAATGGCTCCTGGAAACTTGCAAGAAAATAGATTGATTATGCAACTAAATTTGGCTAGTTCTAGTCCTGGAAGCGGCTTATGGCCATCTTCAGCTGCCACCTCTACAGTGTGCAAAAAGTTAAACCCCTCTTGTATGTTGCCTTCAGATGTCACTTGTCAAAAGCTGGATGTTTCAGTATCAAAGAAACGAAAACTTTCTGCATTGGATATGGTACCCTGGCACAACCAAGTAAATTGTGAACCTTCAAGGCTCCTAGATATCAGGTCTGTGCGAGTGGTGCTATTTGAATGAGAACATTTTCTGCTAATTGAAGCCTTCTGTTTTTGTTGTTTTTACTGTGATGTTGAAGTTAGTGCCTTCAACAAGCACTTCAATCTTCACCCTCTACCCCCACCCCAAAAAAGGAAAAAACGAATAGAAAAGATAAAGAAAAAAGGAAAATGACAAAATCAAACCAGAATGTATAAATTACTAAAGGTGGCTTTATTTTCTGTCAAATAAGTAAGAGCCAGAATTCACTGGATTTTTCTTTTGTTTGGCAGCAACATGGAGTTAGTATGGGCGCAAGCTTTGAATAGAAAACCAGAAGTGGTGATGTGCTAATGGCATATGATACTATGAACATCTTTATGAGTTTTTATGAATTGACCCTTTTCTAATAAGAGTTCTCTCCCTGTTTTTTCAGGTAACAAATGATCCTGAAATTGTTGAAGAATTGATCCCTCAAATTCGAGCAAAAAGACGGCTTATTTGTACTACACAGCTCATGCAGCAGATCTTTCGACCTGCACCAGCTGTTATCCTATGCTCAGATGTCAGTTCAAATTGTGATTGTGCAACCTATTCTGCTGCCAGATTAACGTTAGCAGATGTGTGCAGACTGACTGGTCAATTACCATCCAACACCAATGAAATGTATGAGTTGTGCTTCAAGTTTGATATTTATCCTTTCTGTTTCTGATTGGAAATTTGTGCCATTTTCTATTGCAGTTACGTGATTGAAATCACGTGTGTATTTTCTACATGCTTATTTCCTTTTTCTCGTTGTTAATAATGTTTAGGTCGCCTGACAAGTTGAAGACTTCTGAAACAGCAAATGCCTACAAGTTCTCAAATGTTGTGGAAGGCTTTAATAATCAATTCAAGGAGCTTGAAGGTGTTTTGTCGAGGTAATAATACGATCTATTCTTGGAGCTATTTTCTTGTGGACAAAAAATTTAAAGAGCTTAGAGCTGAAGATGCGTGATGATGTTAAGGAATGGCAGAATTTGTTAATACATCACCTAATGAGTCTGCTATTCGTACCCGAGAATAGTGACACAATCTACAAGATATGCACCCTAACTATCTAGGATGATGCTGTATGCCTAGAGTTCTGTTCTTTGAAATGTGATCCACTTAGCTTTAGTTGAGTTTTACACCTTTCTTTTTAATGCAAGTCTTTCTGAAGGGGAGATAAATGCATGTGAATTTGATGTTGCAGACTGGAGAAGAGTTCATCAATTGTAGACATCAAAGTGGAAGCCCAGGAACTGGAGAAGTTCTCTATATTAAATCGGTTTGCTAAGTTCCATATCAAAGCCTACTTGAGCACAGTTAATCCTGCATCCTCTTCTGGCACCTCAACTTTCCACAGAACCAACCCTCAAAGATATGTAATAGCAGTTCCAATGCCTCGCATTTTACCAGAGGGGACGGACTGTTTTTCCTTGTGATAGTGGATGAATCAAAATCATCCCTTCAGTTCCTCTGTCCCACTCTGCAAGGTGTCCCCTGTATCTGCGGACATCTGCTTTTTTTGACCGATGATGCAAATGAGCACAGGAAAGAATGCTATGTTGGATCCATGCCGTTTAGGTTAGTTGATCTTCTGGAAGTAAAGGTGGTTACATTTACATTTTTGAGGCAGTATACATAATATATATACATCTTGGACTGTCTGTGCATGAAAGATTTAGGAGGTTTTAGAAGGGTTCTTACCTTGTATGGATTTATTAGCGGCTTGCATGGACGCACTTTTAGTGTATAATAATTCTAATCTTACTTTTAGGACTGTAGCCTGTCCTCTGTTATACTCCTTGCAGGTGTGCTAACAGGTCTATTGATCAACTTAGAAAGTTAACTTTCCATGCTAAACGTAGCTCTGTACTAATAGAGTTTGAGCTTCTTGATTAAGGCCCAATTTTTCCGAAGCTTTCTTGGATTATTTTGCTATGTTAACTAATAGCGTCATCCCATGACTTGGCCTTTTAAAAGTAGTCGAGTTTTGTTCCACTTATATTCCAATGTATGACTTGCGAGTTGTTTGGCACTATTACATCGTTCCTATGAGAAATAAATAAATTAGATGCTTTAGAAGCTTCTTAGCCCTTTTCATTTATTTTTTAGTTCTGAGACGTACGAGGTGGTAGCCCGACAGTGATTTGGTGGCCCCAAACCATTGGAAAACAATTTCTTTTATCTGCAGACCTTTTTTGTACTTGAAAGAAAGATCACAAAAAGGGGTCTTTCATTGTTTGGATTTCTACGTAGCAATAGCTTTTGGCTGCCTCCTCCCATTCGTTCATTAATCTACTCCCAAAAGACACTGAATGACAGGGCAGTTGCCACGTCGTCAGTCCAAGATTCTGGCTGCATTAATTGCCACTAGACATTGTCCACTCTGTCCGCATCAGGGTATCAGTATCTGAGGATTAAATCAAGTGAGAAAATGATGCAATGGAAAGGCATTCACTGAGATTACTACATGTGTTTACATTTGGATGGTGCAGATAAAGGGAAGAAAACAAATTCTAATCTTGAGTCAATTTTAATGCATCAGACATTCTGCTTTACGATTGGTGGCAGACTCAGCGACAAGGAAACATATGACAACATAGAATTAAAAATGGGATGTGCTGTCTGATTCTGAAGCAATGTCAAGTGGCGACCAGCATTCTAATTGCCTTTTGTTTTTGTTTTCTGCTGTTTTCGATTTCCTGCCACCATTTATGTTTTGTTCTTAGCGAGGTGGGACCCAACCATGGAGATATTCTTGTTCAAGTATTGGCTTTCAGCTGGTGGATTTGTTATTCTAGCATGGGTTTGGAGCTTTACTAGGACGAGGTGGTTCTCTTCAAGTGTCCCCTTGAATTGAATGTTGGAAAATTTCTCTCTTACTTCTGCCACATGGCGTAAAAAGTTGGCTACGGTTATGTACTTATTCCAAGACTTAAATACGACTCTGTAAATCTTAGTATATATATCCAGTGTGTTACTTCTAATCCATTCACAATCTCGAATCAAGGTTAAACCATTGTTCTTGTGCTTTCAGACATGATCAGTTCCACAGTATTCTTATACAGCCAAAGGGCATCGATTCTTTAAAAGATGAGATCATTAAAAGAGAATCAGCGCCATCGCCATCATTATATGGTAAAGCAACTTGATTAATTGCTTGCACGTGATTGATTAAAGGAAAGATGTCTAATCCTCGTCCCGATTTTTTAAATGTTTTTTCTCCTTCCTGGTTTAAAAACTTTTCCTTGTAATGAAAAAGTTGCATAGATTTGGCAACAAAAACAACTACGTTTCATGGTCCATGTGGGAGACGTGTAGGGGTGTGACATTATGTGGGCTGCAGTATTTTTGGGGGCCCATTAAAGGTGGACGGAGAGTTCTTGGGCTTAAGGCTAAAAACTCTCAGCCGAAATTGATTTCACAGCAGACATTGCAAGGGCCCAACTTGATTTTATTGGAAATTCTAGGTGACAACTCCCTGAAGCGGAGTTATTGAGCAATGAAGTTGGATCAAATACTTGATAGTTCTGCGAGCTTCAGAAGTATTTTAATGTCATTTCGGGAATGTTTTCCAAGTTTCAATAATTCTATATCTTGTGTGAAGTTATATATTTAATCGAAAGTGTTTTGAATAGCTTTTACACTGAGATATAGATTGTGCAAATTGATGCAGTATAAGGTCATGTTGATCAAATACGGTGAGAGCATCAGAGAGTGAGAGAGCAGCCATGATGGGGTCCAAATGTTGATATCGTGTCCATTGAATCGCACCATCAGACGGCATCAGAGAAAGGAGTGTTTTTCTGAGGTGCAACCTCACGCGAGCGCGTGACGCTATGAAGCAACTGCATGACATTGGTGTGCGGTCACATAATGGACGCCCGCAAGATGACCGCACCGACTCGCCACAACAGTAATTTTCGAATCAAGCTTTGCAAGAACAGAGAAATAAAAGGGAAGGAAAGAAGGTGGAAAAGAAGGAGAGAAGAGGAGAGAAACTGTAAGATAAAAACTAGTATAGAAATTCCTTGAAGAATCACCCTCAGAACCAATTCAAAAAACCACACTAAACTTTTCGTTTTTAAAATTTACGGGGAATTAGTGTAGCGGAATGATTAATTCTAATATTTTGATGGAGTCCTAAAGAATGGTTGGCTGAGTTCATAAGTTCGATAATTTTTTTTAAGAAAAGAGTTTCAAAGTTTCGAAAATAAGATATTTAATAAGTTATTTAGAAATAAGTTGACTATTCCTAACTTATTTTCGTATATCTTATAAGTCACTTTATTTTATACATTAAAATTAATTCAAATATCTTTAAATTATATTTTATTAATAGTATTGAATTTATTTTCATGATTATCACATTAAAAATTATAATCAATTTATAAATTTTAATAAAATTTTATAAAATAAACTTACCAAACACTTTATTAGTTTATTTTTAATAAGATCTCTTAACTTATAAGTTCTAAAAACAAGCTATAAAAAATAAGCTTAGCCAAACACCCTCTTATTCAATTATGCCGGATTGAGTGTTGATCTAGGGACTTGTACTCATACTGTGAATGTTGTTTGTTTGATTTCATGTTGAATTGTTATATAATTACCACCTGGGGTTGTTGTGCTTTAATTGACCAAAAATTTGGCCAATGTCTAGTATGATGGTGATTATAGAATATTATTAGAAGTGAATTTCTATAATTTGTGAGGCAATCACAAGCATAATTTTCTTAAAAATAACCGAAGTGAAACTAAGAATTTTATTCATTAAAATTGTAGTAATTTCAATTAAAATGATGGCATTAATTGAATACCAACATGACACATGACAGTACAAAAAAATAGACTTTGAGGTGATTAGGAAATTTTTAGGAATTCTTTATATTTTTCTATTAATGGTGTTGCACAATAATTGATTATAAAAAAAAAAAAAACTCTTATCTATAAAATGATTAAATCAACTAATACACGCGTAGACGCATTAAGAGACATCAATCAACCTTTGCACGACTCTTGATCATTTATTAATACTTGATCTTTTGTCATTTATCCTATTTGTCTGGTGTAATTAAAGTTAGAATCCTTGAGATTTTGAACGTCGTGCAGCATTAATTGCGTAACTTTTATGAAAATTAGTGTTTGAGCATGACATCTTAAATTGGTGCTGATAAACAACCAGCAGTTATCCGCACAATTCCTTTGTTTCTGATGGTGGAACAGCAGATTCCTCTCAGCCCAAGTTGGGTGACCTGTCCTATTAACTCCAGGCCAACGCTGAAGAGGGAGGAGCAGAGACCGGCCACCAAATTCCGCAATCCAGGGGTTAGGAAATCATTAGATGTCACCAATTAACAGACTCTTGAATTAGCATTCTTATAATGAAGTGTGACTGAACCATTAATGCAATGCACTTGAGAACATAGACTAACGAAATTGACTTAGTTTAGTTATGCATGTACGTGTGTCTATATATGCCATCACGCGTCTGACCATAATTTCACTGCATTGGGAGAATTTTCAAGCATGGGTATTTGTTATGAGTAATTCCAGTTTGCAAACATTTGGGATTCACTTCTTTCAATGCCAGTAACAAAAGCAACCAAAAATTTGGATAAAGAAAAATTATGATTTTCTCTTCATATTGAAAGAGTGGCAAAGAACCATAGCCAAAAAATAGGGTGGGCCGACCAAATATGTCTTGCCCTCCCTTGCTGCCTACTCCTAAATATGTCTTGCCCTCCCTTGCTGCCTACTCCTGCATTGATATCAAGAAGACTGCCGAACATAATTTATGGAAATCCGCAGTAGGGTTGGCTCATCAGTGCCACCCTCTGAAAAACAATAGAGCCATATCAATACAGCCTTTTGGATTATTTAAACAGAAAATTTTACAAGAAACAGCAAGTGCAAATGGCCAAAATACAAACTGTAATGGTCGGCCTGACCCGATTTTTTGGTTTGCAAGTGCTGGATTGAGGGAAGTGAAAGGAGATAGTTTGGAAAGAGCCAAAATGGGAAGTTGAAACAAAAAGAGGAACCCCCTAGTAACGGAGCCAGTAAGTTCTGCGCCTGAACCAGTTGTAGTCAGGCAAGCCCTGGATGGGTCCCACAGCGCTAATTGCAACATCCTGTGAAAAGCATGTTAGAGAACCAGTAAACATTTCTTGCAGTAAACATTTCTTGAAGCCAACGAGAAAAAAGCTGAAATCTAACTTACTCTATCAAATATAAATCGGTTTGCAACACGCTTGACTGTGCTCGGATCCACAGCATCAATCCTGGCAAATAGTTCGGCATATGGGATCCTTCTACCATATGTTAGCAGCTGCAGCCACCAAGTACAAGAATTAGAACTTCCAAAATAGCACCAGCCACAGAGGTTACCAATTTCATTTCAGTTAGAAAATTCGTAAAGCAATCTAAGTTCGGTGTTCACAATTAGCAGCATCACAAATATGTAACTTGTCCACCTATCCATCCCAGCACACAATTTATTATAAGGAACGTGCTTTTGTTGATCCTGCTCCAAATTCGATTCAAGTTCAAATGACATGTCAGCACATAGCAATAACTATTATTAGGCTTCATGGAAGAAATATGGCAGTAATTTGCAGCTAACTCAACTCTTCAGATCATCAGCACATAATTTCCAATTAGAGTCATTGCCAATTAGTAATAGTAGTTTTTTCTTATTCGGCTGATTATAGATTATAATTTACAATTCAGATAAATACTACAACAGGGTCAAGGATGAACGCTACACTAGTTCTCTTAAAAGATTGTTTAGAAATCCTAGGAAATTCAAAGAGAAGAGGGAAAAGATGGACATGCATAAATGTCAAAGTTTAAAATGCACAACAAACTTAAAAGTCGTCACTTCTATTTTCTGTAAATTATGACAGTGCTAGTAGATAAAGACCAAATTCACCAGCAGACACTAGTGGCTACGGCAGGTAGAATGTTAATCCTATGAGCAACAGGCTGCTTTAAGAAAATTGTCCCGGCATACTCCTTAAGAGATTCAACAGTGATAGAAAAGTTGATCTTGTCGATTACTCATCCAGTTACTGCTCTATTTCAATGTTCTAAACCCCATCCTGACAGTAGAGAAGATGAAAAGTTACAAAATCACCGGATTCAGAAGAAAGGATAATTCTTAAAACATGAGCCATGGTCAAAAAAGCTTTCTCCAAAAGTAGATGGTGAAAAAATAAAGAAACAAAAGTATATATTTGTGTGTGTGCGTCTTTGTTTATACGCATATAGGCAGCAACCATTGATTGTGCTACCTGATTTTTAGATACCAAAGCATACCTGACGTCCAATATCCTCAGCAACAGGACTGGTGCCATCAATGTGAAGCAGCAAAGAGGATTTCAACTGTGCGGGCAACCAAGTTGGTAAGTTAAGGTGTGCATTAAAAAATAGCATTAATGCAGAATTATGAAGTTTATGTGAGCCACATATGCTAATTTGGTACATGTTCCACGAAAAACTGATTGGTTGGCTTTGAATAAATTACCTGGTTACAAGCACGAATCACGTCAGCCTCTGAGACTCGATAACATAGTTTTGTTATCTCATACATAATAGCATAGGCCAAATCATCCAAGCAATCAGGCTGCATAGCAGAATTCAAATGTAAACAACAGCAAAAAACTGAAAGGATGATAAAAGAAGTTACAGAAACAAAATTCCAATAATCCTCATAATAACAAATCCAGCACAAGCAAGTACCAAATGTAAGGACAGAGAAACATGCACACGTGCACACGCACACAAAAAGAGAGAGAGAGAGAGAGAGAGAGAGATTGATATATTTGAAGCTTTATACTTTGGTCATCATTCAAACCAAAAGTTCCATTTTCATTTATCCATAGCAGGAAGCCCACCTTAGCAACAGCATAAACACCGAATAAACCAGTGTCTTTGTAGTTGGTATTGAAAGCCATCATGCTCTCTGCTATTTCATTGATCGCAACCCTCTGTGCAAGCTCAGAACTGGAGTACAGATTTAAAATCTAATTAGTTCATGTAGGCACAAGTGAAGATCTAAAGCATCATCCAATCAAACGAGATAAATCATCAAGGACTGATGTTCAAAATAATTACCCCATATGCTTCCCACCACCAGCATTTTTATTCCAAGAACCTAACATTGACTGCATAACCATTAAAGCAATGGAATCTGGGTCTGTCCAAGAAGCCCCTTCAAATGCAACAGCGAATTGGGCAAGAGGAATGTCATCATCAAGCATCCTAACCTACATTTCACAACAAAGGTCATAAAGAATAAAATTACTACACATAGTAATCACCAAGCACTTGAACAAGATAGGCATACGGCATACCTCTGAGCCAGTAAAAATTGCAGGTTCTTTAGCAACTAATTCAGAAGCTGTTGTTGGATCAGATGACAATTTTGTAAACGATTTCTTGACTTCCTCAACAAAATCTTCATGCTTAACAGCACCAGAGGCAACAACTACCTAAAAAAGAAGCCAAAATGAAAACATAAGAGCTCAATGCAACTATAATAGAACAGTACAAGGTAGACAAGCAACCATGCCAGAAGAATAGCTGGGTTTAATGAAGAAAAGCCTAGTTATGGTCTAGCTACCGTTCTGGGAGCAGTGTAGTGAGTTGATATGTAGTTCTGTAGATGTTCCCGGCCAATTATCTTGATATTTTCAGCAGGCCCAAGTATTGTTCTACCCAGAGGTGTGTACTGGAAAGCAGTGGCATGTAGGTGATCAAATATAACTTCTTCTGTTTGTCCCTCAATCTACAATCAATCAATAACATAAAACACAAAAATAAGCCTGGTAAAGATATGTCAGAGGGTTCTCAAAAAGCATGAGGCCAACAGACAAAATGAAGAGAATAAATGTAACAGAAATTGATTTTTTCAAGTATTGAGGACTTTGAAGCATTTTACTGTGAGTAAGCTACTTTCTAATACAAACTGAACAAGCAAAAAGAAAAAGATATCCTTTCCTAGCAGGATGCATACAACTGAAATAAGGTTTTAAGAATTAAACAGCAAGGAATCCATTTGCACAGATTGTGCGCTTTAGAACAAAATATATCAAATTAAATCATCATAATTCCACATAGAAATTTTATTCAGTAAGTAACGACTCAACTATTATGAATCTTTCGAATAATTAAGATTTATGAACTGGTAACAAAATCTAAACCATTCCCTAATTTAAAACATCTTACACTATCACTAACGAATAAAGAATGAGAATTATGCTAGGATATCTGTATGTTGCTCCCACCACTTCATTCTACCCACAAAGAGTACTATGTTATGTCCTGACCAAAAGAAAATGTTTGCCCAATTCAAATTGCCTCGTAAATTTATTAAGAAAACAGAATAAAGAAAAGAATGAAAACACCTGCCTTCTAACTGCAAATCCATAAAAAATATTAAGTATATTGAATGCATATGAAAAAAAAAAAATCAAATAAAGCTATTGCACACCAAATGCATGATTCAGCTCAAATAAATAACAAAACCTTTATTAACAAATACAACAATGAACCACTATCCCACAATATTTTACCACCAAGAACATAAAACAATGATTAAGCAAAAATCTTAACCCGTCAAACAAATCAAAATCCACCCGAAAGAGCATAAACTTTAGCAATCATGTTTTTTCGAACTCAAATCAATACCTCCTCCATCTCGCGGAGAATGACATCCCTCTCCCGGATAATTCTCTGCTCATCAAACTTTGAATTCTGCAGAATATCAGACAAAATATCCAGCGCTCGGGGGACATCATTATCCATCACCTTGGCGTAGAATGTCGTCTGCTCCCTAGACGTATAAGCATTCAAATGTCCGCCCATATTCTCAATCTCCTCCTCCAATTCCCTCGCGTTTCTCCTCCCCGTCCCTTTAAATATCATATGCTCCAAAAAATGGGCAGTACCATTGGCTTCATCACTCTCAAATCTCGACCCGGCGTCAATAAACACACCAACGGTGGCTGTTTTCGAGGCAATAGTCGACTCGGTAGCGATTCTGAGGCCATTAGGGAGAGTCGTGACTCGAGTTAGTGGAGCGGAGAGTACTTCGGAGTGAGAATCAACTTGTGGCAGTGGGGAGTTATATTGGAGGAAGCGCGGGTCGGGGTCTTCGAGTTTTTTGAGCTTCTGCTTGACGGACTCGGCCAGTCGATCATAGATCATGGCAGTTGGGGGCGGAGGAGAAGCGAGAGGGGCACCGGAAGCCGTAGCGACGGCAGTGGACAGAGGTTGCAAAGAGGTGAAAGCCTGTATTGGATTCCGAGTGCGGCGAGTGAGCTTGATTAGCTGGCGGATCTTCATGGCTGTGGCGGCGGTGCTGGAGGCGCCACCGGCGGTGGATTCTCTGTTCTGTGACGTCTATAGGGCTCGGTCGGAGAACTGAGGAAAGTGGAATGGGGGAATGCGAAATGATGCTAGACCTGAAAACGGCGTCGTCTTCAATATCCGTTTTCGTTGGTCAGCCCAAGATCGGAAAAATTAGCCCAATATCTGGAAATTGGGCCCAAGCCCAATAGCGAGTTTATCCATGCAATCGGATACGTATATAGTCTGGTTTTAAGCGTAAAACCCTAATCGTGTCATCTCTGTGCTCCGGCGTCCGTCTGCTTCTTCGCAACCCTCAATCTTCTCGGAGAGGAAGTCTCGTGAGTTGTACGTGGCTTGAGATCTCTTCACCAATGGCGACCACTGCGAGAACTGTTAAGGATGTCTCTCCTCATGAGTTTGTCAAAGCCTACGCTGCTCACCTCAAGCGCTCCGGCAAGGTAAGATCTTTCGGGCTTCAATTCTGTGCCATTTGTTGCCGAGTCGTGAAATTTTGCCGTTTTAGTATTATTGCTGTTTTATTTGCATGAAAAGATGTTTACCTTTTATATATTGTTTATCGTTGTAGGGGGCATTTTGCAAATGTTCAACAGATAGCTTGTGTGATTAATTTATGTTATGGGTGGGTAAACTCCTCGAAGTATATACTGTTTGATTTGTAATTATGTTTTGGATTTGAATTTGATTGCTTTTACTTATCAAGGAAGGGAATGATTCTACAACGATCCATAACCCGGAGAAATGAGTGAATAGAACAATAGGATCTGAAAGGTTCAGACGTTGATTATTAGAAAGTTGGGTGGCAAATTAACGGCTGTTTGTGTGGTTAGCTCAACGAGTGTGGCGGTGTGCATATTAAGTATTACAGAGCCCCAATTAGAACTCTTGATAAGTTTAACTCGCTCTTTCTCATCTCCTTTATTTACCATATTTTGATTTGTCTGAATAAAATAGATGGAGCTTCCTGAGTGGACTGATATTGTGAAAACTGGTGTGCTCAAAGAACTTGCTCCTTATGATCCTGATTGGTACTACATCAGAGCTGGTAATCGTCTCTTTCCTCTGTCTTTTGTTTTATATTATATGTATGTTGGTGTGTGGCTTGCCAGCTTATCTATTATGGGATGTATAATCATCAGCAATAATTCATCCCTGTCCAAACTCATATGGGCTATGTTGCTTTCCTACATTTCTATCTCCCAACACCCCATCAAACTATACATAACCAAACATACTGCTCAACAAAATTTACATTCAAATTTAAATTAATCTTTTCTCTTTTACATATATTTATAATCAAATAAATATCTCTATATACGCATACACTAATATTCATTTATGTAATATACACACTATAAAAACTAATCATTATCATTTATCACTATATGCTATTGTATCATCTAATAATAATTAAATATTTTATAGATATATTTGAATAAATAAAAATTTTCATCTATCAAAATTGAAAAAACATGCTACTATATTTATACAACTTCTACCGAATACCATCCCCGACAAAACATCTCTACCAAACATAGCCAGGGTATCTTGCCTGTTTCTCTCATTTCTAGAAAATCTAAACAAGCATTAATGGCATGCTTGGTATACAAGAATGGAATTGATTTATAAATGAAATAAAAATAGGACAGAAATGAATTATTATAAGATTTCTCAAAACTGGTATGCAAAATGAATGAGAAATGAGTGAAATGATAGTTTTACTTAATTTTATATGTAATTAAAAATAAACATTATAAATATGGCAAATTTATTTGTATAGTAAAAATTAATATTCATTTAAAAAGGTATGGTTATGTTTGTTTTGCAATTTTGAACCCCAAAAATACACACTTGATCATTACACTTTTAAAATTTTATTTCTTTCTTTTTCTTTTACACAATTTTCAAGACAAAAATACCTAAAAACACATGTTCAAATTTTAAAACAAACATAGCCATGTAATTGTTATTTTAACAAAGATCAAATCTGAAGCCTTGTTTTTTTTTCTAATAATAATCACATTCTAGCATAAAAATTGATATACAAAATATGTAATAATGCATAATATGAAAATTTTGTAATATATTTTATTTTGTTGTTATATATGTGTGTGTGTGTGTGTGCGCGCGCATGCTTGTATGTATGTACATATATTTCTATAAAGAAAACGTTTTATTAATATATAGCCAAATATCTGTTATTTTAGCATGTATGACAAGAACATATAGTGTATTTGTATAATATGTAAATTATTTTTTACTTGATAATTTATATCATATTTTATTAAATTTAGTAGAGAAAACTTGACAGAAAAAAAGAAGACTGTTGGTCCTAAAGGATTAGGAATGGTAAGCCCATGTTTTTGGAAGGAATCACTACTCCGACATTGTTAGGAATGATGTTTCCTAATGGAATGACCATTCCTATTCTCAAATTATGCCAATCATTTGTTTGAGAATGAAATTAGGAATGTTTATTCCATCATATCAACCATGCCCTAATAGTTTCTTGCAGTTAGCATGGATTTTCTAGTTTTTCTCTTGTTTCCATCTTCACAAGATTGTGCAGTATATACTCTGAATTTATGTGCCACATATTTACAGCATGGAAGTAGAATCATACCTTTTTAATTCAATGGTGCAGCTTCCATGGCTAGGAAGATATATATGAGGGGTGGTCTTGGTGTTGGTGCATTCCGTAGAATTTATGGTGGGAGCAAGAGGAATGGGAGTCGCCCACCCCATTTTGGCAAAAGCAGTGGCTCTGTTGCTCGTCACATTCTTCAGCAATTGGAGAACATGAATATCGTTGAGATGGATCCAAGGGGGTGAGTTCTCAATTGCTTGTATTTGGACCAAATTTTGGTGACACTTCCATTTGGTGCTATGTTTATCTGCTTCTTTTACAGTGGAAGAAGAATCACCTCCAGTGGCCAACGAGATCTTGATCAAGTTGCTGGAAGAATTGCCATCGTTGCACCATGAGTTGGTATTCGAGCCTGTTTGTTGGGCTGTTGAGAATTTTCTCGGACGGAATATTCGAATGCCTTTTGGTTGAAATTGTGACAGTGTTTTCTGTTTCTAATTTTGGCTGTTGAAGTGTCGAAAAGATGCACTTTGGATGAGTGGTTGTGATTTATATTTTGGTGGTGATCTATTGGCACAAATGGAGTATCGTTTGCGTCTCCCATTGACAATTTAATCTAATTTTTATTAAAAATCTTGATTCTATGAATTTTTCCTCGAAAACAAGGTTTGTATCTGGAAAATGAAGGGCTTTGTTTGTTTTGTAATTATCTATCCGCGTAAAATACATATTTAATTATTATTTTATTTTTTTATTTTTTTTAGAGATTAAAATATCTAAAAACAAGTATTATAATTGCATAACAAACAGAACGAAGTACTTGTAATTTTCTTCTGGCCAGAATCTACACTTCTAACATATTCTCAACAAAATAATTTTTTTATCTCTCATATTTTTATCTTATTTCTTTTTTTTATATTTTGGTGGTCTATTGTAATTCGTATCCAAACAAATCAAGAGATTTTGACTTTTGTGCGGCATTCTAGGAAAATGGGATTTAAGTAAGTGATATAGAAAAAAATTTTGCTTAGTTTTGAAAAATGGGAATGTATTCATTTGTATTCAGAGCCAAAACTAAACATAATGCAACAACGGAAAAAATAAAATGAATCATAACTGAAATGCGCTTATGTTTGTTTTCTAATTAGAATGGGAGGATGGTTTTGTTGACTTGAATATAATGTTAGTATATAAGTTTATAAAGTAATTAAAAAATTAATGTAAGAAAAAAAATTATAAAGATAAGTGTTGATTTAATTATTAATAAATATAATAATTAAAAAATTATTAGTTAGTTGTAAAATATAGAAAAAAATTTTAAATTTAAATTTGAATAAAATTTATATAGTAAGATGTTTAATTTATAAGATTTTAAAATAATAATGAATAGTTGGTAAAAAAAGAAGAAAACATGGGCCATTTGGATGATAGGCCTTAGTTTAACCAAGTCCATTAATCTGTGGAGCTCACGTTGAGTTTCAATGATCTTAATAATGGCTTAAATTCTCTTGTTTGTAATTAATGCTTAGATTGGCAGGAGAAGATTCATACTAACAATTTTACACAAATTATGTGTGTGTCTAAATTTCAAGTATAAATTATTATTACTTTTAACTTGTCATTTATACTCTATAAATTTGAAATATACTATATATGTTTTTTACTTTTGTAATTTAAAAGTTAACAAAAAAATACACTTATGTACTCGTTACTATTAATTATTGTATAATTTTATTGATGTAAAGAAGTATAAAATTTTGTTAATAGATCAAAAGCAAACAAATGGCATAAAAATTGAAAAAACAATAAGAGTACTATGATAAAATGTAAAATTGTTGTATTTTTAGCTAATTTTAATAGTAATAATAAATTATTTGAAATTGAAAATTGTATTAAAAAATTTATAAAAATAAAAGAGAAAGAAATAAGTTAGTAATGAAATAAATTACAAAAAATTAAATTAATAACCACATGGGAGAGAGAGAGTGAAGATAATATGAAAGAAATTAGAGTTATTTTGGTAATTAAATTTTATGACAAAAATAGTTACTGCAAGGATCCCGTATTTAATAATATAAGTGTATGAATCTTTTCTTGGCATGTTTATTTGCTTATTTTGCTGGGGATGAAAATTAATGGAGATTTTTTTTGGTATGAAGATTAAATTTCTATTGTAAAATTTTTATAATAATACAAATTCAAATTGTTTGACTCTGAGTTTATATACATATTTTATGATAGAATAGTATATAGAATTTTTAGAGTGTAACTATAAATATGAGTTTATGTGTGTGTGTATATATGTGTATTGACTTGATTATAAATAATTGTAATAATTAAATTTAAATATCTCTACGTATATAATTATATGTAAGAAATTAAAATTTTGAATTTAAATTTAAGTAAAAATTTTGAGTTGTATTTATATTTTGTCAAAATTTTGATGATGGATTACAAATCCATCAAAACTTTATTCCAAACAAGGCCTTTAGAATTGGACGTCGTAATTCCTTAGTCATTTTGTTACGTGCATTGCATTGACACGAATTCACTACAGAAGCATTCGACGAAGGATATCCTAAAGCATATTCTGCACCAAATATTGCAAATAATTGATGTAAGACGTACATAATCTTGTTGTCCGGTATAATATAATAAAATAAAAGTAGGAAATGTTGATATCTTGGCTATGTTTGGATGCCCGATTTTGATCACCCAACCAATGCAGGAATGTTTAGAACGTGAGCCATGCAAATCCGTAGAGACAATTCACCCAAATATCATGATAATTTGCACAATTCATCATCTCCTATGATTGACAAAACCAGAGCTAATCCATCTAAGTTTGAGATTGCCCACTATACCAAAATGAACCCTCCACATGGCCTGCAATGTGTAGTATTTGCATGGGTTGAGCTATTTGGAGTACATCAGGACACAAATGGGCAACGAGATTCCAAATATCTCGAGGGATATAGGCCTTGTTAGGCTTGTAAGAGGTTTCCAGAAGGTTTCTATTGTCTCTTGTTTAAGAGTGTTTGAAACATTACCATTATTTGTATTTATGTTGAGTGGTTGTGTTGGATAAATTATTTCATTTAATTTAATTATACATTTTGTTGATTGAGACTCTTAATTAAATAAGAATCTTATATAGAATTATAAATTTGGAACCTTTTCACTTTTAATAATTGGATGAAACCCCATTAGGTTAGTCTATTTTATCGTGTTTGTTATACAAAGTTAATTGTCTATTACTTTGATTATTTTACAAGGGACTTGTCTGTATTATCGAGTTTTATTTATTATAAAGAACACATGATGGACTTTAATAAAATAATTTATTTAACCTAATAATCTAAAAGCAAACACAGTTGAATAAATAATCATATATAAAAATTTTGATAAAATAATCAAAGCGATGGGAATTATTCACAAATTATTCAAATGACTATTTTAACTTTATCGTGTCAATGGTATTAGTTTCATGCTAAAGCTATGATAGAAAGTTAAATATAATCATTTTAACAGTTAAAATTATTAAATTTTGTTGTCAATAACTAATTAATTTATGAATTTTTTTTAATTCAAAATAATCATCTAAATTTTAATCACATCCAACAAAATGGACATGGCATTAATGTGTGTATGCAATTATAAACATGTATCAAATTTCTTTGCAACTTGCCTTTAATTTTATTCTGGCGACAGGGACAAAGTGTGGCTATTTCGACTTATATGTGTATCACAATTTCGTACAATTCACATCTTTTAAATATACTAAAAAATGTTAGGTACTTTATGTATAAAAATATGTGTTGAAATCAAATAATATAAAAGGAAATCAAATATAAAAATTTTAATTTTTATTCCTTTTAAATATTTTATTTATATAGCTTGGTTATTATTTGAAAATTAAACTCAATGTAGTTACTTTCTTGTATTTGTCACATGACAAATAATATTATTATCATACTTTTCAAAAAGTTTATTGAGTTAAATAACAACTAATAAAAATTTATCTTCATTTTGAATTTATATATTTATTTTAATTTTTTATTTATATAGCTTAGTTATTTTTCAAAAATTGAATCCATATATTTACTTTATTGTGTTTATCATATGAAAATTAATAATATTATTGTACTTTTTAAAAAAGTTTATTAAATTAAATAAAAACTAAAAAAATTTTAAATAATAGATCATGACATCTTTTGTTTCAAAGATAAATTAATTTTTAATAATATCTTTTAAATAAATAAAAGTAATGATTATGAAAAATGTCATTTAATTTTTAATTTTTATATTAATTTTTGTATGATAATAAAATTATTTGATCATTCATGTCATCTTGAATTTATTAAATGCAGTAAATAAATAAATTAATAACCTGTTATTCAAATTTTGATTACACGAATGAATAAGAAAAATACATGTAGATTTATTCTGATAATAGTTACTTATAAGTTGGGGAATTGAAATAATTTTAGAATTTAATATATCTTACAATAAAATACATTTATATTTACAAAATTACTTTTTAGATATGACAATCAAATTGATACTATTTGGTCAAAATAAATTCACATTCATTAAATTGTTTTTTAATTTTAATTTTGATATTACATTATTATATACAAATTCTATTATATTTTTAAAAAAGAAAAAGTTTTTATAATCATCATATGTGAATTAGCTTTATGTAAAATTCTTGTGAAAAATTGAACTAAAACTATTTTATCTTATTATTTAACATATTGACATTTTTTTAATTTAAATGTGCACTTGTACTAATCACTTTTTTCACTCTAAAACATCACAAGAAAATGTAATTTATACAACAATAAAAACTAATAATTCATAGAAAACACTTCATATTAAGATAAAATTAATTAAGTCTTATAAGCAATTTAATGTAAATATCAAAATTGTTCTTTTAACTCTTCATAGAAAAACGATCTTTCGATTATCTCATTCTAGCATTGGCCATTAGCTTCTCTCTTTTTTCATTTTATTTACCACTATATTCTATTTTTCAACTCATATGCTATAAATTAAAATTTATTAATTGCTTAAATATATTTATTGAGATAAACAAAAATAGTCTTGATATTACTTTGAATCCTATAATTAAATTATTATTAATTATATGTTGTTTTGCATTGATTTTAAATGTAGTTATTTTTATCAACGTTAATTAGACAAAATTTTAACTTATCATTTCACCATCTTCTTCCATATAAACATTTAAAATTCTTAATATAATTTTTTACCAATGCATTACTAAATTTGATTTCATTTTTTACCTTTGTTTTCTTAATCCAAAATATCACGTCAATATAATTTTAATTATTATTTTTAAAAAATTTTCTTAGTATTTATAATTTAAATATTCATAATGTATATGCTAAGAATATTGATTATATAAATTATAATTTATGTATTTATTTAAAATTGTAGCACGGGAATGTACCATATTCTATTTTGATTTGTTTTATATGATATTTTAGAATAATATAATTAATTACAAAATAAAATAAAACAATATTCAAAGAACTATCTCATATTTAATAAAAATGATGGTCAAATATTGAATCATTTTAGATATTCTATGATACATTATTTTAAGAATAGTGTTTTTGATATAGGAAATTTATTTTTAATTTTAAATTTTAACTCATTACAATTTTTATAATAATGATAGTCAAATATTTACTTCGAATATTTTATAAGAAATATGAAATTTATTTTTATTCAAATTTTTATTTCATTATTATAATTTTATTTCTGTTACTATTTGTCTTTCATTCATATTTTAATTTAATTGACATTTATAGTTATAGTTTTTAACAAATTATTTTTATATTTATTAGGTAATATAATCACGACATTGATGTCTTCTAATGAATTTATTGTTATATTTACAAAAATAAAATAATGAAATCAAATAATAACATAAAATAAATCACCCCATGTTTGATAAATTTGATGATAAAAAATTTACTCATTTTAGACATTTTATTGCACATCTATACCATATTAAAAAAATGAGTGTTTTTGCCAATTGTAAAAGTATACAGATGTTCATTGCACTTTAATATATATATGTGTGTGTGTGTGTGTTTGTATTCTTAAATTTAGCATCCATTTATCTCTTTTATCTCTTTGCTCCTAATATCTTTCTGCCCCAATAGCTAATTAGATTGTTATTGTTGTGTATGTGCAACAAGTGTGGCTGTTCTAAATTTTGAAGTCTTGATTTTTGTAAAAATAGTTCCATTGGTTGAGGTGATGGTTTGTCATTAGTTTTATCAAGGCAATGTTTGAGAGAGGATTTTTGATGGAGGATAATATTTAGTAGAAATTGCGTTAAAAGAGTAATATATTTGGTTGTCAAAATTTAATAGGATAAAATTTCTAATTTGTTTGGATATATTTATAATATATATAATAATGATCGGATGATATGATAGTACAAAGGAATAATGATTAGTTTATAAAATATAAATATATACAAATGTGAGTAAATGTATGCATATATATATATATAAGTTTGATTTTATTGTAAATAGGTATAATGATTAAAGAAAAAAATAGGTAGTCGTTGTGTAAAAGATAAAATTTTTTAATTAAAATTTGAATAACATTTTGTTCGATTCAATGTTTTTTAGTGTAATATTTGATGCACTGTATGGGTATCATGTGATAAAAACAATCATATCCGAAGTGATACATAAATGAGTACCTTAAATGTTTTCTTTTTTCTTTTTTCTTATTTTTTTCTTTTTGGTCTTGGGAGTAAGGTTTCCTAGAATTTTTTACATTTTCTATATATAGAAATCTGTGCGCATGTGTAGTGCTTTTTCATTTTTAAAATAGCAATTGAAGATCATGTTACTACTAAATATAAATAGAAAATATGTATCTTTGCTTAAGTAAAACAACTATTATGTACGTAATTTTTTTTTAATGAACCTCATCGTGCCCAAAGTTAAGTAAAACACACTTAACTGCCTAAAATTACAAAAAAAAATAATAATAATAATAAATTAAAAAACATATTTTTTAGGTGTAACATTCGATCCAATCGCCAACATTAATTGTATCCATTCATAAACAAAATAAATAAATATTTTCTTTCTGTAGGAGGAAAAAATAAATATAGAACCCAAGATTACACGACATTCTAACTGCCAACCGAAAAACCTGTTTTTGCCTGTCAGTCTGTGCTTCATTTTTATTTTTATTTTTTTCTAATTTCCTTACAAAAAATCTAGATAAGTTTATATTCAATCGTCATTGTCATCGATATTTTTTTTTCTTTAATTCTTTCCGATTATAGACGAGTAAATTTAAACATTTTGATCAGATTTCTTGGACATCCAAACTGATTTTAGCAATAATTAAAATTTTCTAGCTAATACTCGTTAAATTCTGGTCATTAATATCATCCGCGTATCATTCAATGAATTGGACTTCAACATCAGGACATCTTTTTTATTTTTCTTAAAACATTGACAAAATATCATATAATATAACATTATGTGATTTGGTTTTATGCATAACATTACGGATTTGTTGAATTAAATTTAATATATATGATTTTATTATTAATAATTTTTATTTAAAAAAATCTGTTAAGATAAATAAATAAATACATCCTGTCAAAATCATAATCGGCCAAACCGGTTGGGTAGTTTTGTCCTTTCCGCGAAGACCAGTCCCTCTAGGGGTATTTTTGGCATTTCACCAAGGATCACGCGGTCCCATCTGGGATGCCCAACGACTATTTAACGATCAGCCAGCTTCTTCTGCTCGCGAATCTCCTTCTCAGACGCACATTTTTCAGTTCACATATCTATTCTGTCTGGTTTTCGCCGATCAGAAGCGTGATCCAGAGGTAAAATGATTCCATTTCGAAGTCAAAACTTGATTATGCGTTGTAGATGCTAAATTTTCTTCTTTTGTTAGCGTGCCGACGCAGCTGTGTGTTGGCGGATTTTGGATTCATGATTGAATTCGCTTTGGGTGAAAGTTTTTGGGTTTTATTTGGTTGACGAATGCGATCGATTTATCAGTTCATTTTAAGTTTTTAAATGAATTTTATCACTTATTTAATTCATAATTTGGGTGTCTGTTGTTTAATTACGCGAGACTTATCGGATCTGCATGAGTTTCGTGAAGTAAAATAGATCTGGCAGAAATTTTGTCATTCGGGTTGAAGAATTACCGAGTGGTGTAAGATCTCTTTAGCAAATTGTGTTTGTGTTTGCTTGAAAATTATTTTTTTGATCTTTTGGTGTTGTAGCAGTTCTTGTTCCGAGTGCAGCAAGTCAGATCTGATTTACAAGATAGTGTAAAGTTAATGGTGAATTTGTTATTATGGATTTTGGCTGGAATAATGCGTTTTCCATTGAATTGTAACTTTATCAAGCCTCGTGGAAATAGAAACTGGGTTATCTTTTCCCTCGGTTGGCATCAGTTCTCAATAGTCTTTTTAGTTCCTTACGTGGTATGAGAATAAAATGTTGTCAGATGAAATTCATGACAGTTTCCTACCATTCAAATGATGCTCTGATGACTCTATGTCGATGAATGACTGGTGCAAAATTATTTGAAGATCTGATAACATCATGGTTCCTATAATGAGATTGCTGTGAAAACTTGTGGTTTCTATATTGATTCTTATTGCTCTACTGATATTTATGGTTTAATTACGTTATGGGTGTTCTTTGTGTTAACTTGGCAACTGAAGGTAATACAAGCCACGCGTGTATGTGTAAATTTTCCAAGATGACATTGAGCAATGTGCATGCTAATTTTTTCAGAGCACTGAAACATGGGAAAAGTGGTGAAGATTTGCTGTATTGGAGCTGGGTATGTTGGAGGCCCTACAATGGCCGTGATAGCACTCAAGTGTCCTTCAATTGAAGTCGCTGTAGTTGATATATCTGTTCCTCGTATCAATGCCTGGAACAGTGATCAACTTCCCATCTACGAGCCAGGTCTTGAGGAGGTGGTGAAGCAGTGCCGGGGCAAGAACTTATTCTTCAGCACAGATGTGGAGAAACATGTCTTTGAGGCTGATATAGTCTTTGTTTCAGTCAATACTCCTACCAAGACTCGGGGTCTTGGAGCTGGCAAAGCTGCAGATTTGACATACTGGGAGAGTGCAGCCCGCATGATTGCCGATGTATCCAAGTCTGATAAGATTGTGGTTGAGAAGTCTACAGTTCCTGTTAAAACAGCTGAGGCTATTGAAAAAATTTTGACCCACAACAGCAAGGGAATTAATTATCAGATTCTATCCAACCCAGAATTCCTTGCTGAAGGAACCGCAATTCAAGATCTCTTTAACCCTGATAGGGTCCTCATTGGAGGCAGAGAAACCCCAGAAGGCCTTAAGGCAGTTCAAGCATTGAAGGATGTTTATGCCCACTGGGTTCCTGAAGATCGAATCCTTACCACCAATTTATGGTCTGCCGAGCTCTCAAAGCTTGCTGCTAATGCATTCTTGGCTCAAAGAATCTCATCAGTTAATGCCATGTCTGCTCTCTGTGAGGCCACTGGAGCAGATGTCTCTCAAGTGTCTTATGCTGTTGGCAAGGACACCAGAATTGGTCCCAAGTTCCTTAATGCCAGTGTTGGTTTTGGTGGGTCCTGTTTCCAGAAGGACATTCTGAACTTAGTTTACATTTGCGAGTGCAATGGCCTTCCTGAGGTTGCAGAATACTGGAAACAAGTCATTAAGATTAATGACTATCAGAAGAGCCGCTTTGTCAACCGTCTAGTCTCATCCATGTTCAACACTGTTGCCAACAAAAAAATTGCCATCCTGGGTTTTGCCTTCAAGAAGGATACTGGTGATACAAGAGAGACTCCTGCTATTGATGTTTGCCAAGGACTCTTGGGAGACAAGGCTCAGTTGAGCATCTATGATCCTCGGGTCACTGAGGACCAGATCCAGAGGGACCTCTCAATGAACAAATTCGATTGGGATCATCCCCTTCATCTCCAACCAATGAGCCCCACTACAGTGAAGAAAGTTCGAACTGTTTGGGATGCCTATGAGGCAACGAAAGACGCCCATGCTATTTGCATTCTCACTGAGTGGGATGAGTTTAAGAATCTTGATTACCAGAGGATATACGACGACATGCAGAAACCTGCCTTTATTTTCGATGGAAGGAACGTCGTTGATGTGAATAAGCTGAGGGAAATTGGTTTCATTGTTTACTCAATTGGCAAGCCCCTGGACGCCTGGCTCAAGGACATGCCTGCTGTTGCATAAATGCATACGGTCCAGCAAGATGCCTCCAACAAACACCACATTTGTGAGTCTGGCAACAACACTCTTTTTATTTTTGCTACATACATTTTTGTCATTTAAATATTGGGTTCGTCTTGATTTTTCTCATGCTCCATGTGGTAAAGAAGGATCTAAGTGTTGCTATTTGGGCTAAACTTTTATAGCTTTATGTTTTATCCCACCTTATGTTCATGGCATTATTTTTGTCTGTTACCCGTCTTCTTCTGGGGAACTGTGGCGTTGGAAGCTTATAAGTTTTAACAAGATGCTATTTTGCTATTTCCTTTATGAGATCTCTCATACATCAGATCATTATAGGACCTCTCATGCTGTATCATTCTTAATGTATTGCTTACCCTTCAAAAGCGGTTTATTAGAACACACTATCAATATTACTAGAGCCAATTATTTCCACGGGTCAATGGCACATTCCCTGAGCTTAACTCCCCGTGGAATGTGGTGCTGCCAGTTGCTATGGCACAACTTTCCAACACAACGTGTTGACAGTGGAGATGCAAGAACCATTAAACGACGCCGTTTGACTTGGGGCTTTAATTCGATCAATTACCATCCACTTTATATATCAAGAATTCTTCGAATTTCATGGCGAAGTTTCTTATCTCAGTTACCCACCTGCATTTAGGTCCTTCTCAATACGGGAAAATTAATTTCACCTTTTATATCTTTGTCTTGAGGATTGTTATAGTCTCATCTTGTGGCAAATTTTGGGTGGCACATGCACTTGCTATAAATTTTATGTCATGCCATTCGGAGGCGTTTAAACTTTAAAGCGCATGTTATGCCATTAAGCCCATGTTTTTAAGGGAATTATAATACAAATTTTAAAGGATAAGAATATATTTTCAGGTTTCGGCGCAGTATCTGAGTAATTCAATTAGTAATAAAAAGATATGATTACCTTTTAATTACATGTGATATAGAACGAAGATCCACACAAACTTATTGAAGACAGGTGAATGTCTGCGGATGAGTGCTGGTTAACCCATACCTTTAGGATGAAATCATGGGTTCAAACTCCATTCACGTGTTGGATTTGCCAGCGAGTGAAATAATAATAATTTATCAAATGAATTAGTAAAACTCTGATAGTGTTAAAGATTTGAGTTTTGAGTATCAACTCCAATTCAATAATTATTGGAATATGATTCAATTCAATTTTGTACAATTTGAATTCAAAACAAAGTTTGAGTAAGTGAGATTGAATTTGGAAAAAAAAATTATAGGTCGTGTTCGAGTTTAATAAAATAATTTTAAATTTTGTCGAATCCATTGGAATAGATTGATTTATTAAAAATTTTGTAACGGAGCTGAACCCCAACGTGAAAATGACCAAAAAACGACAGCCCAGGCTCATAAAGATTCATCGATTTGGACCCAAGAAAATGGTTCTTTTACTTCTAAAAGGGTACACTGCCGTTCATCGAAACCAGTTCATGGTTTATCTCCTGAAATAGGACATTACATCCAAACAATCAAAATTTTTCTAATACATGTCTATTTACTACACACTCACACGCCTACAAATATATTTGTATTTAACAATCGAATCAAAACCCCTAAACGTACGAATTCACAGATCACAATCAACACTCCATAGATTCCGGCCACGAATCCTATGGCCTCTCACCACCACCACCCCACCCCCAACCCCGCCTCGTGCTTTTGCCACTGCTGCTACGCCGCGCCCACTCCATGCTACTATCAACACCTTCCTCCGCCGCCGCCTCCTCCGGATTCCCACGTCCACCACCACCTACCCCAGCCCCGCCTCTACTCGGCCCCACCGAATCTCCCAAATTTACCTCACTACCATGAACATTTTCAAGAACGGCATTTCCAAGACGGAAGATCGAACCATCCCACGGCCTCTGTTTCCTCCCTTGTCCGCCGCATCGCCGCCCTCGAGGCCGCCCTCCGCCGTCGCTCATCCCAGGCCGACTCTTCCCAGTCTCTCCGCGACGCGGCTGCCCGCACCATTCAAATTCACTTCAGAGCCTTCCTTTGCCGCAGATCAAGAACCGTTAGGCAGCTCAAAGACCTTGCTTCGGTTAAGGCAAAGCTCGGCGCTCTCAAATCCTCGGTTTCCGAAAATGCTCACTTCGATTTAGACGTCGTGTATCATCAGACTGTGAAATTGCTTCTCAAACTTGACACCATTCAGGTCACAGGATTGTCCTTTATTATTATTAGTGCATTTTTAAATGTTTTTATGAGGCAAATGTGTGGTGGATCTGATCTGTTTTCCTTGTCTTTGTGCTTATACTTTGAAGGGTGATGATCCAATGATTAGAAGCGGGAAAAGTTCTTTGAGCAGAGAATTGAACAAATTTTTGGATTTAATTGATAGTATTTGTGTGGAAAGGAGGCGACTTTCAGGTAGAGTGAAATTGACCTATGTGGGGGATAAACTAAAATCTAGGGTTTCCAATAGTGGCACACAAATGGGAAATGTGAAACGTGGGTGTTCAAGAGGAGTTAACTTGGAGAAACTAAGGGGCTTAGTTGAACGAATTGATAAGTTAGCTGAGGAGCTCGATGAGGAAGAAGGTGAAGTAACCATAGTAAAACCTAACGACTTAATGATAAGAAAGCACGGTGTTTCGGGGAATAGAAATAGGGGCATAGTGAAGCATGATGGTGGGGTTCAACCCAAAGTAAAGAAAAATGTGAGCTTTGCGGAGGATGAGAAGATTTATAGGGCATTAAGGAGGCATCATGAGCCAGTGCTAGAAGAGTATTGTGATGACAGCATTGATGGGGAGGACTCGGTTGATGATGGTAGAGAGCTCGAGGATGATCTTTGTCGGGAAATTGAAGAAATTGGGGCGTCTTCGAAGGAGGCTGGGGATGATGACGATGGTGATGATGGTGAGGAAGTGCACTTGGAAGATGAAGATGGAAAAGAGTTGAGAAGTTATCCGGGAATGAGTGGTGGCAACTTCGCAGGGAAAAGGCATGACCTCAACGGCCCCGATGACTTTACATTCCGTGCTCCCTTGCCCGTGAAGATGGAGACAAAAGGTGACTCAGTTGACATGAGGAGGAAGAAGATGGCCAAATAACAGGTATTTGGTTACACTGTCTTGCTTGATGTTGTGACTTTAGGAAACTTATGCCAGGTATTTGTTTGACTGTGTTATTAGTTTGCTGAGTTGCACTTTTGTGAAACCTTCACTCTTTCATTAAGGCCACAACCATTTTAATGCCCCTCTGAAAATGTGGGAGATTTTCGGTTTTTCCCCTGGTTGCTTGTGAGTTCCTGTAAGATGTAGGGCTTACTGTTTGTGCTTTTATCCTTCTTGCTTGGTGCTCGTTGTATTAACATTTGAATTCATCAAATATTGTATCCATGGTCAAAGATGTTGAGAGGGGACAAGCTCCAAGTCCAACCTTCGAGAGGTTTTTAAATGTGATTGAGAATTAATCGGTCTTTAAATGCCACTTGGTGCCAAATCAGCTTGAGTCGACAAAATTGCTTAGGATTATTAAATAAATGGAGAATGATTAATCTGCATGAACACTATTAGATGGAGACTTTGCCTTAGTGCATCTACCGGCTGGCAATCGGGTGTTGTATTTACAACTGCTAATTCAAATTTTACTTGATAATTTTTACTGGTCAATTATTAGACCTGTAATTTTTGTGTTATGTCCGCCAACCCGTGACACTATTTTTCACATAGAGCATGAAAATTCTTTGAGGCATTGAATCAAACACATTGGATGTACACGAGCGAGGTCTATTTCTTAAGTAACAACATTTCATGATTTCAATCACTAAACTTAGGATTAAACTACTGATGGTAGCATTCGGAATAATTTTCAGTTCCTTCCATTTGCCACACCAAACTCGTAAAGAAAATTAAGGGATCTCATGTGGCACCAAAGCCGTGAAGAAAATAACAAGAATCGAACAAATTAAGTGAGGAAAAAACATAAAAATGCACATGCTCGTCTGTTTCGATAGTGATGCTTGGGTGGCAAGTTGGACGATAATAGTAAAGTTATATTTGGATACTAGAGAAGAGTAAAGGTTGACCGTTGATATCGAGAATTGATCGCATCGCGGTGGTAGATGGCGACTCTTGAAAACAGAAGAAGATTGTTAATCGGAATATATAAGAAAAGGATGATGAGTGTGTGTTGGGGTGTCGGTAGCAAGTGCTTGAATGTTAGGATTTATTGTTTTGTTAATATTTTAAGAAGATTTTAAAAATAAAGTAATTAATTAAATAATAAATTAATTATTTTTTTGTTTTTTAAAATTAGTTTAAAATTGTAATTGGGCTTGCCAGTCAACTTATGGGAGATACGAATTCAATTTCTTTTTTTGGTTTCTCGTATTGAACTCAATTTCGACATGCACTCCAAAAAATTAATCTAAACTTTTTAATTTTTTGTTAACTTAATCTTTTGTTTTTGAATTGTGTCATAAATTTCCTTCGCAATTGAACTTAGGTTAATAAGTCAATAATCCCTTCCTTGATTATGATAATTTTTTTATTGTACATAGTTTCAAATTTTAATATATGTTCATTGAAACTATATATAATTTTTTGCATTTAGTTCAATGAAAAATAAACTAAATGCTTGTTTTGAAACTCGTTTGCCAAATTTTAGTGCCTTAGGAATTAGAAATCTTATTTTTCTCAAGAAGGGCCGACAATGTATTTTGATTTTAGAAGGAAAAAAATGATTGCAGTCTTCTTTAGGCTACGCGGATCCCTTTTTTTTAAAAAAAAATTGTAATTCTTTCGATTTGATTTCAAAGTGAATATGTTGTATCGGATTTTTTTCTTTCAATGTCAATGAAGAATTTGTCCAATTTAGAGATATAATTTGACGAAATGATTCATGAATTATATCATGGAATCTTTTTCTTCTTTAATTTGGTGATATACTTCTACTTGATAAAATAGAATTTACTTTTGAGAGTTGTTTAATTTCTTTTTTCAAAATTGTCTTTGCTATAGGTCCAAATGGATCTCAAGTTCCCAAAAGTCAGACGAGCACAAATTCAAACGAACATGGATTACAGTGTTGACCAAAGTCAAAACATTTATTGAACGCGCTAATTATTTATTTATTACGCATCGCTGCAAATTTAACTGTACAAATACAATTTGACCCCTATACTTTGGTTATTACAACACTTACCCCTGAATAATTGGAAAACGTCATCTGCCCACCCTCATTTGTGTGTGCTTGCCGACATGTCAGCGATGGGCTGACACATATTGCGGACTAGCCGTTAAATTTATTTTCTCGCAAAAATACCCCCGTCTTGGTAAGCTATGCATTTGCCTGTGGCTGTTTAAGCTTGCAAATTACACTCATTACACACAAAAATTCTTTTTCTAAATTTGTTTCAAATTTTCTAGTTATATTTCTTCTCTTTCTTTTTCTTTTTAAAAAATTTTTCTTTTGAAGAAAGGTCAAATGGCTCAGCAAATTCAAGTCCATATTCATAAAATTTTGAAGCATTCACCAAAAATTAAAAAAGAAAGCATGCATTCCCCTTAATTTCTCACAAATTTGTTGTTCGTCATTTCATAATGGGCCATACTCATAATCTCATTTTTCATGTTTACATAGTCAAGTGACTTAGTTTCCACTTTTTTTTTTTTTTTTTTTAACTCTTTGAGTTGTACTTAATAAAGAGATTTTTTTCTTTAAATTTGAATTTTGTTGTCATTTTACATTTGAATAGAGAGGAAAACAAGGGGAGGAGGGGTGCGCATATTTTCCACTGAAGGGCATTCTATAGAATATCAGTGAAGATATACTTAATGCACGTGCATAATTATATAAATTATTTAATAATATTTTAATAATAAGATTTATGTAAACGAGCAAGAAAATAAAAGACTTTAAAAAAAGAGAAAAAAAACTTGGAGTATTTATTCGTTAAAGATGTTAAAGGAACTAATTGCAGTTGATCTTCAAAACAAAATGATCAGATGGACCCTTTAATGTTTTATTTTTTTATTTTTTTCCTTCTATATGTTTTTTCATCTTTTCAAACTAAGTTTTATTTCATTTTCTCTTATTGGTTTTAACAAAAAATTTTCCTCTCGTGTTTTATGAATTTTTGATGCATTTTAAAAGTCTAGTAATATATTTTTATTATCAAGATAAATTATGTATATTTTTTTACTAGTAACAAAGATATATCGTTTTTGTAATTATACACATATCTAAAGCATTTAATTTATATTCTATTACAAATAAAAATAATATATATTTATATATATGACACTATTTTTTTAAGTGTAATGAGTGATGTGTATAAGGTTTAATATCGAATTTATTGTTATATAACTAATCAACAATTATTAGTGATTTCCACTTCATGCAAGTGAATTGCAATGTGAACTTTAAAAAAATAGTAAAAATTAAGAAAAAATGTCAAAGAAAAGAAAATAAATTAAAATTATAGGAGAAACTAAAAGTAAATATGCATATGTAATAAATAAGAGTTGGCCAAGTGAGAAAAGCTATTTAAAGGAATGGAATCTTGATCTTTTAACATTAGGACATTGATTATAATTACCGTATTTGACTGCTTAATAAATAGCATAGATGCTCGCCGAGTCGCCACGCGTCAAGGATAAATTAGTAATTTCGCGTTCAACTGGACAACCGCAGCCGGTAAACTTGAGTGGTGTAAGAGATATTTTCCATAGCTCGGGGCCGAGTGTTAATAATAAACAAAGTTTAGAGGGCAAACTGCATTTTACCCAAAATTTGTTGATTTCCTTTCTGTCATTTCTGAACAATTTACGTCTCAAGCACATTACTCGAAAGTCTGTCTCGGAAATATAAAACAATGTAATAAATGAATAAATGAAAAGTGCCCATACATCACAGCCAATCAAATTGAAGAGCTGGCGAAATACAGGAAGGATTTTCTCTCTCTCTACATTCGCTCCTCCGACTTCCGATCCAGAAACAGAGAAAATCAACCATCGGCATTTGATCAATGGGAAGCGGAAAAGTTCTCGAGCCAGGGGCGAATTGGCTTGCTTTGCTGTGACGTTTAAGCTGACGCGTTAATCTCACATCCTGATTCATTCGTTCATTTGGAGAAGATCGTTGTGCGTCCATTTGTATGGATACCGGGATGGGAAAAGGAGTCGGGCAGGCTAGGGTTATCGAATATGTTCGGAATTTTGTGGAATAGAAATTTCCAATGCGGTGGCGTTCGCCGCTGGTGGAGAATCGGATCGTTGAATCGTGGTGGTGGTGCATCTGATGGTGAAGAGTTGGTTAACATTTTTCGGGAATTTTTTGATTGACCTGTGTTATTCGAAGAATATTTCTGTTGATAATATTTTCTGCGGGGGCGGCAGTTGTGTTTTCTGAATTGTAGGAGGGTAGGAGGAGGAAAGAAGACGATAGTGGCGGAGGAGGAAGATGCAGCTGTACTTCTCACCTAGCATGAGAAGTATAACAATATCTTCGAGCGGCAATGGAGGAAATGGCAACGGAGGAGTCGGAGATTTGATGAAGATCAAGGTCGCAGCTCGCCACATTTCGTATCGCACGCTCTTCCACACCATTCTGATACTAGCATTTCTGTTGCCGTTTGTTTTCATTCTCACTGCCATAGTCACACTTGAAGGTGTCAACAAGTGCTCCTCGTTTGGTACATTCCCTCCTTTCCCTTTTATCTGAGTCGTTGATTGAGGCCTTGCTGTCATGATTGGTCCGGTAACATGTTTCTTAGGTCTGATGTTAGTTGTTGTTCTGGATGGTGACGTGAAATTTTAATTTGCTTCGTCCTTTTGGTTTTGCATTAATTTCTGTGGGATCTGAATTAAGATTTGTGCATTAATGATGCGATTCTCATGCTCCTGTATATGATTGGTGAGCAGAAATAGTTACTTAATGATGTGAATAGATTTTGAAGATGAATCACAGACAGGAAAATTGTGCTTTTGAGTGGTTTCTTGGGATTATGTTGAGCCTTGTTGCAAAAATCTGCTCAAGTAAATGTTGCTTTTCTTGTGTTCCTTGTATATGCCTTGCTTCACAGCTTGCATTACCTTCTATACTGAAAAACCTAATTCAGTTTTGAATTTATGGTCTCAAGTTTGCTTCGGTTGGTTTCAGATTGTTTAGGACGACGGTTGGGGCCCAAGTTTCTGGGAAGAACTGATGATTCTGGGGTGCGCTTCTCTTATTAGTTTCTTTCTTTGAAACTAGTATTTATTTGATCGCATTGTACTAAAAATATGACTCATGTAATTACTTATATTGACAATCCATTCATGAAACCATTGCTGAAACCTAATTATTGATGTTGGGTTCACAGATGCTGGTCAAGGACTTTGTTAAAATCCTAAATCAAGTGAACTCTGAAAAAGTCCCTGATAATTTAAAGCTCCCAGAGTCTTTTAGCCAACTTGTTTCTGAAATGAGAAACAACAAGTACAATGCAAAGGACTTTGCACTGATTTTGAAAGGAATGGTATGTGTTCCCTGCCCACTCTCCACTGTCCACTCTCTCTCTAAATTAATTGTCTTAGATATTGCTGTACTTCTCCACCAGCCATGTCTCCATCTTGTTTTAGCTGATTCCATGTTTATGGATTGTGAAAAATATGGCATCCTGTTTTAGATTTTCCTCGATGTACCCAGTCATCCCTAGTGTGTCCAATTATGGTAAAGTAATTTTCTCCATTTGTTTGACTTTCAGTTCCCCTGTTGATTTTTTATGAATGCGATATACATACAATCAAATGAATTTATGACAATATAATAATTTCTGGTTCCACAGTTTTGAGCTAACTTATTTGATGGGACACTTTCTTTTGAGGCATGCTGGGATTTATTGTAGAACTAAAACATGGGATGGAAAATTTTTTCCCCCTTATAGGTCATTTGTACTTTAAAACCAATTACAAGTTTTACGTCATCTTACTGCTGGCATTTAGCAATTTTAGGCACTTATGGTTGAATTCAGAAAAAGTCACTTTTATCATTTAACTGATGCATCTATTTTGTAGTCCACCTTCCAAGCCCACTCCATGTCACAAGTTTTGCTGTGAGGCAAAATAGCTTTCCCAGAGTGTTTTGGTTGGCCCTTAGAAAAGCTGAAAATGGAGGCCTGAAAACTGTTACTTAAAGTCCTTATGGTGACTAAGATTGTCCATAGTTTATTATGTTCACTAAATGATATCTTGTGATGTGACAGAAATGAAATTTGCAGTTGATGATATGATCTTTGGATACTTGTGGTGGGAATGTTTTTTAATAGCAATAAATTCGAATAGATTATGGAAAAGATGTTTTCATCACTTCCTTCGCATTTTTATTGGAGTTAAAAATTTCTCCTCGCCCATCTCCTTTTTGTTTTGGTCTCAGGATAATTGTTTTCTGCTATCCTTCTTGCTCAATTTGTGCCCATGGATAGAGAATTAATGCTTTTGATAAAAAAAAAGTGAACCATGAATCTTTTAATGTGATTAAGATATATTGCCTTATTCAGGCAGTTATAATCATTTCATACCTAGTGAACGTTCTTTTGGATTTTTCTAGGTGAGCTTTGTTTCACAAGTAACTGATTTAGTTTGAAAATCATCTTTTTGCCTAACAGATGGAGAGGTCTGAAAGGGAGATCAGGGAATGCAAGTTTGCTGAGCTTATGAATAGACATTTTGCAGCTAGTGCAATTCCCAAGTCCATTCACTGTCTCTCATTGAGGCTGACTGATGAGTATTCTTCCAATGCTCACGCACGTAGGCAGTTACCTTCTCCCGAGTTACTTCCTTTGCTTTCAGACGACTCCTACCATCACTTTGTGTTGTCAACAGACAACATTCTTGCCGCTTCAGTCGTTGTGACATCTGCCGTGCAGTCGTCTCTAAACCCTGAAAAGATTATCTTTCATGTCATAACTGACAAGAAAACTTATGCTGGCATGCATTCATGGTTTGCCCTAAATCCCATGTATCCTGCTATAGTCGAAGTAAAAGGTGTTCATCAATTTGATTGGTTAACAAGAGAGAATGTCCCAGTTCTTGAAGCAGTGGAGAACCACAATGGGATTCGGAATTACTATCATGGAAACCACATTGCCAATGCCAACCTCAATGATACAACCCCGCGGACATTTGCTTCTAAATTACAGGCTAGAAGTCCTAAGTATATTTCATTGCTCAACCATCTGCGTATATACCTTCCAGAGGTAATCATTTGAAAATGAGCATTTACTTCTTCCATGTGAAGCCAAATTTATATTTTGCACTGGATGTATTTTAGCCTTGTATGTTATGCAACCATAATATGTAAAATTACACATTCCATTGGACAATTATGATGGCAAACTGCAATCTGTTGTCCATTTTAGCTTAATAATTCTGCCCTTGAGTTTTGGATGGAAATGAATTATTCACAAGGAGGGCCATATCAAGCAGGGGGATGGTTGCAATCCAATTATATAATTATTATATGAGCGAATTGTGAGAAATAATATAGTTCCTGAAATTTTCTACACAATCGTTCTCTTCAACTGAGCTAGGACCTTTGATGTAGATTTTGGCTGTCAGCTTCTTTGAATGTTTTCAATTAAATAAATTTGTGATCCTTCAATCCATTATTTTCTGTGTTCCATAATGCTTGATTTTTATTAATAATCTTGAACTTACAAGTTCTTGATCTGTAGCTTTTCTTCTTTTTTTCTGGAGAAAGAGCTTAATGGATTATGATTGTGATTATGACCTTGTCTATTAATTAGAATATGATATTTCTGTTTATCTGAATGATTAGGCCTTTTCCTGGCATGTGGTGTGCATGTTTCATTTTCAGAATTAGCCAGGTGTTGTAGAGTTACAGTTGGGATTAACAATTGGTTATGTTATAGAGTTACAGCTGTATCATTGAGTTACAGCTGGGATTAACATTTCTGTGATCCCTTTTATTTGTATCTTTCTTATTTGATGCTGAGAATAATATTTTGTTATGTTCTGCAGCTATTCCCAAACCTGGACAAGGTGGTTTTCTTAGATGATGATGTTGTAGTTCAACGTGATTTGACTCCTCTCTGGGAATTTGACCTTAATGGAAAAGTTAATGGTGCTGTTGAAACTTGCAAAGGAGACGATGAATGGGTCATGTCTAAACGGTTTAGGAACTATTTCAACTTCTCTCATCCACTTATAGCAAAGAATTTAAATCCAGATGATTGTGCATGGGCTTATGGGATGAATATTTTTGACTTGCGTGCATGGAGAGAGACAGATATTAGAGATACATACCACTCCTGGCTCAAGGAGGTAAATTGAATTCTTCTTTCAATGTATTTAGTTGGTCATCTATGCTATTTTTAGTAAGTGACTATTATACAAGACTAAGGTTCATCCTCTTCTAACTTGTCATCTTTATGTCAAAGTGTTGCAGATCTTTTGTGCAACTTTTAATTGTTTTTGGTTTTGGATTTGGTTCCATCTGCAATACCTAATGGAGAGTTATGTCTTTAATTGTTTTTGGTTTTGGATTTGGTTCCATAATTATCACTGGACAGGAATTTTTTTCAATGGTCCCCTAGATTGCAATTGTCCTTGATGAACAATGTTAATGATTTTCTTGTTTTACTCATGTGGTTTGGATATATGCTTGCTCGATTCACCTTATTAAATGCTTTAAGGTGTTCTGTATTGTTGAAGACCTAAATGGCAGTTTGTCCACTTGTCCCCATTTCCTCTTGTGCTCCTATTATTCTTACACGAGTTGTTTGTGGACTCAGAATCTGAAGTCAAACATGACATTATGGAAACTTGGTACTCTTCCTCCTGCTTTGATTGCATTCAAGGGCCATGTTCACCCAATCGATCCCTCTTGGCACTTGCTTGGGTTGGGCTATCAGAACAAGACAACTGTTGAAAGTGTGAAAAAGGCGGCAGTGATTCACTACAATGGCCAATCAAAACCGTGGTTGGACATCGGCTTTGAGCATCTCCGACCATTCTGGACCAAGTACGTTAACTACTCTAATGATTTTTTTAGGAATTGCCATGTCTTGGAGTAGTTATTCACAAACACACTCATACCATGATGGTAACTCTTTTATGGAGGTATATAAATTCATCAATATTGGGTCTAGCAAGAATTAGAGGTAATCAAAACCCATCGAAATCGCGGCATAATGAATCTGGATTTTGCTTGCTGCCTCGCCCCATTCTTGAGCAGATAATTTGTATTGCTGGCATGACAATTATTCTTTCAGTCTGTAAAGTAGCAGCAGATGTTCATCTATTT